>OX421503.1:13990554-14333054 GCA_949126835.1 Anisus vortex | reverse complement strand
CTAAAACAGGAAACAGCTGATGTAGCTGATGTCCGTATCGGACAGTTCACTTCGAATGGTAAAAAAGTCTAAAATAAACTAGAATGGATTATTTTTAAAAGGTATTTTGTAATTAATCTAATGAATTTCTTTGCCGTGCCATCATCAATAGTCTGGGGCAAAGAAAAGAGGGAACCTAGGTGGCCTAAGCTCCTCTTCCCCCCCCCCCCTTCAAGGTTACCATCGTCAGGTTTCATTTCAGTTTAACATATGCCAGGTCGTACCGGATATTACTTGTCAAAAGCATTGTACTGGCCACGCAATCCACTTGTATGACGAGTTTGTCTTAAGCGGGCAATCATTTAATTATTATATAATGCCCGCTTTGAATACCATTTGTTTATACAGCGATAACAAGACCTCTGGTTTAACATGATAACATGACATTCATCTGATGACATGTTTCTCCTTTACAAATTGCATTTAGTTGACATATACGTTAAGCCCCGACATAATATTGACATTTGAACAGTTGCGAAATGCCTAATATTGTTTAAATACTTTATATTTACGTAGCAAAATGTGTGCTTGTATGTTTCTGGCAACTCTTTGAAAAGGTTAATTGACCCACTTCCCGTTATCCTATCGAGCTGAAACTTGCCACATAGACAGACGCTTGTTTAATGGCAATACATTTCATGTAATTTTCAGCAACATAGCCCACCCCAAATCCCCAAAAACGCATCCCCCGGCGCGGGGATTTTTAAAGGGTTGCTCAATTAGAAGGGTAGGTTTAACTAGACCGTTGGCATGGGGGCAATCCATGTGGTATTTAATCTAACCATCAATCTAACCATCTATTTATCTATCTATCTAACAGTCTATCTATCTATCTAACTATCTAACCATCTATTTATCTATCTAACTAGCCATCTATTTATCTATCTAACAATCTATCTAACCATCTATTTAAACATCTATCTATCCGTCGATCTATCTATCTATCTATCTGTCTGTCTATTTGTCTATCCGTCCATCTGTCTATCTGTCTATCTTTCTAACCATCTTTCAAGCTATCTATATATCTATATAGCCATCTATTTATCTATGTATCTGACTATCTATATCTCAAGCTATCCATGTATCTAAGTATATATATATATCTGTCTGTCTGTCTATTTTTCTGTCGATCTACATAATATAATATATAAACACATACATATCTTTGTCTATCAGCTTGTGTAGCCCCCATCAACCTATATTTATCTGTATCACTCACTGTCATTTGTCTTTTTATTTGTGTGAGAACCGCCACCGTAGACCATAATATTTGTTCAATAATAAAATTCTCCTACGCTTAAAACGCACACTGTTATGAGCTGAACATGTTTCTGGTGGGTTTATATCGTTTATTGAAACACACATACACATACAAGAAAAAAAACCAGATAGATAAAGCACCGAGATAAGAGCCTATGTGAGTGGTATGCACATTAAGTCCATACATATTTGTGTAATATGCACTTACACCTGTATAGTATAGTGCACACCTTAAAATTATGCGTGAAAAAGTCCATGGTCAGATAAACTAATAAAAGCTGACACTTTTAACATAAAAAAATAATTGTTCAGGAGCCGTCCATAAATAAGGTCACGCACCTTGCGGAGGAAGAGGCGTCGACCACTTGTGACGTAACGTCACTGCGAAAATAATGTGCACCTTTAAATGTCTAACGCTTGTAACAATGGGGGGAAAGGGGGAGAGAGGGGAAGGTTAAAAATTGACCAACATTGTATTTATGGACTGTCTCTTATATGAGTTTTAACAAGATCACTGACTAAACAAACATGCGAAATGGATAGCATTGGCGCACGTTTAGTTACATCATATAATATACCCACAACGCAGAAAATAATAACTAATAATACGAATTTAACTAATTAAAAAAAAATTAAATCACCAAACTAACGAACAGCGATAACAGGGAAGTGACGTCACGCTCGGCCATTTATCTGTTGGCATCTCTGATCCGTTGGTTGGCTAATGGATGGCGGGATTACAATTAAGACAGATTACGCTTGTGACGTCTTACACGTCTGCCAGATCCCATTTATTGCTGTATACAGCGGGAACGAGGCAATGTTTTTTTTGTTTTGCAATTTTTTTTTTAAGTTTTAGTTTTTTATTCCCCACACAGGAAGTAAGAATGATGATGTTTTATGGGTTTATAAAAAGAAAGGCCTGGGGGTAATTTATGTTCGTTTATGTGGGAGTCAATGAGAATGAGTGCAGAAAGAGAAAGAGAGGGCGAGAAAGAGATAAAGAGAGAAATTGTGAGAGTGTGAGAGAGAATAAAGGAGAGTTAACGGAGAAGTAATAAATGTAACCTTGCGATACGCTTCTAAAATACAGGTTATATATTTATATATATATATACTAAACGATGGCTGAGCGGCAGCGCGTTCTGCTGGCGTACCGCAGGTCGTGGGTTCGAATCCTAGTGAAGGCTAGGATTTATCCCCGCTGGGGGTGTCCTGATTTTTCACTGCTCTGATGAGTACCTGACCTTAGTTGGGGTCAAGTAAATGCGGCTGGTCTTTGTGCTGGCCACACAATACCTTTGTATGCCGTGTCCACAGAAACGGGTGAACGCTGTTTCACCGACCCTATGGATCAAATTGGTCCGACGTGATTACTTTATCATATATATATAAATATATTTCCATATTCACGTGATTATTTTATCATATATATATAAATATATTTCCATATTCACGTGATTACTTCATCGTATATATATAAATATATTTCCATATTCACGTGATTACTTTATCATATATATATAAATATATTTCCATATTCCCGTGATTACTTTATCATATATATATAAATATATTTCCATATTCACGTGATTACTTTATCATATATATATAAATATATTTCCATATTCACCTGATTACTTTATCATATATATATAAATATATTTCCATATTCACCTGATTACTTTATCATATATAAATAAATATATTTCCATATTCACGTGATTACTTTATCATATATATAAATATATTTCCATATTCACGTGATTACTTTATCATATATATATATAAATATATTTCCATATTCACGTGATTACTTTATCATATATATATAAATATATTTCCATATTCACGTGATTACTTTATCATATATATATAAATATATTTCCATATCCACGTGATTACTTTATCATATATATATATAAATATATTTCCATATCCACGTGATTACTTTATCATATATATATAAATATATTTCCATATCCACGTGATTACTTTATCATATATATATATAAATATATTTCCATATTCACGTGATTACTTTATCATATATATATATAAATATATTTCCATATTCACGTGATTACTTTATCATATTGTTACGTCCACAATCCCCTTGTGGCCAGAGCTGTGTAGATCTTGTTGATAATTCTCGTTAGTCCTAGGGGAGACTTTAGTTATTATTATTTATGTTTCAGTATTACACGAACTCTTCTTATAGTCCTGGGCACAAACTCAGGATTTGTGTTCTAACAGTTCCTTTCCTTGACGTTAGAGTAGTAGATAAATATTATAGTATTGTAGACAACACAATAGAATAGTAACTTGACGAGGAAGCTTCAGTGTAAATGTTGTTGATAATTTAATTCAGGTGATATGTTCAAATATATACAATATATGTATTATGTACAGTTAGAATAAAATAGTGCAAACACAAGCGTCCTAAAAAGAAATTATCTCCAAAACTACTACCTTTCAGACAAACAAATCATTAAATACTATTCAAGTGGTGCAAGGGACAGACTTATTACCAGTAGGGGTGAAAATCATGGTATCATTACAAAAACGATAGGAACTTCCCTATTAAAAAATAAGTCGTTCCCAGACACTCTGAGAATTTGAGATCAACACAGAATCCCAACATTACCTAGAATCTTTTGTCTTCGTACTAAACGTCAGGCAATCGGAAAGACTAAGCCCCGCCCACAAAATCGTGTGTAGTGAGAAAAGAGAGAGGGGGAAGAATAAACATTGCGTGTTCCAATACTTGGAAAAACAATATGCATGACAATATATATATAAATATATTTCCATATTCACGTGATTACTTTATCATTTATATATAAATATATATAGCCGGCTGGTCCAGCGATTAGATCACCGGACTGTCAACCAAAAACCAACTGACAGGTCGCGGGTTCTAGCCCTGCCATCGGTGGATCCCTGTCGCCCTGCAGGAGTTTTGGGCCTAGTGGACGTAATAATCTTCTATCTAGAAGGAACGTCAGTAAACTTATAAGATATTTCCATATTCACGTGGCCTACATTAACAAACCTCGCCACCTAGGCTACGCAGCTACAACCCATCATCCACCCTGCTTACCTGCACACCAACTATAGTCAGATTTATGTAAAAAATTTTTTAATGTTAACACTAAAATTATGAAAACAATTGGTTTATATACAGTCTACATTTTTTAATCTAAAAAAATCTTAACATTCTCATTATTCTACATTAACAAACTATATTAAATGTTCAATGTATTTATTTTAGTATAAATGTACGTTCGTTTTATGCTATTGTGCTTTGTTGTAGTTTAATCTTTCTATAGAAATGTTTTTGGGCATGCTTCTTCATTATTTCGTCTAGCTCTAGTCTGTCTGTGTGTGGTTAAGGTGTGAGTTTAGATGTACGTGTCCTGTGCCTATAAATATGCCTACCTATCTACATATCGATCCAAACTATTTATATATATATCTGTTTAATCATCCGTCCATCCATCTGTCCGTCTGTCTCCTAAATGTATATTCTTTATATCAATCGAATAATATATAATATAATAGATGATAAATAGATAAATAGATAAATAGATAAATAGATAAATAGATAAATAGATAAATAGATAAATAGATAAATAGATAAATAGATAAATAGATAAATAGATAAATAGATAAATAGATAAATAGATAAATAGATAAATAGATAAATAGATAAATAGATAAATAGATAAATAGATAAATAGATAAATAGATAAATAGATAAATAGATAAATAGATAAATAGATAAATAGATAAATAGATAAATAGATAAATAGATAAATAGATAAATAGATAAATAGATAAATAGATAAATAGATAAATAGATAAATAGATAAATAGATGAATAGATGAATAGATGAATAGATGAATAGATGAATAGATGAATAGATGAATAGGTGAATAGATGAATAGATGAATAGATGAATAGATAATTAGAAAGACGTGTATATGGATAAATAGATAAACAGATAAATAGATAGATAATTACATACATTCATATACACGCCAGATAAGCGGGAAATTTTACAAATGTAATACAGAAAAACATAAACACGAGGTTGTGTAAATAATAGAAGACGAAGAGAGATAGAGAGTCAGATACAGAGAGAGAGAGAGAGGGAGTGAGTGAGAGTGAGAGAGATAGAGAGAGAGCTAAAACTAGATGAAACAGACATAAGAGAGATGGAGACTGAGAGTGATAAAGTGAGAGAAAGATACACACAATATTTCAGCTTAATTACCTCCCCCATTAGCGGGCTTATGTAAAAGTTTTCTCCCCTTGTATTGATATTGATCGTGGCTAGCATTTCTTTTTTTTTTTTTACCTGCGCCTTTATACTGGGTGGTATTGTGTGCCTTGAATCTGTGGAGTCACAGTCTCTTAGTGCATGTCACATTGGGTTGTAAACAGTCACATTCTCTAAGTACACGTCACATTGGGAGGGGGGGGGGGTAAACCACATTCTCTTAGTACATGTCACATTGTACCCATTTCAGAAAGTGCTGTGTTCTTTAAGGTAAGTTAAGGCAAAGCTCACCAGTTGCTTCTGGTTGCGTTATACAAGAAAATTATGTGGTCAGGCCAATGTAAATACTTTTTTTACTGTCTGAACTATCGTCAGGTACCCTGAATAAGACCAGGAGCTCTTCTACATTATATATCTTGTATTTAGTCCGTTTGGGGCGCCACGAGTGATATGTCGACTATCCATCTGCTCAGAAGCACAAAAACACCAATAACACAAAACAAGAAAAACCTAACCGCACCAATGCGTGTATTATATAGATTCCGGTGCAGGAATTACTAGAATGGATTTTCCAGGAAGTTTTCAGAATACAAAAGAAAATGCGTACTAGACACTTGTATAGACTACGAGAAAAATATATCGTTGTGTGTATATATATGTATACAATTATACGTAAATGATCTCTACGCCCAAATTAAATATAGACAATTAATTCTACATGAACTATCGAGACTATTCCAAACATAATTTATAATATACAAACTATTATAACATGATATACACAGTTAATACACATATGACACCTTTGTTAACCGAGCACACACACGTAATATTGATTATGGTGTAACTGTCACAAAGAGAGAAATAGAACTTTTGCCTTTTGTCACATTACAAAGTAAAATTGCCAACAGAAATAAATACAAATGCACTGTCAAGCTATTTGCGGTTGACGCTCTCTAAAAGCTGTCACAGAGCGTAGATCATGATTATTTCTTCGCATGGGTTAAAATCAGGGCTTTTTTGTGACGGTACGCACCGGTACAGTGTACCGGCACCTTTTTTCAATGTGGGGAAAAAAATTATTACTTTTCTTGTATTTTAAGGCTTATTATTATTTATTATATTATTAATTTGTTATAATTGAAATACTTTAAAATTGCGCGCAATAAGAATTAAAATATAAAATGCGAAACTGCTTTAAAAATTAGGCAATCCATCACTGAGTACCGGCACCTATTTTTTTTTACAAAAAAAAGCACTGGTTAAAATAGTATTCACAATATCAAGCGCAGTAACGGCTTAAAGACCAAGTTAAGAGGTTTTTGAGCTAAGGAGGGTGGCGGTGGTTGATTGTGTTATGGCCCGGGTCTTCTGTCGATCATATAGGTTCTGGTAGACTATGAAATAATACACTCAAGTTACTCAATGTACGTTTAACAAAAAATTAACACTTACATTTATTACAATAATTAAAATAAAGTACACTGGTTAATAAAAAGTAGCTTCTTTAACACTCTGCAGACAACAACAAACTAACTACACCTCTGTGTGCCTTATATAGATTTTTTGTGCAGAAAGTGTTAAAATGGATTTTCCCGAAGCTGATAGAATGCGAAGGAAAAATGCATACTAAAGATATGTAGAGACTACAAGAACACATAAATAATCTATTGGTGTACGAAAATAATAACTAAGCCATAATAATTAACTGCAATGAATCATCGGTATATTTCCGAATACACAATATGTAAACTATTTACACATGTCATACACATAGAACTATAGGAAACATTAAAATCACACACAGCATAAAATCTAAAAAATAAAATCATTGTATCTCATTACAGCATCGCATACGTAGAAAATGTAAAACTTTATTACAATGACACCATAAGACTTATGAAATTAGAAGACGACTCCAATCGTTTGATACCACAACACCCTGGATATTAGAAGACTCTAATAGTTTGATATAGTACCCCAGAAATTAGAAGACTAGAATAGTTTGATATCATTGTCAGCATCATCATCAGTCCTTTGGGTTCCTTGTGGAACATAGGGCCTCTGTCAAAGCACGCCACTCTCCACGGTCTCTTGCTAGTCGCTTCAATTCTTCCAGCTCTTTCCAGTTCTTCCAGCCTCATCCAATATGCTTCGTCTTTATGTTCGCTTGCGTCTTCCTCTATGTCCTTTGTTCCACTCTAAGGCTTGTCTAGCTCTGTTGTTGTTATCTTTCCTGAGGGTGTGTCCAATCCATCTCCACTTCCTTTCCATGATATGTTTTTCTACCGTTCTTTGTCCACACCTCTCCCACAGCTTGGAGTTTTTTTTACATTGTCGAAACATTTTATTTTCAGTATATTTCTTTCTGTTAACAAATGTCTGGAGTCTATTTCTTGTTATTTCTGTCTATCGCCATGTTTCGGACCCATAAAATAGGATCGTTTTAATGTTCGTGTTAAAGAGCCTTATTTTCGTTTTGACAGAGATGTATATAGATCTCCAGGCCTGTTTCAGATCGGCAAAGGCCTGTCGCACCAAATTTATTCAGACGTTCATTGTCCTTGCCTTGTCACTGACCACACTCCCAAGCTATACAAAGTTGTCCACTTGGTCTAAGCTTTGGTTCGCTACTTGTAAGTCGCCATCTTGTTGGTGGTTTATTTTCAATAATTTTGTTTTTTGATGGTTTAAAATGAGCCCTATTCTTTTTCCAGTCTCGCTCAAGCTGTGATCTTCTCTTGCATATCTTTTAATCTGTAGGACAGAATAGCCATGTCATCCGCAAACTCTACGTCTTCTAGTTTTTGCATTAGGATCCACTAGATTCCTTTTCCTGAGTTGGCATAAGCTTCTTTTGTGACCCAATCTAGAACTAGAAGGAACATAAGTGGTGAAAGAAGACATCCTTGCTTGACTCCAGAGTTGTAACATGTAATTCATCTGACAGCCTACCATTAAGTACTACTTGGCAGGTAAAGTTTTCATAGAGACTTTTGATGATGGTTATTATTGTGTTAGGTATTTCATAGTGCCTCATGGTTGACCATATTGTTTTTCTATTTATGCCATCGAAAGCCTTTACAAAGTCCACAAATGTAGCATAGAGAGCAGATTACAATTCAATACATTGTTCTATAATGATCCGGAGTGTTGCTATTTGTTAGCGCCCTAGAAATTAGAAGACTCTAATAGTTTGATACTATAGCTCCCTAGAAATTAGAAGACTAATAGTTTGATATCATAGCACCCTAGAAATTAGAACCTGTTGAAATTAGACCATCGTGTGAAGTCCTAGGTTGATTCTTTATTTTACGAAAACTAAAAGCAATCTGACAGCAATAAATTTAACTTTAACCCCAACCAAAAGTGCTAATCCTAACCCTAACCCATTCCCTTTAATTTTTAATTTTTGAACTTCGGGCGCCCTATCCAATCTTCTAGCAACAGGGGTCGGGAACCTATGGCTCACGAGCCAGATGTGGCTCTATTGATGGCTGCATCTGGCTCGCAGACAAATGTTCGATTATTTAAAAAAATATGTTTCTTTAGACTCCTTTGTTCTACATATTAATTGCTGATCAATATTTCATTCTACAAATGAGCTAAAGTCTACTGCAGCTCAGCATCAGACGTGGTAAAGGAGATAAACTCCGCTGATCTAAAAGACAGAAAAATAGCAACCCTGCATCCATTGTAATTAAAAGGACTAACTCTTGCGCACATTTACTTAAATTTTTAGTTTTAAACATAATGTATGGCTCTCACAGAATTACTTTTCAAAATATGTGGTGTCCATGGCTCTCTCAGACAAAAAGGTTCCTGACCCCTAGTTTAGCACCTGATGAAAGTTCGCTGCTTCACTTGTAGAGCAGAAGTCAGACATAGACATCTCGTATTTACTAGTATCCTCATTGTACACGGACACAACATCAAAATGAACAAAGGTGAAGCACTTAAATGGAGACTTACGGTAATTTACAGCAATTTACACCCCCCCCCCCCCACACACATGCCCACATATCTACACGTTCTCCCCGGACAGGGGCGTTCAATGTTTGATGTGGATGAATCCTCGAGCTACGTCCAATTTGAAAGGATGTAATTGAAGCAGCGTGTATAATTAATATGATTTGATTACATTGGTGAATCAAGGTACCAAAAGTGAAAAGAGAAATATTTGCAGCTTGCTCCTATTGAGTAGCATCTCTGTGGCGGAACGAATTTCCGAACATAATTAAACAAGCCGACACTATAGACATTTTTAAAACTAAATTAAAAACACACTAATTCGATCTATTTTAATAACATATTGCAGTTGATGTAAAGCGCATTCGAAGACTAATTGTTTCGAATAGTGCTACATGAAATATGTAATTTGTAATTTGAATACGTGTTTGGAGCACAACGTAGTAACTATATGTTTGTAGGTTTATAGATTTAATGTTTATTTCTTTGCAAGCTGTTGTTTTTTTAGTGTCAGATTGAATAAGGTTTGTTCCTGTTTGTGCACCATAATTTGTCATTACGCGTTTGTTTTTCATTATCAAGGCTTTAAACTAATTTGAGTATCAGGGGGCTTCAACAAATAGGTCTAAGGCTGATAAAGTAACAAACTTTTGTTAAATAACTTATGCAAATATTTATTTGATTAGTATGACAATATTTTAAAATAAATGGTAAAAAACATATAATAAATAGGTGTGTATTATATGAGGAAATGGGTTTGTAATACGAGCGCCACCTACATGGGACATTTACAGATAAAAATATCTTTGTTCTCTTGTGGCAACCGGCGAGGAATGGGTTGCCTGAACAAGGCAGGAAAACAAACTACTTTAGAGTCAATACAAATAGTTTATCAAATACAAGATTAAAACCACGGATAAGGATAAAGACACAATAATCTTCCGTTTAGCAGAAGTATATAATATAAGATTGTAATTATTTTGGGGTTATGGTAACTGCATCCATGGGAACTTATTTGTTGTCGTTTTAATCCCATATAATGTGTATCGTAGACAAAAAGTTAGGAAGATGGATAAATAGATGGTTTAATGAATAGATACTTTTTTATTAGAAAATATAGATGAGTTGATTTATAGATAAATTAATATATAGTATATGGATATATAGATTTGTAGGAATGATACATGGATTGATAATAATACATAGATAGTGTAATCGTTTTTCTATATATATAGAAAATTGGTAGATTGATAGATAGATAAATTGATAAATAGATAAATAGTTAGATATATATATTAATAGATAATTTGATTTATTGATGGATGGATATATTGATTTATTGATAGATAGATTGACAGATAGATTGATAAATAGATTGATATATTGATATATAAATTGATAGATAGATAGATTGATAGATAGATACATTGATAGATAGATAGATTGATCGATAGATAAATTAATATATAGATAAATAGATAGATACATAGATAAAGATTGATATCGATGGATAGGGCCTACATAGATGGATATATAAATTGTTATTTAAATCCATACGACTGTCTCTATCCACACCACACTCGCCGATTCTTTTACCTTTATCCGAAGTATTCAGTGTAACAAAAGTACCTCCGCCGTCTCCCCCGCCCCCCCCCCAAACCCCGCACACACACACACAACTCACCATGGCCTGGTATATATTAAAGCTTTGGTATTGATGGACAGGCAGGGGACGACAACCGCGAACTCTTTGATGTCGCAATGAGAAGGGTGTGTGTGAAATTGATCAGAGCTATGCCCCTTTATCCCCCTGACCCTCTCCCCCTCCTCCAGTGTTGGTGTGCCCGGGGAAAATTGGTTTGATTCTATTAGCTGTTGATTGGTCGCTTCTGCGGCCCGCTTCGTTATCCCACAATGCTTAGCACTTGATTTTAAGTGGGGAAACGGAAGGGGGGTGGAGCAGAAAACAAGTAACATAGTAGAGGGAATGGGGCGGGTAATTCAATTTTGCTTTTTAAAGAGAACCTGGCTTATATAATCATACTCCTCCCCCTCCCTAGAAAAATCCTTTAAACTTAATCAGGCATATTTGTGTATGTCAACAGTATGATAACAAGGGTATTAGGGGCCTTTGGGTAGACCTTTCGGTGGGAGCCCTTTATATTTTAAACAAAAGAGAGTCCAGCAGATACACTATATCGATACATCTTATATGTTATTAGACACGCCCCTTTGCAATATTCCTACCTCCCACCCGCGTTAAAAAAAAAACGCCTTTCTAAACTTTCAATTACCTATACAATAGAATATTTCAACCGAGTTGAATCATAAATAATATTTTTGTTTTGATTTGATTTTTATTGATTTTTTTTACACTTGTAATGTAAAAAAAAATATGTAATTGTATAAATTAGGGTTAACCATGTATAATATTAATAAGGTTAAGGTTACGGTATTTTTAGGCCTATATATATATACATATATATTTATATATGTACAATCTAAATTCACCGGCTTGACCGGGGGGAAATAAAACAGGACTGTATAAGCTACCGATCTATCTATCAATCTATCCATTTTCTATATATATGTTTATCAATTACCCTGTATATGTATCTATATATCTATCTATATAATTGTTATACGCTACAATGAACAGAATGCTACAGATCTAATACACACACACACACACACATCAAATCGAAAGCTAAATTTATTAGTCAAATTTGTTACATCAAATCTCTATGGGTCGACTATAGTATATAGTATAGTATATAGTATGTAATTTTTATGATCTTATAAAAGAACAGCAAAGAAAAGGCTTGGTTTTTTTTTTTAGAGTAAATAGCAAAAAAGAAGTTAAGGAAACAATGGGTTAAAAAAAACACTGCATTAATGTGCATGGCTTGTGCGTCATGTGTGTTTCTTGTCGTTTATCTCTGATTAGTTCAATTTTGGTTATCAAAATCTTGGGTTTCCACGTTCTGTTCATTGCAACTTGTGTATATCTTTTGACAATAGCTTGGTAACAGCCCCAAATCAAGTTTCCACTAATATAAAATAGTTGCCAAAACACAGAGACCTTCAGAAATTAATGATATGATCTTTCGCAACAGAAACCCGTATTTACACGTTTCTCTTCATTGATTGTTAATTCAATTAATTCCTCTTGCAGTTGTAAAGATAGACCTGATTTTAATTATTTCCTTTTGGAAAGGAAGGTTTAGAACCCATTCGGTCATTTTCATGCTAATAAGATAATGTCATAAAATTGAATGTTGAAGTCATCATTAAGTAATGATGCTTCATGTATTGACAATAAGAGAGAATGTTTTCATGCTTTTTCACTACAGATGCAAGATCCCTGCGTCTAATTTGACACTAAAGTTGTGTTCGCACAATAAAAGTTTTGACATAAATGTCAAAATAACCTTCCTTGTTTGAATGAAACCAAGGTCCAAGCAATTGTCTAATTTTATGGAACTTACATAAATCAGTAAGCGATATCACTTTCAAGTTTTATTAGATTTTTTCTCAAAGAATCGCCTCTACTTTCCATAACTTTAGCACTAAATCAAAGACTTATAAAATCTATTTAAACGGGCACATTTTGATGACCAGCGTACCAATGTGTGCTGTAACGAACTCTTGTAGTCTTCTCGTCAGTCTCACTGCTGTCTAAAATTTATTATTGAATGCATTGCTTCTGATTTGTTAACTGCGGTAATTACGTATTGCAAGAGGATTGAGATTTTTAGCAACTAAATGTCTATAAATTACACAATGGACTGCCAATGCATCTGGCCCAGACTTTTTTAAATACCAGTTATAAAATCAATCCACGATAGCGCCGCCGCCGTCGCCAGTGGAGGAATTTATTTTTCCCCAAAAAGTTTTCTAGTACATGTAATATAGATACCATTTTAGTGTTATTTATTATAATTATTTTAGCGAGATCGGCAAATTTTCTCTTTTTTAATAAAATAAACCTATGCTAAAAGTAACGCTTGATTTTCTGGTAGGCTTGTGTAAAAAAATCAAGATGTTCATAAAATAAGAATGTCTTAAGTTAATCACACAATGTACTATATATCAACTCTGCCATCCATTCGTCTCTGCACAATGATAGGCCCATTAGGCCACTCAACTTATATTTCTTGTTATACATAAGTTCCTGTTATTAAAATAAAAGCATGTCTAAATTTTGGTATTTTAAAGTAAGTTTGTACCGCCCACTGGCCCTTCACCGCCCCCTATCGCCCCCGGGAACGTCAGCGGCCCCTGCACCTTCGCACCACCCCCGGGGGGCGATAACGCCCCCGTTGAGAATCTATGGTATAGACTACTTGGAGAATCGAACCCGGGTCGACCGCATGGCAGTCCTATATCCACTCAGCTAGCGAGGACACGTGTGCTAAGTCAAATTGCAAAGGTAAAAAATGAGGCAATAAGGTCACGTGTCTTTAAATAAACCAATATGATTGTTAAAACACACACACACACAGATTTTTACATTTTATATATATATTTGATTGATGTTTTTTTTTTGTGTACTGTGTGTGTGTGTTTTGAAATTATTAATGCAAAAGTTTAATTTAAACATTATTTTCTGTTTGTCTGTATCTGTGAAGATTGTGTTCCGGTTTGCAAAGCTAGTGCATTTTCTGCAAAATACATTAAAGCTGAGGTCGGCAACCTAAGTTACGCGTGCCAAACTTGGCACGCAGTGCGATTTTCAATGGCACGCGAGAGACCTCCAAGAGGTGACTTTAATTGATGAAAAGTAACTAAACATTTTCGGTTGAACTGTTAGACCACTGTAATGGTTTAGCATATATCGTGAGCGAAATAAATTTTTTAAAATTTGATTAAAAATACAGCCCTTTAAAAGGCATATATTAAGATAGATAAATGAGCTTTTTCAGAAGAAAATTTAAGCACTCAAAGCGGAGTTTTCTAATTAAAGACACACATTTTAAATTCACGGACTCATTTTTTTTTCACACCACATCAAGCTTAACTGGCTTGATCTTATTTGGTGTAGATGTTTTTTTAAGTGAAGGGATATTGGTGATTTTAAAACGCAGCCAGTTTATTTTTAAACATTTCAAAATGGGCATCAAAATGTGCCAATTTGCGAAAAACTCTGGATGGAAACTGCTAAGGATAGTCTGCTGCTATTCACCACTACCAGGCATTCGTTCTACTTTCAGCTTTTGGTTCAACTTACACACGTGAACAATATTTATTGCACATGGCAACTGTGTTAATCCTTCAAAGGGGTCACTTACACTTCACTACTCAGAAATGACTAAATATGTATCTGCCATTATAAGTTAGCGAAAAGCTTTCCAGACAAGGCGCTCATTAAATGATGCAGTATAATTACATTTAAATGAGTTTGTATGATAATCTTCTATAATTAAACATAAATATAAGTAAATCAAAAATAAATTTTATTTTTAATAATTTAATAAATATAAGAGACTTTTTCATAGAATTATATCATTCAATTGTTGTAATTATTATTGTTTAAAAGATAAACTCCTTAAAAATAAAGTTAAACAATTAATGCAGGAAATGTTTATTTACAACTGTTTAAAAAAAATTAATTGTAGGCCTATACTTCTAATAATTAAATCTTGTAATGAATAGGCCTACCATAATGCTGGATTTATATAAAGAAATAATAATTAGTCAGCAATATTTGTTATATTACAAAACATAACTTGTTTGGCAACACTATCGAATCAAATTTAGATACTTTATTTTAATTAACGGGAGATAATAAGTTCGTATTATGTGCGCTTTTATTTATAATATTATGTTTCTTATTTTTCTTGTATAAAAGACTAAATGGCCTGGCCTACAACTTATACCTCTATAATGACCAAACTATAAAAAGTAGTTGAAAATTATATAAATATTATAATATGACTAAAAAGTTATGGAGTCTATGCACATTTTTCAAACATGACATAAACTACCCAGTTTGTATGATTACTACGTATTAATTCCGCTTAATGACAGTAGATCCTAACCTCTGTTTCTAGAAACAAAAAAAAGAAAATCTCAGTTAAACTTAAATTGAGAATAAAATATAATAAATGTTACACAATGGTTACCATAAATGTGAAAGTTTGGTAATAAAATTTGGTATAAATTCAAATAAAAAGGATAATAATCACAAAGACGTATTTTTTAAAATTAAATATGAAAAGCTCAAACAATTTTATCTATATATTTCTTTTGCTTTTGGCCTTGATCTTGATAGGGATTGTCTTATAAAAAAAATACTAGTATAAAAGAGCAGGTTGACTTTTAGGCTGTTGGCAACTATCATTCCAGTCAAAGGTGATAATCAATATTCCCCCAAATTCAGAAAAATTCACATACATAGGAAGCTCACTTACACCAGATGGGGGAAGCAAAGAAGACATTCAGAACAGACTGAATAAAGCGAGAAATGCATTTAACAGCATGTACAACATCTGGAAATCATGTCAATATAGTACCAGAACGAAATGATATGTGTCGTTCCTGTTTATCTTTATGGTGCCGAATGTTGGCGCATGACACAACAGGACCTTGCGAAGCTTTCCATTTTCACTCGAAAAACCTCAGGAAGATTTTGAAAGTATTCTGGCCAAAGAAAATATTTAACATAGAGTTAATGTCAAAATGCAACCACGAAGACATGGGCACAATCATAATGAAAAAGTGTTGGCGATGGATTGGCCGTGTGCTGAGAAAAGAGGAAGGGAACATCAGCGATACAGCCCTACAATGGACACCAGAAGAAAAAAGAAAGAGAGGTCGACCAAAAGTAACCTGGCGCAGAACAGTAGAGCAGGAATTTGGTCACTCATGGGTTACGATCGGAATTGTCGCACATGACAAAGATCGAAAGACTTTGTTGTTGCCCTATGCGCCAACGGCGTTACGGGCAGTAAGTAAGTAAGTATAATAGAGCAGGTTGACTTTTAGGCTGTTCGCACGCTGAATCATTTAGAAATCCTAGTTTGCCACACTGTTAGCAAAAGGTTGCCGACTCTGCTTTAAAGCACCGAATTGAATTCAACAAAAAGAGCGAACGCTTAAAACGATAGGCCTATCCATAAAAAACAATACAACAAACAAAATAAAAAAAAGTAGCGGCTAGAGTCGATGTTTATGTTTATAAATAATACCAAATTATGTAGAGTGAATGAAAACAAAAACTCCACAAAGCTTGTATTAACATTCAAGCAATTAATCCCCCCCCCCCCCCCCCATTGTATGAATCAGATGGCTGCTGGATCAGGGTGATGATGACGTTAGACTAAATCCCTTTCCATGAGACCTTGTAAATAATATGACATATTGTTACACGACACTGTTATTACGATTTCATACTTAATCCCTTTCTTTGGTGTTGGAACTTAGAAATTGAATGGAAATCAACGCGGTTATCGTTCCTTGTTCTTATTTGTATCTCCAATTTTGTGTTTAGTTTTGCATTACACGGAAGAATTTTTTTTAAATTTTGTCAATGAGTTTTATCTGTGATTTAACTTAAATGAACTGAACAGTAATCCCCCTCTTCTTATCTTATAGATTACAGTCGCTTCTTGTATAAAGAAAATTATTACTATTATTATTATTGCGTCCTACGCTCATCAGTCATCTAGTCTATTCTTGCATTTTGATCAGCGTTTTAAATTATGTTAAGTTACTGGTTTTCCTAGTTTTTTCGGGCAACCCATTCTCCTTGCCCTGGTGCCACTCGGAAAGAAAGAGTACTTATATGTATTTGCTCTTTCACATGGGATAAGAAAGTTGTTTTTGTCCTTGTGTTTTTTCTAAGTATTGTAACAGATTGTTATTGTGTATTATTTTGTGCTGGCCACACATCCCCTAGTATGCCGTGGGCGCTGAAACTGCTAAACGCT
This sequence comes from Anisus vortex, assembly GCA_949126835.1. Classification (NCBI taxonomy): domain Eukaryota; kingdom Metazoa; phylum Mollusca; class Gastropoda; family Planorbidae; genus Anisus; species Anisus vortex. The sequence goes on along the minus strand of OX421503.1, from coordinate 14,315,569 downwards.
GCTTTATCGGCCCTATGAAAAATTCGGACCGACACGCATATTTACGTTTTTTTTTACAGTTTACGGTCACGTTATAAATATTGAGTACATTCTACTATCAACAAGAGAACAAAACCAGCACGAAAGCCACAGTTGCAATCGTCAACAGCAACTAGAAAAACAAACAAACAAACAACAAAAACAGAAAATTAACAACATCAGAAAAGAAAACGAAAACGAAAGTCCACTATCTATTAAAAAGAAACCTACTCTAATAGCTAAAAAAAAAACACTATATATCTAAAAACTTAAATGCCAATTTTACAGCTTTTACAACCTAGACTGCCAGTTCCGTCTCTATGATGAACAAAACTGTCTTTACGCGACTAGACGGACTATTTTGACGTCTACCAGAGCAAAGGTCGGAAAACTACGGCACGCGTGCCAGACTTGTCACGCCGAATGATTTTCAATGGCATGCGGAAGACCGACAAAAAACTCAATTCATGTCTCTTCTACAAAAAAATTGATATCGTAGGCGCAGGCTGACTTTTATGGCTTTTTGGCAGTTGGCTCTCTGAATGAAGTAGACATCTTACTTTGGCACACTACTGTCAAAAGGTAGCCTCCACTGCACTAGAGCATTTCTTGTATGAAGGCAGGTTGAGGCCAGACCTGGTTTATGTCGTCTCTGTAGAATGGGCACTGTTTGCAGGATGCGTCAATGCCCCCCGTATTGAAGACCTTTCAATCATATGGATCTAGAGAAGTCAGCTTGCTTTACTTTCGTTGGTCTCTGCTGACGAGGTTAATTTCCCCAAAAAGAATTGGGTAGAATTAGGGACACAATTAGGAACAGTAAGATTCATGATCTATGTATTTTACAAGACCATATTAAGCTTAGGTCACAGTGGCCGAGCGGCAGCGCGTTCGACTGGTGATCCGAAGGTTCTGGGTTCGAATCCTAGTGCAGAATAGGATTTTCCCCCGGGACATGAGGGTGCTCCTGAGTCTAACCAGCTCTGATGGGTTCCCTGACACTAGTTGGGGTAAAGTAAGGCTGCTGGGCATTGTGTTGGCCACAAATCCCCTCGTATGCTGTGGCTACAGAAATTGGTGAACGCTGCTTTACCAGCCCTATTATCAGTTTGGTCCAAAGGGCACTTAACTTTTGATTAAGCTAACGTTATTAGTTCATCAGTTATCAGAGGGCAAGGTCAAATATCACTGTGCCAAGAACTAGAGGTCAGACATTTAAAAAACAACAACAAAAAATAAACTATATTTCCTCGCAAAGCCGAAGCGAAAAATAATTCCTAATCCAGGCAAGTCAATAAAAATAGTATGTAAGTGTGTCCAGTCGATTCAGGACACGAAAAATTTCCATACAACAGTAAACCGGAAAGCTGTATTGACTAGCAATATATTGCAGAGAAATTTATTGCATACAATGGATTTGTTTCAAGAGAATAACAATCTAAGTTAAAAAACAAGTTGGATAAGTGAAACACTACGTTATAATATTCCTTGTCCAATCATAAAAACGAAATATATAGGCTTAAGACCGAATCAATTGAGCAATCGTAAAAAAATCTGGCAATCGACATGGCGAGATTTTCACTTCCGTTAATGGACGCAATTTATGGCGGTCTTAATTTTTTCCAACTAATCGTTGCCAGTCATGGAAGGCGTTGGTGTTTGTGTGTATGTTTGTATCTGAATGTGTGTGTAAGTGTAATAATATGTTTACTTGTGTGTATATCTGAGTATGTGTATGATTGTGATTTTGTGCTTTCGTGTGTATTATTGTGTGTATATATGTGAGTGTGTGTGTCAAAATTGTACATGAGACTGTTGTGATGGATTGAGTGTTCGTGTTCGAGGATTCACAACGATGGCGTATACGTATGTTTGAGTATCAGTGGGTGAGTGAATGTGATCAACATTCTGACATGGTGTACTGAAGATACTGTGATTACAAATGATCACATGATGGTATAAATTCATGGTCTTATTTTAAGAATAAATGAATAAAAGATCAAAACTAAAGAAACTGTCTTTTAAAACGATAAGATGGACCGAGAAAGAGAGTAGTAAGAATTGAAGAAAGGAAGGCCTTGGTAAATATGAGGGAGTGAAGAGATGGCACTGTTAAAGGAGAAGGAGAACACGGAGAGTTATCTTAAATTAGCCATCATCATGTGAGAAGAATAATGGAAGTCAGGAATGAATACAGAGAGAGAGAAATAAAGAAACTGCAAGATAAAGAGAGAGAGAGAGAGAGAGAGAGAGAGAGAGAGAGAGAACTATTATTAGATAGATAGTTAGTAACATAGAATAATGGATTTCAACAAGATATAAATAGATAGTTGAAAATATATCGATGCATATATTATAGTTATATTTAGATATTGTAGTTTAGCATTATCTTGTATTTGCGTTGGGCTGACGTACTGAAGGTCTTGGGTTCAATTCCTGGTGAAGGATATGATTTGTTCACGGGACTGGAGGGTGTCCCTGAGTCTACCCAGCTCTGATGGGATTCCTCACAGTAGGGGTAAAGTAAAATTCAGTTGGGCTTTGTGATGGCCACACAATCCCCTAGAATGCCGTGGCCACAGAAACTGATGAACGCTGCTTCGCCGGCTCTATGAATTAATGTGATCTGATGGGGTACTTTACTTACTTACATGTCTTGTTTAAAGACGGGCAGATAGGTAAACGTTGAAAGATACAGATATGCAGTCTTTAAATAACACGTGAAGAGAAAAAATTAAAAGACAGATACTGAGATAAATATACAGAGACAAAGACAGACACACAGAGATATATATTGAGAGGCCAAGAGTCCAACATATAGTACTACATGTAGGCTACAAATAGAAAGAGAGAGTCGAAGTAGATAAAAAATATCGTATAAATAATAGATAGAGAGACAGTTACAAACAGCTATAACGGTACACGGAGAGATAGCTATAGATAAAAAAAATAACCACTTGAGTAACAGAGACAGCCATAATGACATAATGACATGCCATAATGACATGGCGAGAGACAGATATGGAAATAGATATGCTAGATAGAGAAAAAGGTTGTGTTAAAAAAATATTAAAAACACATAAAATAAAAAAAATTAACAAAAAATATTTTGATAGATGAAAGAAGGAGTGAGAGAGAGAGGGAAAGAGGGAGAAAAACAGATCAAAAGACAAAAAGTAAATAAAGAAAGAAATGATAATATTATTTAAAAAAAAACAGCTAAAGTAATCAATTACGGCGTTAAGAGAAAAAAACGTGAAAACAGGAAAACAAAAACATTTTGAAAAAAAAATGCGGAAATGAAAAAGAGGAGAATAATATCAAGAAAATTTTGAAATGTAGAGAATTTAAAGATAGAAATGGAGAAATAAAGATAGCAACGGATGTCAATTATTTGGCTTATGGTGGTGCAGCAGATACATAAAGTAGTCGGACAATTTTAAGACATCAACTATTGGTCTTTAACAGTGGCCTAGCCAGTTTGCAAGACTGGCGGGTGGGGCAAATAGTGCAACATAGGGATTCGCAAATATTGCAAGGCAAATAAGGAAAACAAAAAGAGGGAAGGGGAATGGGCAAATAGTGCAAGGCTTAGGGTGATTCTTTTGACATTAGCAGGCAGGTATAGAACAGCTTGATATGAGTATAAATAAAATACAATGTTATAGTTCAGGGGTCGGGAACCTTTTTGTCTGAGAGAGCCATGGACGCCACATGTTTTGTAAAGTAATTCTGTGAGCGCCATACATTATGTTTAAAACAAAAAAAACTCAAGTGAATGTGTGCATTTTGTGTATTTTCAACACTAAAAGTACAATAATTATGTCTCTGAATTCTTTTGATGCTGAGCTGCAGTAGACTTTAGCTCATTTGTAGACTGAAATATTGATATGCAATTAATATGTAGATCAAAGGAGTCTAAATATTTTCTTTATATAATCGAACATTTGTCTGCGAGCCAGATGCAGCCATCAATAGAGCCACACCTGGCTCGCGATCCATAGGTTCCCGACCCCTGTTATAGATAGATGGAATATGTATTTGAAAATATTTATAAAGCACTAATAATGTATATGCAATTCTCATTGAACAATCTGTTAACGCAATATATATCTTTAGAGTTTTCACGTTAATACCCCACCCCATCTCTTTCCTCCCAGTTTTCCAAAACATAACAGCAACTTAACTGCTTGGTTTTGAAAACAATAAGAGGTGGGTCTCCTGGAAGAGGTAAGGGGAATTATGAACTTTCTTCCCACCTGGCTACGCCACTGGTTTTTAATGAATTATTTGCTTGCTACTGACTCTGATACGCACAGCGACACTATCAAATACAAGTTTCTTCGTGTGAAGCGATGTACACTAAAAACTCTATTCCTCAACCTACCACCAACGTACTCCTACAGCACATAGTTACATACATTGGCAAACATTGGGTGTCTCAAGACATGAGTGTCTTGCCATCGTATGTATGTATGTGTGTGTGTATGGTGTGTGTGTGGGGGGCGTAGTTGAACCGCCACTCTACGCCTCCATGAGATATGGAAATGAAGATGTGAAGGTCAGTATTGACCGATGCTAATGTCCATTGTGAAAACTAAGGTCAGTGCCAGGATCTACATAGATGTTAACCATTCGAACTTTTTTTTTTTGGCATAGGCACTAAGTGAACTGTTTGTATGGATACTAAGTAAGCTGTTTGTATGGACATTAAATAAGCTGTTTGTATGGACATTAAATAAGCTGTTTGTATGGACATTAAATAAGCTGTTTGTATGGACATTAAGTAAGCTGTTTGTATGGACATTAAGTAAGCTGTTTGTATGGACATTAAGTAAGCTGTTTGTACGGACATTAAGTAACCTGTTTGAATGGACATTAAATAAGCTGTTTGTATGGACATTAAATAAGCTGTTTGTATGGACATTAAGTAAGCTGTTTGTATGGACATTAAGTAAGCTGTTTGTATGGACATTAAGTAAGCTGTTTGTTCGGACATTAAGTAAACTGTTTGTATGGATAGTAAGTAAGCTGTTAGTATGGTCATTAAATCAGTTGTTTGTAAGAATACTAAGTAAGCAGTTTTTATGGACAATAAGTAAGCAGTTTGTACGGACAATAATTACGCAGTTTGTATGGACAATAAGTAAGCTGTTTGTATGGAGACTAAGTACGATAATTGTATGAAGTATGAACACTGAGTAAGCTGTTTGTTTGGAGACAAAGTACGATAATTGTATGAAGTATGAACACTGAGTAATGCTGAAATACTTAAGCGAGCGGTCCATGTATATAATAGTCTATGGTTTGTACTTTCACCTTCCAAGTACGCTGTTCATTAAACAACTTAAACAGAGAAAGCTGTTTTTATAGTACATGTGTTCCTTAAGTAAAGTTTATAGTTCGTAAATAATTAGTAGGATAAAACAAGCTGTTTGTATAATATGTAGACATCTTTAAATGGTAAATCAGTAAGGTGTTTGTATAATAAATAAATCTTCTCGGCTTGGTCAATCAATAATTTAGCTGTATATGTAGTAAGTAGATCATCTTTATATGGTCAATCATTAAGCTGTTTTGTATAGAAAGTAAATAATCTGTGTATGGTCAATAATTAAGCTGTTTGTATAGTTAGTAAATCATCTATACTTGGTCAATCAATAATAATAAGTAAATAATCTTTATTTGGTCAATCATTTATTTGTTGGTATATAAGTACACCATCAACGTGTTTGGTTCATCAATAAGCTGTTAGTATATAAGTACACCATCAACGTGTTTGGTTCATCAATAAGCTGTTAGTATATAAGTACACCATCAACGTGTTGTTAAATAAAAAAGCTGTTTGTATATAAGTACACTATCAACGGTTTTGGTCAATAAATAAGCTGTTTGTATATAAGTACACCATCAACGTGTTGGTCAATAAAAAAGCTGTTTGTATATAAGTACATCATCAACGTGTTTGGTCAATAAATAAGCTGTTTGTATATAAGTACACCATCAACGTGTTGGTCAATAAATAAGCTGTTTGTATATAAGTACATCATCAACGTGTTGGTCAATAAATAAGCTGTTTATATCGTTCCATTATTTTCGATCTCACAGCAAATGAACTAAATCCTTTAAATAACAGACCCCGTTTTGTCGATTTGATGCTCCGTAAATTTAGCAACTCAGAACGATTACGCCTAATTAAATTGACTATATCTTAAGGGACTGGTAATCGGATCTAAGAGCTCTGAGAAATCGGATATAATTCTTATTACTGACAAGTACGATTACTACTTTTTTTTCCACACCCCGCGTCACCCACTCCTACTTGCAACCCGTTTTCCTTATTATAAAAACCTCGCCTCTTTTCCCTCCTTAACATTCCCTCTCCCCACCACTGCAAACATTTCCTTTCAGCATCCTTTTGGCGACAGCCCAAGGATGGCTAATAGACTAATAGGTCGATGAAAAAAGTTATCGTTCTTTTCGTCAAGAATATTTTTTTTTTATCGATATCCTTTCGTTGAGAAAAGATGCATCGCTATAAAGGGGATAATTAAACATTCACAGTGATAACTATATTGGTGTTAACAAATGCACTGTATAGTATTGATTTTAACAAATGCGCTGTATAGTATTGATGTTAAAAAATGCGCTGTATAGTATTGATGTTAACAAATGAGCTATAGAGTATTGATGTTAACAAATGCACTGTATAGTATTGATGTTAACAAATGCGCTGTATAGTATTGATGTTAACAAATGCGCTGTATAGTATTGATGTTAACAAATGCGCTGTATAATATTGATGTTAACAAATGAGCTATAGAGTATTGATGTTAACAGATGCGCTGTATAGTATTGATGTTAACAAATGAGCTATAGAGTATTGATGTTAACAAATGCGCTGTATAGTATTGATGTTAACAAATGCGCTGTATAATATTGATGTTAACAAATGAGCTATAGAGTATTGATGTTAACAGATGCGCTGTATAGTATTGATGTTAACAAATGAGCTATAGAGTATTGATGTTAACAAATGCGCTGTATAGTATTGATGTTAACAGATGCACTGTATAGTATTGATGTTAACTAATTCGCTGTATATTATTGATGTTAACAAATGCGCTTTATTATTACTAAGTAAATTATTCGGACAAGCGTGAACGTTAACATCTTTATGTCTCTCTATCAAACGCTCTTTCTGCATTTCTATCTGTTTTTTTACTTGCGTCTCTTTATATATCTTTATATGTGATTGTATGCATTAAAGGTTTATTGCATTTCTCATTCGCGGGATTATATTGAAAGCTATATTACATTATTCATGATGTTAAAACATATATTATAAAAGTAGTTCGTTGTTAACATACATTGTTCAAGTATATTATTAATATTAACACTTTTAAAAGGTAGAGATGGGAATCGTACTGAACCCGAGCCTAACACACCGAAATCGAACCTCGGTTGCCAACGAACCATACGGGACCCGAAATCTACTGGCGACCAAACTGAAACGAGCACATCGTGATAGAAGACGCCGTTGTAAGTTTGAGAATATAAATGACAAGATGCAAAGTTGATATAAGTGTGTCTTATTTCAGTTTTGGTATCAGACTTGAATCTCCACTTCTCTGTAAACGAGAATGCGAACCGAGATCACTTTCTTAGGGCTCGGAGAACGAGTTCTGTATAGACAGATTACCATAATTGTTTGACACAAACGGTTGCCCGTTGCCGTCCACTCTAAACTCCTGCAAGTCCTGTAAGTCAAAAAGCTTGTTTTAGTATTAACTATTGCTTAAACTACTGCACCGATTGTAATGTGTTGCCTAAATTTTGTAATCAGGTTGCGTTTTGTTATTTATTTATTCGACTGACTGGACTTATCTAGTTTTATTAATAAATGTGTCACTTAAATGTATAGATATTGGTTAAATGGCTTCAGTGAGAGGCTAAGTCGTCTATAAAAGGATTATCAAAATTAGAGTAAAATCTGTCGCTACACAGACCAGAACCTTAGTTTGTCAATGCATCGATTTGAAATTCTGAATCGTATATATTGAATCTATTTTGAGCGTAAGGTCGGAGTTGGTGCATTCGGTATTTACAAATACTATAATAAGTTGGACCGCTTGCTTTGATATTTCTGCTATTTAATAACTTGAAACAGTTAGTTTCGGAATTTTCGATCGCACTAGAATCTGTGGACCTCTAGACTTCCGGTGTAGTAATTCACTTTGATTTTATCATTGGAAAATTAAGATTAAAATCGAAAGTTGTATACAGCGGAAAATGTAATGCAAACGTAGGAGCATAGAAGTCATTTAAGACAGCATTATTGGATACGCACGGAAAAAAAGAACATACAAGCTTTAAAAAAAGAGCAAGCGATCCATCTTATTATAGTCTTTGGTATCCGGGTTCGATTCTCCAGTTAGACTATTCCTTTTTTTTTCTACATATTTTTTTTTCAAACTTGTAAAAACAAAAGACATTGTAAATCTACGGACAATTTAGATTTTTGTTAAATAAAAATACTTGCCTATTTTTTTACCCGATTACAGTATTTATTTTAAATTACTTTCCTAAAAGTCTTTAGTAAAAAAAAAATAATTTAAATAGTAGATTTATATCTTTCTTTTAATTGTAGTTTATACATTTTTTATCTGCACCTTATACAGTCCTGTTTTTTTTTCACCCGGGCAACATCGGGCAATGTTGCTTGTATTCCATAAAGAAGAAAAGTTATTTTCCTTCACGCTTTGACGTCATACATGTAGAAAGTTCTGCATTTGACTAGTCGGGTGAAATAGTCTTGGTTTTTATAAAAATTTCTTACACTACATATTAAATTACAGTTTCTCTCATATTGTCTAAAGAGGAAAGGATATTCTGCATATCGCTAAATGTAATTAATCATTCAATATAAGTATTCGATTATTTTTGTTACACTTTTCTTGTGTAATTTTTTTTTAAAGTGGTTTGTGTTATCTGTTTTGCATACTGAATCGAAAGTAGATGATTGGAATCTCACGGAACGAATGCAGTCCCGGCAGCCCGTTCGTTTTGTGAGAAGTTCGTTCTACAAAACTTGATTTACCCATTGACTTCTATGGGAAATCGTGACAATTCTGCAGTCCCATTGTAGGAACTGAACCTTCAGTCGACTAACTTTAAAATTAAAACAAAACAAGACTGTTCTTCTGCTGATGCTCGAGTTTTCTTGCTTGGCCCTGGTTGGAAGAACTTGTCCAAAGTGGCCTGCTTCTACCTCTTCTTCAGGAAGTATCTGAAGTGGCAGATGGTCTTGACTTGTCATTAAAAGTCTACCATCATTTTCCCCACTACAGTTTTGTTTTAGTGTCACTGCACTTGAAGGTCTTACCATTTCCTTTCTTCTTCAACATGAATACAGGCGGTAAAATTTGTTTTAAATCTTGAACATAGATATCTAGATGAAATTTTTGCCTTATCGTCACTTTAAATTTCATCTTGTTTCGTTAATTCGCTAATTTATATAATGTTGTTTTAAGCTCAAAGTGGCGCCACCTAGCGAGTGAGATCATTTTTTTTAAATGGCCTCTTGAAAAATATAGACCATTAAGACCTGCCTTCTAAATTTAAGCTTCATATTTCTAGTTCGCTGCCTTTATTGACAAAATCAATGAAACATTGCAAAATTTAATTTGTTTCGACATTTTAAAATATTGTCTTGAATTGTTGTTTTTATTACATTTAAATTTCTTTTGCATGTCTGGGCGCGAAGCCATTTATCACTCTTTGCCCAAAAGCATTCTCATTCCCAAAAGTATTGAAAAAAAACAACAACCTCAAAGCCTTATCCACACACCACTACCCGTCCAGCCGTTTTCCCGCCAAAAAATCATCCTTTTTTTTCCCGCCATCATATAATGCCTAGCACGGAAGTTGTAACAGCGAATAAAAGGGAAACTACTCAATGCTAATTTTGTCCCTTAAACGTCTAAGTGGCAAGCCCGAGCCGTCAATAAACTTGGCAACGTCTGATACTCGACACTTGCTTTGGCCAGATAAGCGCTCAAGCGTTCGACCAAACATTCAGTTGTTTTTTTATAAGCTGATTTAATTCTTATGTGTGAAATATTTCAAGATAGCTTCTTTTCTTTTTCGGTTTAAGCCTCGAATTTCAAAGAAACAAAAAAAAATGTTGTCCATTTTGACTCATTATCTATGCAATTATTTAAATGTTCACACTGGACTAAAATAAGACTTCACTGAACCGAGAACATGAGATAACATTTTAAGAGCAAAAAACTAAAACCTTTTTAGCAAACATGTTGTTTTAGAGACGGATGTTTAGGCCGAAAAATATATTTAGTAAATTTGTGTAAATGTTTCAATTTTATGAAAAATGCGGTTCTAAAAAGAAAAGAAAGTGGTGTTATCTATATATCTATGTATCTTTGTATATTTACCTATCTTTTGTATACATTATATAAACCCATAATTTAGCTACCCACATATCTGTCTACCTATCTACCTACCTATCTACTTACTATTACTTACTATCTCTATCTTTTATTAGTCTTTTTGTCCATGCATCTATCTATGTATCTATCTATGCAATATCTTTATATCTGTGTATCTTTGTATATTTATTTATTTACTATTCTTTTGTATATATATATTTATATATACCCATAATTTAGCTACCCACATATCTATATATTTATCTACCTATCTATTTACTTTCACTTACTAACTATGTATCTACCTATGCAATATCTATGCATGTAGCCTATATATCCACGTTTATCAATCTATCATTCTATGCATCAATCTATCTATCTTTATATCGGTCTGACTGATATAAATATTGATCCGCCCTCAATTACATATGTATAATTTATAATAATATAATATTATATCCATCTATCTAAATCTCTAGCTTTCAATTTATTTTATTTTTCCCCCGTTGTTAATATCTGTCGCTTTCTCTCTTTCTTCAATCTGCCTGTCTGTACATCTCTCTCTCTCTCTCTCTCTCTCTCTCTCTGTATATATATATATATATATATATATATATATATATATATATATATATATATATCTGTTCACACCTCATTTAATTTAGTCTATCTCTACAGCTCTCTGTATAATGTTCTAACCTCCATTGCATTACGCTACTATAATCTCTAATATCAATAAACTTCCTGCACGGAAACGCTTGATGTGATCAAAAGTGGCCAGTTTATTTGCTTATTAAACAAACCATTCAATTTGTTTACAACTTCGAATTAAACAACAACAACAACAACAACAACTGCTCACAAAAACTCTAATCTTACTTTCGTTCTATCATCCGGATGTAAGACTTATTTTCTTTTTTATTTTTTTACATTTCTTTTTCCATCTCTCCATCTCCGGGGTCACAGAATCTTTGGCCTCTGGGCAAATAAAGATGGCTCCGAAACGGCACAGTTAGCGTCAAGTCAACGCGCAAATAACGACAGCAGGACACGTGATTTATTAACGAAACTTCGCCTTTAGACACTTCCCTTTAAAAAACAACCAGATAAACAAACAAATTATGTTTTTAAAAACACACATAAAAAACAAAAAACAAACAAGATATGAAGAAAGAAAAAATAAAAGATGTACATGAAACTCATTCTGGTACTCAAATGGGAGTAAGGTGACCTCTGTAAGACCTTGAAACGTGCATTACGAGACCTCGCCCGACCTTCATCCGATCCGGGAACATAAATTGTAGGGAGTCTGGAGAGGAGAGCTCGCATGAGAGGCAAGAGCGAAAGACATTATTAGGCCAGGAATCTCGCTGCCTTTTAGGATAGTGGCTAATATGAACGTCCGCTTGTGGGTTGTTCTTTTCTTGTTAGTTTTATTTAGATGGCGGTGGTTGTGGATTGGTGGTGGTGAGGGGGGGGTCGAATGGGCTGGGGTGAAGAGGTTTTTGTATTCATTGATTGGTCAGTACTTGTTAAATTTAGAATTTTATACAGTGAAACAAATTGAGTACAGACTTAGCACTTTAAATCTGCATTCAATGACAATAACAGCATCATTATAATAATTCATGTTTAGCGCATATCCCGTTGATGACAGTTCTATACGCTGACAACATTTACAGACATAGTACAAACAAGATAGAGCAAACGTAAATGTATATGTACACGTGAATACTGCTACTGATGATGGCTATTTATATAGCGCTTCACTACGTGCTGTTACATTTAACATACTCACTGCGCTCTTGGTATAGGCCTACATTTCTTATATATCACAGACGCTCCTTCTATAAAGAAGATTATTGCGTCCTACACTCATCCGTGGTCCGAGTCTAGTCTTGCATTTTTATTAACGTTTTAAATGATGTTGAGTTACTGGTGTTTCTTGTTTGTTCAGGTAACCCATTCCATTCCCGAATGCCACTCGTGTCAATGTAAGGCACAGAAGCACTAGTTAAATAGAAAGGTCTTGAAACTTCTTTTTAAAACGACCTAGACCTAGTGCTTAATAAAAGTCTTAGTGAAACAAACAGTAAGTATCCCGTGGGACCAATTGGTCTGTAGAACGTAGTCACTGCACGCTAAGGGATTGTGTGGCCAGCACATCTTTACACCAACAAATGTCATGGTAGAATGCAAGAGCTGGGTAGACTCAGAAACACCCTCCAGACTCGGCAAAAAAAAAAAATCCCAGGACCTACAGTACGCCTGCCGAACGAGTTACCGTTTACCCAAAATATAATCATAATAGGTCTCTATTAAACTTTATGCGTCACAATTTTCGTGTCGATGTATAAAACCGGTTTAATAAAATTGGTTGAATGCATACAAGAACCGACTCTTATTATTTTGTGAATGTTGTAGAACCATTGGAAGAGCTTTCTACTAAAACTCTCTGGTAATTCTTACTATCCCCCCCCCCCCCCCCACTTCTTGATCGTCCACTGCTTGCTTAGGCCGCCATTCCGTTTACATTAATTCCCCCTTTTTTTAGGCCGGGGGAAAAAAAGGGCAGTGGTTGCTGAAGGAGAGGGGATTTCACTGCAGATCCGGGCTTATCGAAATTTCCCCCGCCCCTCCACCGACCCACTGCGAGAATCCATCCGCCCCCCCCCCCCTCAATCTTTTTTTTTCACTCTCATCACTGATAAGCTGCGGTCAATTAAGTGACACCGTTCAAGACCCCCAGCCCCCCTTCCTCAACCCCCTGACACCGCGGCTAGATTTGGTCACTCTGCATTTGACCCCAAGGGGAGTTAACGCCAACTCTTGATTTTCCACAGCAGGCGACGGACTCCATTTTTTTTCTCTTCAACCAAAACAGAAATGTAAGTCCAAAGAAAAAAAAACACACAAAAAAAACAACAACTCTACCAGTTTGAAGCTTAGAACTGTTTAAATTCAGGGGGAGAGAAGAAGGGAGAAACTAAAATACCAACCAAACTACACAGTTCGTAACTAGTGGGCGTTGTTAGCCCAGAGTTGTCCCTCCGCCAAAGCTTTAGTGCTGATGACTGGCTAGCGAAATTATGTATGATCAAACCGGCTCTCCCAAACTCTCTTTCCCTACCTCCACCAAACTCGCCAATGTTTTCTCATCGACGGCGAAAATAAAAATTTAAAAAAAAGTTGTGTAAATAACTAGTCTACGGTCGACCCCTCTTCCATCCCCAATATTAAGAAGTCCTTGGTGTCCCACGTTACAACATCATCTTATCGTTTTTGTATGTTACGGGAGCTCTTTCCAATGCTAAAGTTTTTTTTCTATTACATTCATTACCAAAGTGTACTCTATAGTCGTACAACAAACAAAAACATACACTCCCTATAACCAACTACAAAGGATAAAGCCAAATTATATACTTTTACTGCTTTATGTGAGAACAGTCTGTATATATGTATAAGTCTGTATGTATGTACTAAAGTCTCTTTGTATTAGTCTATAAATATTTATTAATAAGCCATTAGCAAAGGAAAATGGATGCCTACATACTTCATGTCATTTGATCATCCAAGATGAAACTTCAGGTTTTCGCCCACACGGATGGAGATGTCTGATTAGGGGATGCTTTATTACATCATCGATGGTCTAGCTGTAAGGTGTTTTGCATGTTAACCCCGAAGATCTAGAGTACAAATCCAGGGCGTTAAAAACCCAGTCGGTATTTTAGTTTTTAGTAAGTTTTCCTAGTATACATTGCAGAATTCATGACATAACTTGTTCGTACATGTCAGATAAAATGGAAAATCTAATCGACAATTTTGAGACTGTATAAATTGCATGTTACTTCTAATGAAAAGATGATATTTGAAAGGAATTCACATGAAAGTGTACAAGATTGTCTGTTCAGTCAATGTAAAATACATTGCATTGAGCAACGGTGCGATCCCTTTTATGGGGCACGATAAGCTGCAGCGAGTTCAACTTGCGATCCAAAGATTCCGGATTCGAATTCTGGTGCAGGATAGGATTTTTTCCCGGTACTTGAGGCCTGAGTTTACCCAGCTCTGATGGGTACCTGGCATTAGTTGGGGTAAAGTAAAGGCGGCTGGGCATTGTGCTGGCCACACATCCCCTAGTATGCAGATCAGTTTTGTCGACGGGTACTTTACTACTACTTTACTATCTCTTTTAAACTATGTTGATCTATAGGGCTAGAGAATAAGCGATTCCATCAATTTCCGTTGTCAAGGAGTGGATAGGGGAATTATGTGACCAGTTCAATGCCCTTTTCACTATAATGTCAGGTCCTCTTTTTTTTTCCTCTGTGTAGACTAAAGGCGGACTTGCTTTACGTTAAATTTTCAAAATTCGTAATCGTAATAGCAGGTAAAAGCGACCAAAAAAATGTTTAATAGTTTAAAAATAAAATTAAATAGTACTGTAATAACCCATAAAAACGAAGTTTTTATTATACTCCCTTTCTTTGTAAACTAAGTTTATATTTAATTTATATTTTTATAGATTAAAATAAATATAAGTGATATCATACCTTATGAATTTCCACACTAAAATTTTGCGCATCCTTTTTTTTTTGTTCCAGCTTTGGCCCGCAAAAACCATAAAAAGAAAACTTGCATTGTTTCAGCTATATTGTGTCGTTTTCATTCTATTTATTTCGTAAAAACGAACACATCCGAAAATTTTATTTACTTCCGTCTCTTCCTGTAGAGGCAGCCATGTTTTTTTTCTTCGATTCGCAAATTGGTCGAAGGTATTAGTGACTATTCCAAAGGCTAAGATGCTGAAAATTTGATATAATGTATTGTTAGTCTGGACAAGTCTGCTGCCCAAGTTTCTTCTCGATTGGACGACGGGAAGTGGTCGAAAAATCGATGCAAAGTTTTGCTAACAAACATTGAAGCAAGCAAGCAGACAGACAGAAAATACAAGTTAATAGAAAGGAATTTAAAAAAAAAGCCGCCCCACTTTTGTACGTTAGCTACCACACATTTTAACAACTCCATCAATGTTATGAAATATCCTTAGTCCAAAAATGTTTTAGGTCCATATTAGCTATTAAGATACATATCATTGATAAAGGTACACTCGATATTTTTATTTTCAAATTACGGCATGACGAAAGTAGAAAATGAACAACGAAAATGTCTTCAGCAAGTATGTATCATTTATCAATATTAACTGAAAAAATATAATAGATTTTAAAGCTGAACTTATGGCGACAATAACTTCATATTTTTTTCTACTAAAATTTCTAATTTCGTAACCGGATCAAAATTAGAAATTTCGAAATATTTCATGTTTTTCGTAAAAGTGTGAAGGGTCTAGTTTAGGCAAACCATTTGGAATTATGATTCAAAAACCCTGGCGTTTCACAAGGTTTCCAATAGGAAACACTGAAAATGACAATCCAAATACATGTGTCATGTGTGTTGGATTAGAACTAATATCTATATAATATTTCTTCTCTCTCTCTCTCTCTCTCTCTCTCTCTCTCTCTCTCCATATATATATATATATATATATATATATATATATATTTATATTTACATGTGCATATAGCTCTGTGTGTGTTTAACCAATCGAATGTGTTTATTTAAAGACACGTGAACTTGTCTCATATTTACCTTTTCAATTAGACTTAGCACATGTGTCCTCGCTAGATGTGTGGATAAAGTATTGGACTGCATGCGATTTTACCCAGGTTCGATTCTCCAGTTAGTCTATATCCTTTTTAAAAAAAATAATTTTTTTTTCAATTAATATTACTTTAAAAAAAAAAGATTGTTAATATACGGCTTAGAATTTTGTTCAATAAAAATACTTGCCCATGTTTAAATCTATTACAATATTTTTTTTTAATTATTTTCCTAAATGTCTTTAGTGAAAAATATTACTTTTTTAATGATCTATCTATAGCTTACTAATCATTGTAGTTTATAAAATTTGTATCTGTAGCTTATACATGCCTGCTTTATTTTTCCCCGGGCAACGCGGGCAATTCAGCTTTTATACTATATTATGGATTCGCTTACTTGGCGCACAAGGCACCATTTACCCAAGCTACCTTGTTTTTTCGGGGCCACGGTATTCTAAAGCAGGGTTCCGCAACCTTTTGCTAACAGCGTGCCATACTAAGATTTCTAAATCATTCAGCGTGCCAACAGACTAAAAGTCAACCTGCTTTATTATACTTTTATTTACATTATTTTTATAGGACGATCAATTGAACTCCGTAGCAAGACCAAGGCAAAGGGGATTATTTATAGAGAAAATCGTTAAAGGGTTTTATATTCAATACAAAATTAACGTGTTTGTGATTATCATTTTTTTATTTTCATTTATATCAAGTACAATATTTTATTATTAAATTTTCAAATTTATGGTAATTATTGTCAACACATACTTTTTTTTAGTTACGATGAGGATATAACACAAGTAAATATTTATTATAATTATAATTTTATGTCATTTTTTTTTAGACGTCTTTTAATATGTTTGTTTTTTTTCAACATGTTTAAGTTATAGAGCCTAATATTTATCGCAGACTCTCTATCATAAATCGGAATAAATACGTAGTAATTATACAAACTGTGTAGTTTATGTAATGTTTGAAAATATACATATAAATTCTTTTCTTTAGTCATATAAAATTTATATAATTGTCAATTCTTTTTACAGTTTGATATCATTTTAAAGTTATAAAATGTAAGCCACTTTTTTATAAGAGAAAAACAAACATATTAGAAATATTAGCTCAAATAAACGGATTCTATTATTTCCCTTTAATAAAAAAATTTTAATAAAAAAAAAAAGTTTCCTCATATGATTCAATAGTGATGCCTAACAAGTTATGCTGTGTAATATAACAAATTAATATTACTGACTAATTATTATTTCTTTATATAAATCCAACAATATGGTTGTTATGTTATAGTGTATAACATTATTGTTAGAACCACCCATTTACTAAATCTTTCACCACAACATAGTGCTCCTATTTAAAAGCATTCTCAGTATTGGGACACGACTGTTTATTTCATTAACTTTCGACTTAACACACGAGACAAGGTTAAGGTCGTTTGAACAACGATTCATTCATGATCCAGCCGTAAATAGATTATTCCTAGACATTTAGCCCGCGAAAGGTTATTAATACATGTTTCCGAAATTAAGTTTAACCCGCGAAAGGTTATTAATACATATTCCTACAATTGAGCTGTCTGCTAAAGGCATGCTTTTCATTGGACAAGGTACGGGTAGACTGTGACGTCACAGTCGCGCCTTGGCAATTGGCCGGGTAATATATAATCTAGCTCCCCAGCAAAATGGTAGGACGGGAGACCGAGATGACAAGCTAACCTACTAACTTGACAGTTGCATTAATATTGCCCTGTTCATGTACTATGCTATTTGAAATCCATCAATTTATACAATTTTATTGTTGAATAAACGTTCTACGTTTACTTTACAAGCCAAGGATTTTGTCTTTATTGAATGCTGTTGTTGAAAACTAATGAAAATATTGCAACCGTCGCACTACTGGATACTTGCTGAATATTAACATCATCGTCAGAGAGACATGAGTTCCCCCTGGAAGAATCATACCTAGACAGAAGCAGCCAACTTGCTGAGGCAACGTGACAATGGTATTCATTACAAGATTTAATTATTAAAGGACTAAAAAGTTTTACGTTAAACAGTTGTAAATAAACAGTTCCTGTATTAATTGTTTGTCCATTTAAGGAGTTTTTATTTTAAACATTAATAATTACAGAAATTACATAATATCGTGCTATTAAATAAGTCTCTTATATTTATTGAATTAATAATATAAATAAATTTGTTTTAGAATTACTTATATTTATGTTTGATTGAAGAAAATGAGCATAAAAACTCTACTAAATGTAATTAGTCTGTTT
Organism: Anisus vortex; assembly: GCA_949126835.1. Lineage (NCBI taxonomy): Eukaryota > Metazoa > Mollusca > Gastropoda > Planorbidae > Anisus > Anisus vortex. The sequence continues at coordinate 14,297,159 of OX421503.1, read as the reverse complement.
CATTTAATGAGCGGTCAAGTGTAGGTGACCTCTTTAAATGCTTAAAACAGCTTACATGTTCGATAAAATCTGTTCACACGTGTAAACTGAACCAAAAGCTGAAAGTAAAAGAGCGAATGCCTAGCAGTTGGGAATAGTAGAAGACTTTCTTAAACAGCTTCCTTCCAGATTTTTTCCGCAAACGGGCAGTTAGGCTTGATGCTTGGTGAGAAAAAAATGAGTCCATCAATTTGAAAGTCTTGTCTTTAATTACAAAACTCCGCTTTGGGTGCTACGATGTACTTCTGAAAAAGCCCAACTATCTATCTTAGTATATGCCTTAATTTAGCGATGTACATGTGGTTACATGTTTTGAAATTGTTTACACGGCTAGATATGTCCAGTTTAAAGGCAAATCCATTCCAGTGGTTCTTGCAAAGTTCAACTCACTGAAATGTGTCGCTATGACATTCAGAAACATCGGCTTCAACAGTCAGTTTAGCTCATTCAGAAACATCGGCTTCAACAGTCAGTTTAGCTCATTTAGAAACATCGGCTTCAACAGTCAGTTTAGCTCATTTAGAAACATCGGCTTCAACAGTCAGTTTAGCTCATTCAGAAACATCGGCTTCAACAGTCAGTTTTCCTCATTCAGAAACATCGGCTTCAACTGCAGTTTAGCTCATTCAGAAACATCGGCTTCAACAGTCAGTTTAGCTCATTTAGAAACATCGGCTTCAACAGTCAGTTTAGCTCATTCAGAAACATCGGCTTCAACAGTCAGTTTTCCTCATTCAGAAACATCGGCTTCAACAGTCAGTTTAGCTCATTCAGAAACATCGGCTTCAACAGTCAGTTTAGCTCATTTAGAAACATCGGCTTCAACAGTCAGTTTAGCTCATTTAGAAACATCGGCTTCAACAGTCAGTTTAGCTCATTTGGAAGAGGAAAATGTTGTTTTTTAAATCAATAAAAACACGTTTTGGAGGTCTCTCGCTCTGCGTGCCAAGTTTGCACGCGTGCCTTAGGCTACCCCTGTTCTTAAGTATTGTGAAGCAAACGCAATGACCCAGAACCGTCTAAACAGTTTGGGAATTTTAATTAAACAACATCTAAAAATAAATTTGTTCTGACAAATCCTATTTATTTAAGAAAATGTTGAAAATATTTTTATAGGAGTTCAAACAGTGGCGTAGCTAAGGGAGGGGGAGGGGGTCCGAATTCGAAAGTCCCCCCCCGGGCCCCTACTTGAGGGGGCCCCCAAAGGAGTGTCCGAATTGTTTTTTTTCTCATGTTATAATGTCGAATGTCAAAATGTACGGGCCCCTACAGAGGCCAAACCCCCCGGGCCCCCAAATCCCTAGCAACGGCACTTTTTAAATAAAAAAATAGGCGAATTCAATTTATTTAAAAAAATATATCAACTATTATGTTAGAATTTAAAAAATTTTATTGATTAAATCATTGCTAGTAGTTTGGTTCCAAATTTTATAATATTTAAAATGGCTTTACAAACAAACGAACTACTATTATATCGAGTGGTTACCAAAATGAGTTTCAAGTGAAATATCTAGGACGTCAAATTAATGTTTACACAGATCACTGGAAGAAATGGAAGGATAAAATATTAAAACACGCAAATGTAGACCTCCAAACACTAGCGTACACACACATACACACATAAACACACATACACACACGGACTTAGAACAACGCTAGGACATAGACACACGGAAGGGTACATTTTTGTTTGTGTATAGGGAAGAGAGAGAACATACTCTTTGACCCTGGAGTCATATCAAACATGGCCCCAAGTACATTAATTACTCTCAAAGAAAATTTTAAAAAAAACGTTACACAAATATTTTCTCCTTTTTTTTTTTAAACAGGAAGAATAAGAAAAAAAACCTGGCACATTTTCAGACCAATTTCCGAATGTTGCCAATTTGACTGGTCCATGCTTACTTAGGATGAAAATCTCTCTCTCTCTCTCTCTCTCTCTCTCTCTCTCTCTCTCTCTCTCTCTCTCTCTCTCTCTCTCTCTCTCTCTCTCTTGTATTGGGGAATCTCTTAGACGGCCCAAAGAGTTCGGAAGAAATAGATGACAAACATGTTTATCAGTTCCTTATATCAACAAGGTCTTCCCCATTCACGATGAATAGACTGCCAGTCTATCCCTGTCTATCCCCCCCCAAAAAAACACGAAAATCCAAGACTTGTGTTGTTTTTTTCCTCTGCCTTAAACCATCATCATGCCTGAGCTTTAAAAAGTAAAACAACCAAAAAACTTACTTACACAAACACACAGCACAATTACACCAACACACCAACGCAGGCGCATTCATTGACCTTCAGTTCGAATAAGTAAAAATAAAAAAATGTCATTTCTTATTTATTTGACATTTCTTTAGTTTTATACATTATTAACAATATTCATTTTTGTTGAAGTTATTTTCGTGTTTCTTTTTTTTTTTTTTTGTGGTTCTAATTGAATAAAAATGATATTCAAATCTATTAAAATTATTTAAAAAAAAAACAACAGTTAAAATAATATTAAAGAAAAAAACATAGGCCAGCTTAAAAAAAAAAAATCATTAGAAAAGTATAAATACTTTTATTAACCCTTCCCGTACCGACCTACTTCTATCTATGCTGCCTTCAGTTACGCTATATACGCGCCCGGGACTGTAAGGGTTAATAGAACTATTTCTGCCATGGCTAATAATAAAAGAAAAAAGAATCGATCATCATTAATATTAATAAAACAAAGTTGAACAGTTCAACATACATGTAAGAGAACATAAATATTTCAATTTGCATTCTAATTGAGTTTTTAATAAGACGTGTATGATGACATACGTTTAGCTTGTTTTGTTAGACGGCAATGTCAGTATTGATTTCTTGATTTAAATAGAAAGAAGGAGGCAGGGTAGCGCTTCAATCAATTGTAATAAACTTTATGTGTTTTTATGTTTATTCACTTTTCTATATATCTGACTGTTGTTTGATCTACCCACCTACCCATCTACCCACATATCCATCTATCCAATTATCCATCTATTCATCTATCCATCTATCCATCTATGCATCTATGCATCAATACATCAATACATCAATACATCAATACATTTATTCATCTATACATCTATACATCCAGCTAACTATAAATCCATCTATTCGTCTATCCAACTATCCATCTGTTCATGTATCCATCTTTCCATCTATCGACCTATCCTATATCCATATATCTTTTTGTCTATGCACAAAAATGTAGCTAAATTCAAAACTAACGTATATGTGTTTCCAAATATAAAAAAATTATAAGAGGAAACAAATTATATGCAACCATTGTATTTATATATTATATCACATAATATTCCATTCATGTATGGGACCAGTGAATGATACCCTCCTACCAGGACGAATTTGTTTAGTGCGTAACGGCAAATTCAATGTTGAGACAAAATCTATATGCTACATTTCTTCTAAAAAAAAATTGGACGTCAAAAGGATACACGGAGAAATAGAGTGAAAGACAGAGAGAGAAAGAAAAAGAGAAAAAGAGAGAGATTGAGCGAGACAGAGAGAGATTAAGAGAGAGAGAGAGAGAGATAGATGGAGTTAGATAAGAATGGCACCACAGGATTCTAAGCCGCCCCAGGCGGTCCAAGAATTTGACGCCCTTGTAAAAGACTCAATGAAAAGACTTCTGCATTGAGTTTGTGAGCAATGCAGTACATGTTTATTACGGTATGCATGTTGGAAAACGTGGATGAAGATGTTCGAAAATCAACGAACGTTTTCAATCGTCATGAAAACCAACTTTTCAAATAGTTTAGTTTATATTATATATATAATATATTTCTTTAAAAATGAATGTCAAGGACGCCGTTTGGGATTAAAAGGGTTACAGCCCAGGTCTTTTGTCGTCCGTATAGGGTCTTTTTCACTAAGTAATAATACACTCAAGCCACCCGATGAATGTTTAAAGAAGACTTTAAAAATTGAACTTATTTACAATAATTACATCAAAGGTGCATGGTTAGATAAGAGTAGCTTCTTTAACACTCTGTAAAAACGAAAACAACGAACTATACCTCTGTGTGCCTTATATAAGTTTTGGTGCAGAAAATACTAGAATGGATTTTCCCGATGAAGAAGTTAAGGAAAATACGCACTAGAAATTTGTAGAGACTAGTACACAATATAATCTATAAACAATGATTAAATATATTTGTAAAAGCTCTAAATGAATTATCATTACAGTACTGTTCTAAATACAGCATTAAAACTATTGAAACACTCTATATAACATAGGTGTATACAATTTTCTGATAGTTTACTATAAAGTAGTTTCCAAATGGCTTTATTAGCTTGCTATGTCCTGGAACAAGAGTTCATTAAGTACTCCAGCACAAAGTTATAGTGTCTGTGGGTATGACACGGGCAATATAATATTTGACCAACAAAAAAAATCAATTTCGGTAACCCAAGTTAAAGCTGCCAAACAGTTATTAAAACCGTTACCAACAGTTATTAAACCGGCCTTCAGTTTCGATATTTATAGACGTAGCTGTCGTTTCCGGCATGCGCATTGGACGGCTGATCTGGATCGCTATTTTTTTTTACTTGTAAATTTGAGTCAAGGTCATGGCTCTAGCGTCGCCGTTCTGAAAGGCTAAGGTTCGAATCCAAAAAGCAAAAACCGGAAAGAAAGTCTGGCATTTAAAAAGTACCAATTGGTTCCGGACAACTTGAGTTTTATTGAAAGTAAAGATGGCTTGGCGTTGTGCTGTCCACACAATCCTCTTGTATGTCATGAAAACAGAAAATGGTGAAGTCTTAACTTCATTAACATATTGGTTATAGTTTGTATGGAAAGATTTCTTTTACAGTTTAATCTGTGATATTCTGTTATAATTTGTGATACTTCTCTGTGAGACGAGCCTAACTAATGTAAAGTGACTTGACAGACAAATGTTTAGCCATCGATATTTAAAACTCAGTTTTTGATTGGTTACTTTATAAACATGCTCTTTTCTATACTGAATCTACTGACTTTATAGATCAATAGTTGGCATCTAATCCCTTCCTTTTTTTACTCCCTTTATTCTAAGTTGCAATGTCTGCAATCGTCAATCGTCAATCGTGCGTGGTGCAAAAATTGGCTTCGATTTTTCGACCACTTCCCGTGGTCCGATCGAGCTGAAATTTGGACAGCAATTTTGTGGCGCCTAACAATACATCCTATCAAATTTTCAGTTAAAACAACTTAATAATACTACACTTATGACAATATTCATTTCTTAAAAGGAAAGTATAAGAAATATTTTGATTTCGCGTTAAAAATGCCTGTGTAACTTTTTATACTTTTTTCGGCGCAAATCTAGAAAAAAAAAATTATGCGCTACGATTATTTTTAGAACAATTCATACGGAGTAAGGAGATATTTTTGAGATTTGCGACACAGATATTTTTTCTGTACGTTTCATTTGCAGTAGTCAATCAATTATTTAATTACATGATGGTAAACTTAGTTTGCAAATAAAGGGAGTATGATAAAAACTTATTTTTACGGTTTTCTTGTTACTCCCTTTATTTTAAGTTGCAATGTCTGCAATCGTCAATCGTCAATGCATGGTGCAAAAATTGGCATCGATTTTTCGACCACTTCCCGTGGTCCGATCAAGCTGAAATTTGGACAGCAGATTTGTGGCGCCTAACAATACATCCTATCAAATTTTCAGTTAAAACGACTTAATACTACTACACTTATGACAATATTCATTTCTTAAAAGGAAAGTATAAGAAATATTTTAATTTCGCGTTAAAAATGCCTGTGTAACTTTTTATACTTTTTTTCGGCGCAAAGCTAGAAAAAAAAAAAATTATGCGCTCAGATTATTTTTAGAACAATTCATACGGAGTAAGGAGATATTTTTGAGATTTGCAACACAGATATTTTTTCTGTACGTTTCATTTGCAGTAGTCAATCAATTATTTAATTACATGATGGTAAACTTAGTTTGCAAATAAAGGGAGTATAATAAAAACTTCGTTTTTACGGTTTTCTTGTTATTCAAATTATCTTGAATAAACAATTGCTTCTTAGAGTAACTCGCTCTTCTTTTTCTCTTGTTTTCTCTATATATATTTCTTTCATAAATACACTTGCATACCTACAGCGCGCCTGGAACGCTATGTGGAAGTCGTCGGGTTTGTGAATCCAGCCGTTGTGTGCTGTTTCTGAGTCTACCCAGCAGAACTGTTATTATGTTCTGGCGACACAATCCCATTTGAATGCCCTGGTCACAGAAACTAAGCTTAGGAAAACGCTGATTCATTAGACATATATGAAAACGAAACTTTTTTTTTATTCACACGTGCATACAGATTCAACACTTCAACTCACACGATATTGTGGTTTAGTTCAATTAGCTTTCTTCTGGCCATGCAACTGTTGAAAAGTTTTGGTCTGGTATGTTTCAATGTTTGGTACCAACGATTTTACGTGCACTGTCTAGTGTTGTTTAGTTTGTGTGTCTTCTGTCTGTCTGTCTTTCCTACGTGGATTGTTAAATAAATTGTCAAGTGTCTTTATAACATAAAACAGACAACAGTGTAAGAACAAAAAAAAAAGAAGATCAATAAGAGAAGGCAACCTCTGTGACTGTTCATTAAATTAACCCTTACAGTCCCGGGCGCGTATATAGCGGAACTGAAGGCAGTATAGATAGAAGTAGGTCGGTACGGGAAGGGTTAAAACTTTGGTTAACTAGGCAGCATAGAGAAAAAAAAACACACACAAACAAACAGTTTTCTTAAAGATATTTTTACTAGTACCTAAAAAGATACAGGATACTAATTAAATTATCTGTCTCTTTGTGTGAATCTTAAATATGAAATGAAACCATTAAAGGGTGAAATATGTTGAAACATTGCACTAGACATCAACTAATTTATTGTTTTAAATTATATTTCATTATTATATTCGTTGATTTTGCTCATGTGTCCTTGACATGACAAATCTGATATGGCTTCTATATTGGGTATACATTTCTAGAATTTAATTTATTTTTGGTTTTGCTTGTAATCCGTTGAGAATTTATTTGACAGATTAGAATATCTTTTAATTTGTGACAGATTTCAATTGTTACTAAAGATTTAATTGTCAATTAGGTTTAAAATATCCTTAATTGCAGGCCCTCAAGAAAACATTATGACAACAATCAAACGACGCAAACTGACATGGCTCGGACACGTGTTACAGCACAATGGCCTGACAAAAAACAATCCTCCAGGTCACGGTGGAAGGTGGACGTCGGAAACGCCGTCAGAGGAGATGTTGGTTCGACAATGTATGATATTCGACAGGGCTGCAGTTGACTAAACTATTGACAACCGCCAAAGATAGGCAAAAACAGGAGAAAGTTGACTGCTGAGGTGTTCATTCACCCCCCCCCCACCACCCCCAACGACCACAACGGTCAAGGGATTGACGATGATAATGAAATGAGTGCCTTTTTATATTTACAATAGTTATTTAAATAATATAATGGCACCCGTCCATATTCAGAGATCGATGGTGCAGAAACTACGAAATCCAGGGCGATGTAATTAGCGGGTAAGCTGTTGCCGAGACAGTAGAACCTCCCCCATTAACGTACAGCTGCATGGATGACACTGCACCTTTCTATCTTAAGTGGATCATTACAAAGCATGTTTCATCAAAGGCCTTGCGCCCCTCATCACAGTATTTGTTCAGGGTATTCAGTATCGTCGGACACTAAAATAGAAAGTCTATTGGAGAGCGTTCATTTTAATCTGCGGACAAAGCATCGTGATTTTTTTTTTAAACCTGTTCCGGAAGATGTACCTGAGTCTACCCAACTGCGATGGGTACCTGATATTAGTTGGGAAAATTTAAAGGCGGCTGGGCGTTGTGTTGGGCACACAATCCCCTAGTGTTCTGTGGTCAACGAAACTGGTGGATGCTCCTTATCAGGTCCTATGAATCAATATTGGTCCGACGGGATCACATTACCTACTTTACCCCATATAGTGACATTTACAAACATTATAGTGACATTTACAAACATGTCCGAAATTTGTCCGTAGAGTATAAACCTTCTGAACAATCTTTGATTTAACTGTTGAGAACTTATAGTTGAAAATGTTCATAGATTTAAACTGACTTAGGTACAAAACTGAAAGTCGAAATCACCATTTACAGAACCCATCGGTCTGTAGGTTTATTGAATAACAGCTCATCTATGGTTAAATCAGGCAACAAACGGGGTTGTATAGGCAAGTAAACCGCGCGTACATTTGTCCCGAAGGGATAGAGAGAATCAGAGGTCATCCGGGTCTTTGGTTAATTCTAAGGCCAGTACAATGCTCTTCCGCTATCTGCTTTCACCGATTCATGTCTTAAACAGTTACAGGTCAGTAGACTCGGGAGTATCCTACTGATCCAAGAACATTTTATTCGAGACATTTGGGAGTGATTAAAAAAAAGAAGAAATTTGACCTTGTCTTCAAATGTTACCTGTTTTTGAAAACAAGCTTTGCGTTGGCAACGCAATGCAATCCACGCGAGAAGCCTTGTAAAATCCTGCTCAATCGTCTCTATGGAAGCAAATGTCTGAAACCAGTATCTTTACTCTCCGGTAAGCTCCTTGACCTACAATTTCGTAGTAACATTGAAACCGTAAAATTGGTCTGTAGATTGAAATCCGGGTGATAGATTGCTTCGTTGCTTGTTAAAGTAAACTGTTTGTCGTTACGTTTTTCAATCCGAGTTTTTTCTTTAAAACAGTGTTTTTACCAGACGACAACGCTATATGTTTAAATTGACTGTCGAATGTGATAGATAAGCAAGGAGATGACCTTATCTAAATCTGTGAAATATCTCTCAGGATTAAAGTAAACCTATCGGTTTTTCTATTTATATATATATATTGTCATGTATGTTGTTTTTCCAAGAATTGGAACACGCAATGTTTATTCTCCTCTCTCTCTCTTTTCTTACTACACACAATATTAGGACGTTTAGTAGGAAAACGAAAGGTTCTAGGTAATGCTGGGATTCTGTGTTGATCTCAAATTCTCAGAGTCTGGGAACGACTCATTATTTAATAGGGGAAGTTCCTATCGTTTTTGTTATGAGTTTTGTAATGATACCATGATTTTCACCCCTACTGGTAATGGGTCTGTCCCTTGCACCACTTGGATAGTATTTAATGATTTGTTTTGTCTGAAAGACAGTGAGTTTCAAAATATGTTCTTTTGAGAACGTTTGTGTTTGCACTATTTTATTCTAACTGTACATAATAGATATATTGTATATATTGAACATACCACCTGAAATAAACTATCAACAACAGTTACACTGAAGCTTCCTTGTCAAATTACTATCCTATTGTGTTGAATACATTACTATAAGATTTATCTACTACCATAATATACAAGAAAGGAAATGTTGGAATACAAATACTGAATTTGAGCCCAGGACTATAAGAAGAGTTCGTGTAATACTGAAACATAAATACTAATAATTAAAGTCTCCCCTAGGACTAACGAGAATTATCAGCAAGATCTACACAGCTCTGGCCACAAGGGGATTGTGGACGTAACAAAATTTGGGGGCTCGTCCGGGATATTTGAGTTCTACTTTTCCTGACCTAGGATTGACAAGATTTGGTAGTCTCGTTCGGTAGATTTGAGTTCTACTTTTCTTGATCTAGGATTGGAAAAAATTTGTTGATCTCGTCTGGAAAATTTGAGTTATATTTTTTCCTGACCTATAAATATTTTGTGACATTAGTAGTACTGAGAGCGGCATATTTGTGTTTCGTTTTCAGGACTGTGAAACTATTCTTTTTAAAAAAGAGGAGAGAACTGGTTTGCGTTTTTATTCCTTGGAAAGTGTGAAGATTCCACGAAGTGTTTAATATTATATTGTGGAAATTTCTGGACAAATCGTAAGTTGGAACTTTATATTTTATTATACAATATATACTACTCTACTATAACAAATATTTCGAACGCTATACTATGGCTTCGAATATATCAAGTGAGGAACTTAATGCCATGTCATTTGCTGAACTAAAAGAATTAGCTGAGTCCTTTGGGATTGAGGCAGGACAGGCAAGACCTAATCGTAATCGTTTGACCAAAGAAATTATGACATGTTTGAACGGGCAGAATGCCATGAACAATGGTAGTGTAGTTGAAGTGGGACAGAACGATATCAATGTAGGTTATGTAGCTCCCAGTGGGGGCGAGGTAATTGCCCACGGAGACGAGGTAAGAAATATGTCATCTAGATCATCAAACAATGAAGAAGATGAAGGGTTGAGTGAAAACCTAAAATTCCAATTAGCTATGAAGAGAATGGAATTGGAAAGAATGAGGATAGAAACTGAAAGGGAAAATGAAAGAATTAGGATAGAAACTGAAAGGGAAAATGAAAGAATTAGGATTGAAAGCAGAGAAAGGATAGAGATGGCACGCATGAACAGACCTGACCATCGTAGGGACAGCAATGGTATGGATATTAGCGCAATGAAGCAACACTTGCCTATATTCAGAGAAGAAGATGTTCAAGATTTCTTTTTGCTTTTTGAGAGGATAGCTGTAGATTATCAGTTCCCTGATGATAAGATGGCTTTATTGTTAAGGTCAACTCTCAACAAAGGAAAAGCATTGGACGTAGTGTTGAGTTTAACACCCGAGGAAATAAATGACTATGAAGTAATCAAAGATAGGGTGCTAAAAAGTTATTCCCTGACACCAGAAAAATATAGAAAGCTATTTAGAGACAGAAAGAAGGCATATGATCAAACTCATGTAGACTTTTTGAGACAAAAGGAGAAAATGTTAGAACAGTGGCTAAGGTCACAGAATGTAAGTGAGTTTGATAAACTCAAGAACCTAATATTGTTTGAGGAATTCAATGATTGTATTCGAGTGGATATTAAAACTCACATCTCAGACCGAGGGGTTGAAGAGGTGCATGAAGCTGCTAGATTGGCAGATAACTATGCCATAATTCATGCCAGCATAAAGCCATATTATGCTGACAAACCCAAAGTGCACAAACCAGAGTCCAAGGAGGCTAGTAAACCAAAAGAGACAAGTGAAAACAATAATAAGAACAGTGGTGTAAATAATAATAGTAACTTAGTTCATTTCAGGAAGCAGACAGATGTAAATAAAGCAAAGGTGGTATGTTTCAATTGCAAGAAAGAGGGCCACATGAAGAAAGATTGTTGGATCCTTACCAAGAAGCAAGGTGCTATTCTACACTGTGCCAGAGTGCAGAAAGATAGCAAGCAGACAGAAGAAGTGTGCAACACAGGGTCAAGAAACTCAAAAGAAATGCGGCCGGCATCGCCCATAGTTGTGGAGTCGATGGTTTTTGAGAACAGTCTATCTAAGGTAAAAGAGAATAGCTGTACTCAATCTATTATGCTTTCAGAAGGCCGTGAGGAACAGATGGTTCCTGAAGTCCCGGAAGAGGACGACCTATCCGATTTTCGACCCTTTGTCTACGAGGGGACAGTGTCGACAGAAGTCGATGTACTCAGCAAGAAGAAAATACAGATATTACGTGACACGGGTTCTGCTGTCAGCGTGATCCTGGAGGGCAGTGTGCCGTTAACAGATGCCACCAGTACCGGTGAGTCTGTTGTGCTGAGAGGTGCTAGTATGGAGGCTGTGGAAGCTCCACTGCACAGAATAAAACTCGAGTCGGATATTTTTACAGGTAACATCGTAGTGGGAGTGTGGCGCGCACTACCCGTCAAAGGCGTTTCCATGATATTAGGAAATGACATTATGGGCGGCAGAGTCACTGTCGAGCCCATGGTTAAAGTGTTGGAGACAAAGATGGCGGAGGACAAAAACCTACGTCCTGCCAATGAACGCCCAACATGTGCACTGACAAGAGCAATGCAGAAAAAGAAGTCGGTAAAGACTCCTGCTACGCCGTGTAGTGCAACGAAAGATGTGTTTGTCTGTTCTGAAGACACACATGCGAATGAAACAGTGATAACTGAAACACCTGACATCGATTTAAGTGCTACGTTCTTTGCTGAACTAACAACTGGTGATGCAACAGAGAACGATAACATTTTGTCACCAAAGCAGAAATTGGTGAAAGAACAATTGAATGACGAAGTAATAATGCAACTCAGAATGAAAGCTGTTGACGAAAAGACTGCAGATGCAATGGCGGAATGTTTCTACATGAAAGATGAAGTATTGATGAGAAAGTCGAAACCGCTCAACTCAGGTACAAACGAGTGGGACAGTATTCACCAGATTGTAATACCTAAGTGCTATCGTCAAGATATACTGCGTATGGCGCATGATCTTCCCTTCGCTGGTCACATGGGAGTCCGAAAAACGCACCACCGTATCCTCCCTTACTTCTACTGGCCAGGACTGAGAAGAGATGTCGAACAATACTGCAAGACTTGCCACGTATGCCAAATGGTAGGACGTCCTAACCAACGAATTCCTGTCACTCCACTCCAGCCGATACCAGCGTTCGACGAACCATTCAGTCATATACTCATTGATTGCGTGGGCCCGTTGCCGAAAACAAAAGCCGGTTTTCAATACCTGCTCACAGTCATGTGTTCATCCACTCGCTTCCCGGAAGCCATTCCGTTGCGGAACATAACAACAGTGAAGGTGGTAGACGCCCTGACAAATTTCTTCACACGTTATGGCCTACCGAAGACAGTACAGTCCGACCAGGGGACTAACTTTACTTCGAACATTTTCAAACAAGTCATGGAACAATTAGGGATAAGCCATAGGCTATCAAGTGCCTATCATCCTGAGAGCCAGGGAGCTCTGGAAAGGTTTCATCAGACATTAAAATCGATGCTTAAAAAGTACTGTTATGAAAACGAGAAAGACTGGGATAAGGGTGTGCCTTATGTACTGTTCGCTGCAAGGGAGGCCACTCAGGAATCCCTGGGGTTTAGCCCATTCGAACTTGTGTATGGACACTCAGTCAGAGGTCCGTTGAAACTTCTACATGAAACTTGGCTAACGGACAGTGAACCGATTGGACTTTTGTCATATGTAGATAAATTTAAAAATAGGCTTTATCATGCTTTTAACCATGTGAAGATTCATTTTCCACAGATGCAGGAGCGTATGAGACAGAACTATGACCGTAAAGCTACAGCTAGAACTTTTGCACCAGGTGACAAAGTTCTTGTGTTTCTACCTTTGCAAAATCAGCCTTTAAGTGCAAAGTTTAGTGGACCCTATGAGATAGAGTCAAAGCTTGGCGAGGTCAATTATTTGATAAAGACTCCTGACCGGAGACAAAAGCAGAGGGTATGCCATATTAATTTGCTTAAGCCCTATGTTTCCAGGGAAAAGAGTAAACCACGGGAGGTCCCCATGATTTCATTAGCTAGAGTCCCGACGGATTTATCTAGGGTAGAATATAAGTTTGCAGAAAGTAAACTTAATAATACAGATGCCCTTAAGAGTTTAGATACAAGGCTAGAACATCTTCCGGTAGAAGATAAGGAGAAGATTATTGAGCTGGTACATGAAAATAAGTCAATGTTTACAAATGTTCCCAGTAGGACACATGTAATAGAGCACGATGTAGTGTTAACCAATAGTGCCAGGTCTATTAAACAGCATCCATTTGACCCCATCAGACCTGAGCAGATTAAATTAGATGTAAAGAATATGTTAGAAGATGACATAGGAGAAAAATGTGATAGCAAATGGTCTACACCCTGTGTGATGGTACCAAAAGCCGACCACACACTGCAGTTTTATAGAGACTTTGGGAAATTAAGTAATTTGACAGAGACCGACTGGTATCCCATTCCCGTATCATCGACAAGATAGAGACAACGTCACAGCTGATACTCTATCTCGGGTGCTAAATGATTGACTGAATAACCCTATACTTCTTTTTTCAGATCATCTCACTTATTCATTAAGAATGTGTCATGATAACCTATCATTCGTTTGAATTTTGATTATGGAATACCTATAGAATACTTGTATCATACAGAAGTCAAGTCTTTTGAAAGTATTAATAATTTTTATAATCATGTATAATATTGATGTTCTGATATATTTTAAATTCATTTGATTATGGAAAAGAAATTCCATTTAAATGTTGATGCATGATGCAATAAATATATAATATGCACGTATTTACTTGATATGGATGGATAAAAGTAATTGTCATCACATGCAATTAAGTGGGAAAACTTTGAGCTGGTTGATTTATTATCTTGTTTTATTTTAGTTAATGAATGGAACTAAATAATAATATGTACAATTTTTATCTTAGAAAGAGATGTAATATTAATTGGTATAAATTAATAGATAATATTGGAAATCTATTGCTAAATTGTTCTATCATGGTAATAGAATGGAAAAAACTAGTGGATATTCACTATGTTGTATAGGTTATATATATTCCATATATCCAGGAACGGAGGGGAAACAAAGGTACCTAAAGGTGGGCACTCATTCAACCCTGAACAAACTTTTATATTAAACTTTCAAATCTGCCAAAAACGCATAATAGTGGATTACATTTTAATATTGAGATTACTGTAGTAATCGTAACTAGAGCGTATTTTCTCCTCATATTTGAGAAAAGGGGAAGTATCATCATCTTAGGTATGAACCCTGTTAATGTCAAGTTGACACTGTAATTTAAAGGGGAAGTAACCTATAGTTTGATTCGAGTTACGTATTACTTATATTTTGGTTTGTATATTAGAAGTAAACTGTTGAAAATTGACAGAGTTTGAGCAATGTTATATTTGTTTAAATAGATTAAGACTTTTTGCAAATTTTTGGTGGAAATCCACACAACTGTACATAGTTAAAATAAGAATGACTAGAATATTTTTGAATTATTTGTACTTGTTGAGACATTGGTTAATATTAATATTAACGGGGAAATATTTGTCCATCACGTTTTAATCACAATTACCATTGGGTAGTGACACTTTTTATAATTTAGTTGTGCCAGTGAGCCATGTTTGCTTAAATTGTCTTATAATCTTCCATTGATTGATGGTTGTTAAAACGATAGTGTTAAGTACGAAAAATGTACCATGTTGAGTATTACTTGGGTAATTATGGTACATTATTTCTTTCATTGGGTGGGGGCGTGTCATGTATGTTGTTTTTCCAAGAATTGGAACACGCAATGTTTATTCTCCTCTCTCTCTCTTTTCTTACTACACACAATATTAGGACGTTTAGTAGGAAAACGAAAGGTTCTAGGTAATGCTGGGATTCTGTGTTGATCTCAAATTCTCAGAGTCTGGGAACGACTCATTATTTAATAGGGGAAGTTCCTATCGTTTTTGTTATGAGTTTTGTAATGATACCATGATTTTCACCCCTACTGGTAATGGGTCTGTCCCTTGCACCACTTGGATAGTATTTAATGATTTGTTTTGTCTGAAAGACAGTGAGTTTCAAAATATGTTCTTTTGAGAACGTTTGTGTTTGCACTATTTTATTCTAACTGTACATAATAGATATATTGTATATATTGAACATACCACCTGAAATAAACTATCAACAACAGTTACACTGAAGCTTCCTTGTCAAATTACTATCCTATTGTGTTGAATACATTACTATAAGATTTATCTACTACCATAATATACAAGAAAGGAAATGTTGGAATACAAATACTGAATTTGAGCCCAGGACTATAAGAAGAGTTCGTGTAATACTGAAACATAAATACTAATAATTAAAGTCTCCCCTAGGACTAACGAGAATTATCAGCAAGATCTACACAGCTCTGGCCACAAGGGGATTGTGGACGTAACAATATATATATATATATATATATATATATATATATATATACATATATAATATATCTATTAATCTCTACATCTAAGTATCTGGCTATTAAATGTATTTATCAAATGAATATCGATTCCTTATCTAGGCCATCTTGGCTGTCTATCTTTCTATTTGTTAGTGTACTGTTTACCTATCTATTTAACTTTCTGCCTGTAATTTATCTATTTATGTCTCTATCAGTCTATCTATATTAATCAAATACATATAATGCATATTTAAAAAAAAAACTATCAAAAGAAGTCTTGCATTTATTCTTGTAAAATAAAAAAAAACTACTTAAAATTGAAGAGAAAAAATACTCAGCCGATTTCAAGTGTCAGTGATATGAAGTTTCAAGTATTAATCAAGTCTAAATTATTTTACGGGGCTAAGTGTATAGTAACTTTCAAGTTTGTTAAAAATCAATGAAAAAAATAAATAGTTATATGATTCTTAGACTGCCTCAGAGTTTTCTTATTCAACATTTTTTTATTTGGGGGTCTAGGGATAAGTGTTCCAACAATCTTTTATAAAAATGTTTGGCTACGCGCCTTTATTTGAACTAATCATTAAAAACTAAACTAGCATAAACAAATATACAGAAAAAGAAAAAAACTACTACTGCTGCTGCCAACAGATGTTGAGAGGCCAGTGGAATTATCTTTGAGAACCTCTGGTTATTTCCAGGGGCCGTCCTGGCGGACAGTAAAAGTCTGATGTAGGCTAAGTGAAGTCTGTCGTTACTCGGCCACGAAATGACCGGAAATGGGTGGAGGGAAGACCTAGAGTGACACTGTTAATTGATGGCCAGCACGCCAAGGGAGCAGAGAGCCACATTAAACAAGAATTTCTCGGGAGTTTAACGCTCGACGGTTCAAAATAATCACTGCTGCTCAAAATTATGGCCGTAGATTTCGGGGAGGTTCTTTTGTTGAAGGGTTTCGGTGTTTGGGTAGGAGGTGTCATGTTAACGTTATGAAGTCCACTAAACAACTAGGATGGCTTGACGTTTTGTACCTTAAGATTTAGTTTCTATATTGGAGGGGGGGTGGGTCTTAGTGTTTATTTGTGAAGCCGGCTGGTCCAGCGGTTAGTTCACCGAACTGTCAACCGAAAACCAACGGACAGGTTGCGGGTTCTATCCCTGCCACCGACGGATCCCTGTCGCCCTGCAGGAGTTTTGGGCCTAGTGGACGTAATAATCTTCTATCTAGAAGGAAAGTCTGTAAACTTATAAGATACGATTTAAAGGCGATGGTTCGCGGCTCCACAGTTGTGATGTTATAAAACGTGATTGCTGGAGATATGGCCGTAGGTAGGATGAGTGAGTAAGCGGCATGTGACATATTTTCAATAGTTATCATATTACATAACGCATTAAGCTTGCGCATGTATTTTTATGTTTATATTCTGTACCTAGTTCGCTACAGATTCTAAGGCCATTAATCGAAAAGAGAAAAAGATTGCATATATTTATGCTAATTTCCATTAAGTGTTTTATTATATCATATTATATGCCACCGAATTTCCATTAAAAGATCGACCACAAGTGTTATTGTGAGATTATGACAGTGCTGCCTTGAATAGTGTCTGATACTATTTAAAGTTGGTAGCACTCAAACCCCCCCCCCCTCCGCCGGGGAAAACAAGCGGGCACTTATGCTTGATTCGAACAGGAGACCTACAATTAGACTACATTAAAAAGAACGGCTATTGAAAAATACGTAATACGACAGATGTCTTTTTATCAGTTACAGCTCTTTAAATAATTGCTGTCGTATTGTTAGTTACACAGTATTCATTTTGGGACACGCTTTATTGCACTTTTAGAAGAATTACTGATACATTAGTGTAAAGTAAAAAGCATCCCGTCAGATCAAATTGATCCATAGGGGCGGTGAAGCAGCAGTCACCAGTTTCTGGGGCCACGGCATACTAGGTGATTGTGTGGCCAGCACAATGCCCAGCCGACTTTTACTTTACCCCCCCAACTAAAGCCAGGTACCCATCAGAGCTGGGTAGACTCAGTGACACCCTACAGACCAGGGACTGGTCCGCCTGAGTACTGTTTAACTTTAAAGTAAACCGTGTGAATTTAGATGTTCAACAATCTAATTATAGCTGTGTACAGTCAGCGGCCAAAGATGTGAGCCAAAGTTTATAGTAAACAACTTATGAAAAGGCAAATGTTGTCTCTAAATCAATATCAATATATTTTTTTCATCGAATTTTTTTTTAATAAATATTTTAGTGTTTGTTTTTATAGATGGCTTTTGTGGTTATAAAGTGGATTTTTTTCCATTTCTTGTTTTCTATGTCGTTGTTTTTTAAATAAATATTTTATTTTGTCCATTTCACGCATGAATTGCAAACAATTAACGGGAAATTTGTGGGCCATTAAACACATCAGCTTAGCTCTGAGCCCCATCATCACCTTCTAAGGTGTTGCTTAATGTGGCGTGCTTTTTTGATAGAAAGTTTTAAAAATGTTTATGACGGTATGCTTTTTTAAGCTACGGGACTTTAAACTCTTATAAGAGACTCTTGGAAATATATAATATATAAAGCACACTGGGAGTAGGAAGTTTCATCGATTTGAAGCAGTAACAACATTATCAGAGATGGGCATAGATATAATAATATTATTGTAAGGTCAGCGAAATTTCGACACACTATGAGTATGGTGATATTTACAGCAGTTTAGCGAAAACATTCAGATATGCGTATGTGTGTACATGTGTTTGTAAAATGTAAGCTTATATCATCTTCGTGTACCTTCGGCATCCTTCCATCTCAAGAGTCGATGGTACGTCACCGTGGGTTGGGAGCTGCATTTTCTCGTATGGCTAAGCAGACTTATATTCGAATGACAGTTAGTCTCTCACAGCTTTTTGCATACGTGTTCTGTGCTTTCTATTATTCTCGCCTTTCGCCTAACCCTTTTTTTTCGAGCGTCTCTTCCATCCTGCTCTCCTCAACTAGTTTTACCACTGCAAGCATAATCTATGTATGTACGAACATACATAGGCTTGTTTTTGTATTGGACGTTCCAAACTGTTTATTTTGTTTATAATGAAAACCAAATCAAAGGAAGCAAGATTCATTCGAAATATTTCCATAGATATGACGCAATTTATTATTATTTTCGGATGCTTTAGATAGGACAAACTAAATTTAACTATATTGACATCGGAGAAATCGTCGTCGGCATCCGTCCGTCTCGAGAGACGATGGTGTAGCTTGATGGGTGGGTTGTCCAGCTGCACCGCCGAGAATGGCTGTGTAGACCAACTCGGGAGTGGCAATCCCTGCCGCACTTGAGACATTTAAAGGCGGATGGCTCAGCATGGCTGTTGTAGCCGGTGTTTCCTCCTTGCTCTTGTCAGGATGACAGTCTCATTACGCCCAGTTTCTGCGCTCGATGTGCGGGGCCTGATTGCGAGCCTCCAGGTTGGTCGATCAGCTGCACCGTGGGTGCAAACTAAATCTAAGAACTATTTTGAAATGGTAGAAAAACAAAACAAAAACAGTATATATCTGAAACTAGCCGAATTACTAGAAAGAAGTGACCTTTGTAACTCCCCTGAAAACAAAAAACAAGAAATAAATAACATAGTAATGGTAATGGTAATGGTAATTTATATAGCGCTTCTATCCATGCTATTTTAGCATGCTCAGTGCGCTCTAGAAGACTATTAATCTGTGAGAGGTTTCACTGCTGCCGGTTAAGCGCATGTGATAACAACTCAACATTAACGTCATCTAGTCCCAAAACTCCTGTAGGGCGACAGGGATCTGCCGGTGGCGGGGCTCGAACCCGCGACGTGTCAAGTGGTTTTTTGGTTGACAGTCTGGTGAGCTAACCGCTAGGCCAGCCGGCTTCAATATAGTAGAGGAAATAAATAAAATATGATTACAATCCGCAACTGAAATATTTGGCACAAATCGATACCCTAATGATAAAAATAACCTAAAAAAAATAAACCCTGGTTTACACTTATATGTATACAAAAACGAAGATTATACCTTAAAGCAAGAAGAATGAATAGTACCCTCAAAACCAAAGGCTCACTTGAAAGATTAAAAATACACAGTAAAAACTACAAGCGTGAAATGAACACCGCTATAAATAAATATGAAAACAAAATGAGAAATAAAATAAAAAATCTGAAAGGAAAGAATCCAAATGAATACTGGCGTATCCTAAAGGCTAAAAACAGAAAAGAAGATTATAATGAAATTAGTATTGACGAATTGCTCCATTTTTTCAAATCCCAAAACGAAACGACAGACAACTGTTGCATGAACCCAATAAAAACCAATTTAACCGCACCTGACTTAGATACGACAAGACTTAATGGTGAAATAAAATATAATGAAGTGTTATCAGCCATCAATAAAACAAGTAATAATAAAAGCTGCGGACACGATAACATTTTTAATGAATATATAAAATGCACAAAGGTTATAATGATACCCACATACGTAAAATTATTTAATGTTATCCTAAAAGATGGAATTTTTCCCGAAAGCTGGTCACTAGGGATGATATGTCCAATATATAAAAATAAAGGCAGCAAGGCAAAGCCCGAAAACTTTAGACCAATTACCTTATTATCATGCTTAGGTAAACTATTCTCATCCATTCTTAATGTACGAATGAAGATGTTCCTTGAAGAGCACAACTTATTAAACGAGAATCAAATGGGTTTTAGAGAAGGTTATTCTACAGCGGAAGCATAATTTATCCTATATGCGCTGAGCTTTTTAATAAAAAATAAAGGTGACAAACTGTTCTGTGCATTCATTGATCTAAACAGAGCTTTCCCGTCTATTAAAAGAAAATTACTCTGGGCGAAAATGTTAGATATAGGCATAGATGGAATTTTCCTTAAATGTATACAGGGGTTATATAGAGATATAAAATCGACAGTAAAATTAAATACGAACGTGTTACCGTTATTTAACTGCGAAGCAGGACTAAGAGAGGGAGAACATCTGAGCCCTCTATTCTATTATTTTCTCTGTTTATTAATGACTTAGATTCTTATTTAGAACTAAAAGGCGCAAGTAGCTTAACTATCAGCAACGATAACAACGCAGATATACTAAAAAAATTCACATTATTATATGCTGACGACAAAACAATCCTAGCTAAAACCGCAAAAGAATTACAGAAAAACTTAAACATTTACAGTAACTATTGCAAGGAGAACCACTTAAACATAAATGAAGATAAGACCAAAATAATGATATTCGGTAGAAAGGGTAGGGTAGGAAATCACACATTTGTACTAAATAATAATATAATAGAAATAGTTTCTAAATTTAAATACCTGGGAATAATCTTCTCAGCAAACGGTTCTTTCTCAGAACACAGAAAATATTGTAAGATGGAAGGTACTAATGCTATGTTCAACCTTCTCAGAAAATGCCATACACTAAGCTTGCCCAAAGATAGTCAAATTGATCTATTTGACCAAACAGTACTACCTATACTAACCTACGGTTGCGAACTATGGGGTATGGAAAATTGTGACCTTTTAGAAAATATTAGACTAAGATATTTTAAGATGATTTTAAAATTGAACACAAAAACACCAAATTATGTAGCCCTAGGCAAAACAGGCAAACTTTATATAAGATCATTTATTAAAAAAAGAATGTTACACTTCTGGATCAAAATAGCGACCGGTAAACAAAGCAGAATTTCTAAAATAATTTATAACATTTTACTTAAAGAGCACCTGGTTGAAAAATGCAAATGGTCCGCCAATATAAAGTTACAACTAGAACAACTAGGATTAGGATATATTTGGTTAGAACAAGATATAATAGATACTAAACTTTCAAAATCAATAATTAACTTACGTATAAATGATCAAAGTAAACAATAACTTCATGAGAGTATGCAAATAAGCAATAAAGGTAAATTATATACAGTGCCCTCACATGGGGGAGGGCAGAGGGGGGCATATGCCCGGGGGCGGCACTTCTAGGGGGGCGGCACATTTATCCTTAGATCATACCAGAAATTTTAGGGCAGTTGAAGGGGAAATAAAATTTGAAACACAAATTAAAAGCGAAAGGAATAATGAATAAATATAGATTAGTAGAAGTTGACTTCTTATTTAATTACTCTCAAACTGTTTTATACAAATGTTTCACTTTTTAATCTAGAATATTCTTATAAAAAAATTGCAGTTTAAAATGTCGTTTATCCTAATAGTTAACTAAGCGCCCCAGGGGGTGGTGAGAAGCTCTGGTGGGGGGGGGGGGCGCTGATGTTCCCGGCAACTGTAGGGATCGCTGAAGGGCCAGTGGCGGTACGAAAGTAGACTACTTGAAATAGATTCAACACCACTGATTTTTTAATTACTAAAATTAAGATCTGCTTCACTTATAAGAAGGCTAATCTTGCGCTTTGACAAAGGCTTTATCGACTTATGTCTACTGTGTAATAGTGACGTAAAAGTCATATAAAGCCCATTCTGTACTTAACCTTGATCTATTGCTATATTTAGACTGTATCTGAGAAATGCAGATGGGGGCGGTGATTAGATTTTTAGAACAGGCAGTAGTGGCTAGGGTGAGTATAAATTAGATATTTGGCTCAGCTCGTTAGCACAACTTTGGACGCAGAAATCTTGAATTTATAAAGAACAACTGACGAAGACATGTTTACTTCAATACATTGAAACAATTAATGATTACTTCAACAGACGATTTAAAGATAATATTATAAACATGAAAATTCTTGATTGGTTATTAGACCTTGTTTCTAATGGTAAAGTATTAAAATCAGCCCTACCTTTACAACTGCAAGAGGAATAAATAACAAATAAAGAATAAAAATGGAATACAGAAATGAGCAATAATCACGACTTTTGGTTGCAAAATGACATCCATCAATTTCTCTAGGTCTTTTGGTTTTAACAAAAAAAATTATTCAATTTCCACACCCTATATTGGAACGTAGACAAACTAGCGAACTACTAGCAACATACCAGGAACACTTAAAAATTGTTTTATTTTCAAAACTACTTTTGCAGTATATTTTTTTATTCTTATTTATTAAACAACAATTAAACAAATTTATCAATTTCAGCTCTTTTTATGATATTTTAGCTCTTTTTAGGATGATAAATTTGCATACAAATCTAGTCGGCCTATACAAATTATATGCGGCGAATTTGACATATTAGTTCAACTTCGGATTTGGGGGGGGGGGGGGGGGGGGAAGCTAAAAGTTTGAAAAAGGGGGCGGTGAGCCGAATAAGGTTGAAAACCTATGCACGTCACTAAGCAAAGCAGTTACGGTATGCAAGAGGGCGGCGCTGAAACGCCCTGGGGCGCCACAAAGGCTTGTGAGGGCCCTGATTATATAGCGCTCTAAAATATAAATCTGACTGGGAAAATGTTCCACCCTTTTTAAATAAATTACATCTGAAAGAAGCTTTCTATATACTAAAAATACGAACAAGTAATAATAATTTCCCTGTTGAACTGGGTCGCCACTTCAGAATAGATTATAATTTAAGATTATGTCCCCTTTGCTTAAAAGATATAGGAGATGGATTTCACTATTTACTCCAATGTGTGCACTTCAATGCCCAACGAAAAATGTATCTAAAAAAATATTACTATAACAGACCTAATGTAGAAAAAATGTCGGAACTGCATAATTCTAGTTCTCTAATAGAACTTAAAAAACTAAGCATATTTTCACAAATATTAGTATCTGCTTTTAAAAAATGAAAAAAAGGGTAGAAATGTTTAAGTATTTTAACATGATGGTTTGTCACTATGTTAATGAGAGATAGTCGTAAAAGTAATGTAATATACTAAGCCGCAAGAAAAATTGTGAATGATTTCTTAAATGTTCGTTCTCACAATGTTAATGCTGTGCAGGTCTAATGAAAGTGATGTACCTGTATGTCTATGTTAGTAAATTAAGTCGTTTTTTTTGTTGTTTTTTTTCCACCAAAAAATTGTATTATAAACTAAATTATCCCCCCCTGAATTTTCTTTTAGGATACCTTTAATTAATAAATTTTTTATTACCTTTATTTTTATTACTAATATTTGTATTACTATTATTGTTCAATTTATTATTCACAAATGCTATAATTTTCTTATGTTTTTGACTATGCCTTTATTGTACCTATGTACTATGTGGCAAATAAATATTGTTCATTGTTCATTGGCATTTCCATGTGTCGAGGTCGATGGAGCTCTGGATCAAGTCCCTTTTGCATAGGTCTTTGAAGCGCAGTTTCGGGCGCCCGTCTTCCTATGACCTTCGACCAGCTCTCCGTATGACAGGAGAAATAGTATAAGACGAATCTATTCAATGTTAAAGTTTTGGGAAATATTTTTTTTGTTTCTATCAAGGCCGAGAACTGTGTGAAGTGTTCCTTGCAGAGTTACACTTAAAACACATATTTACATAACCGTCAACTTGTCAACGCAAGGCTTTTTGGATGGAAGAAGAAAACATTGTCTTCCCTTTGGAACTTGTGTTAGAATGTAAATTAGTTGCAGGCGTACAGCGGCCTTGTAGGGTTTTACAAAAACACATATAAACTGTTAGTGATTGACAGAGAATATATATTTATATATAGGTCATACAGATATAGAGGAAGAGTATATAAAACTATCTATCACACACACACATCAGTAATTATATATATAGATATATTTATCCCGATTGTTGTTTTACAATTGTATATAGAGTTTAAAAGATAAATATTAACATACAACATTTTCAAATATGCTACTTACAAAAGTTACATTACAAAAATACATACACTAATCAGTCACAATCATACAGTTCAAAGTGAACTACACCGTGGAAGAGAAAAAACACTTTAATTTCTATATTCAATAATTTGATCGCCACGGGAACGAAAGAATTCTTGTGTATACATTATATATTATATATATATAATATGTATGAGGCGTACTGTATATCCATCTATCTTTCCTTAAAATAGAAAAGTGTAAATCAATTTAGAATATAATATTCATGTATTATCTAATCAGTTTTTGTAGAACTTGTACTATCAATCATGAACATTAAATGGTCCAATGTATATTCTGAAAGTGAATTGCAGGCCTAAATATAAAATCTACGACTTAATATATTTTAAACATTCTTATAATATTTGAAGAGTTGAATACGACAGTAGTAAAAAAAAAACTGTTAAGTGTACACGAATTGGTTTTTGCCGCTATGCTAAATATAGTACTAAAAGTGCTAAATCTAGTAATAAAAGTGCTGATTCTAGTACTGAAAGTACTAAATCTAGTACTAAAAGTGCTGAATCTAGTACTAAAAGTGCTAAACTCGTTGGGTTAAAAAAAAAGTGGCAGCACGGCTTGTCACGATTCTGTCTGATAATACATTGACACAGAGTAGAACCAGTGGCGGCCTTGGGTGAGTGACGTACGCGAGTCTAACATCCTCTATGTATATAGGCCAGACACGTATAACAACCATCTCGGACTTGTGTCTCTAAATGCTGCACGCTTCCTTATTACTGTTACAAAATATGTAACATATATGTCCATTTGATTACATTATATTACAATGACTTTATAAAATAAAACACAAAAAACTATCTGTTACAATGCTCAGATAAACATAAGGACAAAAACACTTTACTTATCTCTAATGCGAGAACAAATGCGTATACGTACTATTTCTTCCCAAGTGGCATCGGGGCATGCAATGTGTTGCCCAAACAAACCAGGAAAACCAGTACTTAAAATTATTTAAAACACTAATAGAAATACAGAGCTAGATTCAGACCACGGATGTGCGTAGGACGCAATAATCTCCTTAATAGAAGGAGCGTCGTGTAATGTATACGATAAGATAAAATTGTTTTTACATTGACTTATAAGCTTCATTTCATGATTCAGTAGCATACGGTATATTAGAAGGTCATGGAGAGCCCCCGCTTCGCATATTTGTATGACGAGCTGACGGTGACATGTTAATTTCCTATCGCGAAATCATTACTCAGGGGCGAGGCCCCGGGTCAGTTGCCCCAGTCGTCGCCGCTTCCCAAAATGCCGCTTCTAGTATAACTACGCAGTTTGCTCGCTTAATGGGAACAATCGTTTTTTTAATTTATTATCTCTCATGCTTATTTGTTTACTGATAACATTCTCGACAAACAGATAACTTACGAATTGAACGTGTTATTGTTTTTTTCCCCCAATGTTTACGCAGCCCACAAATAACATTGTCACAATTGTCACAAGTAATTTCCCATTAGAGGGAAATTAAAACATTAAAACATTCATTGATTCCATTGGCAAACATATAAGTTTAAACATGTTTTTTTTTAAACTAAAAGTCTGGGTTGTTTTTATTCTTGGCGAGATGTGAATGGAACGCTACTTGAATATTGCATTAGGTGTAAATGAATGCAGACAGGTGAAAATGTCGAATGATTTTTATAAAAATAACTAAGTGTCTAGGTATTGTATATGCATTAACAATTATTACAGCATTTTTTATAATAGGTTTGTTTCGACTAATCCATAGGTTCTCAACTTTTTTCGGCTCACCGCCCCCTTTTACAATTTTTTTCCGCTCACCGCCCCACCCCAACATTTTTTTGCGCCCACTCTCCCCACCCCTCTGGAAATTAAAGGGTCAATATAGTTTCTTCAATTTTTTTGGGGCCGACTAGATTTGTGTGTTTATTTATTATCTTTAAAAAAAACAACGACAAAGGAAACATATTGTACGAATAAATAGATAAAAAAAATTACCTAAACAAGAGGCTTAACAAAAATTCAATATTAATGTGAATAATATGTGTGGTGTGTTGCTAGTAGTTTGTCTAAATTTGTTTCAATTTTGTTTGCAAAAGCCTTAGGTCTCCACGCTTCACTATTTGCAGCTTGTCTTGTTTTTCTTTTTTAACAACCAAATGGTGCATAAAATCCACTTTCCACAAAAGAGGTTGATAAGAATGCAATATAAAATGGTTGCCCAAACTCACACTTAGAGAAACTGATTGATTTTCTCCCAAAGAATCGCATTTGCTTTTAAAAAACTCGAGCACCGAATCCAAGTCTCATACATTATATTTAAACGGTCATCTTTTGCTAACCAACGCGCTTCTGTGTGCAGTAGCCATCGCTTGTAGTCCTCGTCAATGTACAATGAGCAATATTTATTTTGCCACATAGTACAAACAATAAGAATAATAAATAGGCAATTAAGGCATACACAAAAACATAACAAGGAAATTATAAAATTGGCAAACAATAAAAAAATTATATCGACACAATAATAGATTTTTTTTTTATTAAAGGGAGATAATTAGCCCGTTTCATTTTAACTAATATTTCTTTTTTTTGTATATTTTTATAAAAAAATAAATGGCTTTAAATTTATAACTGATCAAACTGAAAAAGTATTTGAAAATTATATAAATATTATATTACTAAAGAATGTATAGGCCTATGTATATTTTCAAACATTACATTAACTACTCAGTTCGTATGATTACTACTTATCTATTCCACTTAACAATAGTCACACAATTATGCTACAGAATGTTAAAATGCATTAAATATCATCTCAGTTATACTGAGATAAAAATATCATTAATATTAGCAGATTAGGCATTTAGCAGCGTTTACATCATATTTCATTTTTTTTAAAAACTAATCGATTCAAATAGGCTTGGTCATTGCTGTGTTGTTGTTGTTTTTTTCTATTACAAAGTCCGCACATATTTTTTTTTTTCACTTTCTGTCCATGTTTCTGATTGTATGACGTATGCCTGACACCTACATGTACACCAGTTTCCCGCCTTTTCTCTGTATGTCTGGTTTAAATACTTTGTGTCTGCTGACTTAAATTTGCCCGTGTGGCAGTTTGGGTTCATTCAGTTTTGTCTGAATATCCATTTTATATGGTCTATAGTACATGGATCGGCAACCTACAGAACGCGTGCCATGCTTGACACGCACTAGTTTTTAAATGGCACGCGCTAGAAACCACCAAAATGCAAATTCAATTTTCTTCTACAGGAAAAGAGCATAATGACATTAAGGATGTTGGCACGCTGGATGATTTAGAAAATGCTACTTCGGCACACTATTATCTAAAGGTTGCCGACCAATGGTCAAGTAGAAATGCGCTTAGTTACATACACACTGGTCACTGACCTCTAGATTTCATGTTTAAAGCACTTTCTAAAACCTCACTAGGATTAAATCATTAATAGAACAATTTTTTTAAACAATATAAAATATTGTATGAGCTAGACAAAGTATCGACCCATGCTTATCACGAACCATGTAATTTAATGACCGAAATTGAATTAATTTTTTGAAATCTATCATTATAAAATATTCAGAATAAGTGTAAAAAAAATTATATAAATAATTATTTTTGTCTAAAAGATAGATTGAATTTCGTTTACAATGTTAGTTTTTGTTCTATAAAGTTTGTTTTTTTTTTAAATTTCAAATATTTACATCTAAATTAACTGTGTAAAGCTATTTGTTTTGGTTCGATAATAATTTTTGAATCATGTATAATCTAAATATGCATTCATTGTATATATAAAGTGACAAGAGGTAGAATGAACACGCAATAGACCATAAGACGTAAATGAGATTCTACTTGCCGGCACTGAATGCACTCAAGACGTAAGTGACATTCTACTTACCAAGAACGCACCGACGTCTACAAATAATCTTTTTTTTTTCGTCAGCCATTAGACTGTGTAACACACTGGACCAGGCCTACATCACTGCCTCTTCTGTACCGACTTTCAAATCTTCACTGAAGGGTTTGACTAAATACCTCTGTCATCTGTTTGTAATTCTTGTTTGTGTTTTACAATTGTAAATGTAATTCAACTTTGGACTATTTCCTCGGTCCTAACGGGTCCTCCACAATAATATGAAAAAGAAGAACTGTTGATAC
Organism: Anisus vortex; assembly: GCA_949126835.1. Lineage (NCBI taxonomy): Eukaryota > Metazoa > Mollusca > Gastropoda > Planorbidae > Anisus > Anisus vortex. The sequence continues at coordinate 14,268,340 of OX421503.1, read as the reverse complement.
CTAAAAAAAAATTAGAGTTTTTGAATTGCTAAGGGTGAAATTGTGCACCTGTACAGAAAAAAAGGCTTTTTGAATTACCGTCTCGCCCCTTTCCCCCTGTTTTAGCTATGCACATATTGGTATCTTCCCCCTTTTAAACTATTTGCTCCCCTAGTAATGTACCCCTCGGACAAAACTGATCATAGGGCTGGTGAAGCAGCGTTCACCAATTTTGTGGTCACGGCATGCGAGGAGATGTGTGGCCAGCACAATGCCCAGCCGCCTTTACTTTACCCCAACTAATGTCAGGTACCCATTAGAGCTGGGTAGACTCAGGGGCACCCTCCAGACCCTGGAAAAAATCCTAGCCTTAACCAGGATTCAAACCCAGAACTTTCGGATCGCCAGTCGAACGCGCTGTCGCTCGGCCAGCGTGGCCCATGCCTCCCTACTTTCCCCTAATTTGTATACATTTATCGTCCCTCCTGTCACCTAACAACCTATTCCAGTCTATATTAATTATTGTCCTATAATGTGGAATTTTTCTTATTCATTGGCAATAATTAGCTGCTGGGGTGTATACCACGGTGTCTGATCAAATTATATTGTGTTTTCAAATGAGAGGTTAGATTAATTATACACCTCTTCACACCCTCCCTCCCTTGTCACCTCATCCATTCACTCAATTTCTAGCTACAGCAGCTATATTAGTAGATTAGTACACTATAACTGAGCCGTCGATGGTGACACTATGAGTCTAGCCAAATTTGCTGAAGCAGTGGGCCTACAGATATGTATACATTTAGAATTCTATTCGCTTCCCAAAATAGATTTCGGTCACTAACGTACACGAAATAATGCTAATATTTCCTGAAAAAAAAAAGCCTAGATAAAACGCTAAGATCTTCGAAAAAAATTATCCCAAGCTGGGATTGAATAAAAATACAAGATCTTGTGAAAATGGCCACGGAGTGGTTGCACTGGAACTTTCTTTAAATTCATATTATATTAATCTCAGCTTTACTGAGAGTCTGAGATTTTCACTTATTTATTTTTTTTTTTCAAAAAATGTTTATTCATGAAAAATTGCATTTACATTACCAAAATTATTATTTTACACAGAGAAAAAAAGGATAGGAGACATTTATTGCATTTTTACAATTCCAAAGAGATAGAAGACAGGAGAGAATATTTAAATACTTAGTTTGCCTGCACAATCTCATATATTTTACACGAAGAAAAGGAAATAGAAGAACAGTTCATACACATTTAAGGGGATAGAAGACAAAATGTTTTACGAGACAAAGAGTTTTCTAACTAACTTTAAATTTAAATTCATTCATTCTTTTTATTTGACATTCAATCCTAGCATCCATACATATTTAAATTCCAACTTTAAATTTAAATTCATTCATTCTTCTTTTTTTTACATACATGCTTAACATCCATACATATTCAAATTAATTTAAACATGTATTAACCGTAAACATCCATTATTAACTGTAAGATATTTAAAACAACGTAATATGGAGAAAAATAAAACAAAGTGTGTAGAAATTATGTACATTTCATTTCAATTGTTCTATCCCTTGGGATATATATCTTAATTTAAACCACCAAGCGCGATCTTAAATGTATATATAAAGAACAAAGAAAGGGTCACATATGACAAAGGAAAGTGAAACACCTATTGAAGACGGGTGACGAAAGGTGTCATTCACAGGAAATCCCACAATCGGGACTTCCACAAGTGAGAAACAAAATATGTACAATTCTCTAATAAGAGTTGAAAAATCCCTAGTTGTCTTAAGGTTTCAAATAGCGTTTAGCCGTTCCCCAGTCGGCATGAACTATTGAACGAAAGATAGGGAAAGAAATACAAATCTGTTTGTAGTGACATAGAATTCGGAAGGCCCGACTTTCTGACCCTCCCACCCCTCTAAGCCAGCGTCGCCGGATGACTGGTCTGCACCAGTTAACACCCTGGCGAATGTGACAAAAGAGGGGTTTTGGGCCGGTATTTATATATCAGTCCTTCTTCTTTTATTATACATTGATGTCACTCTGGTAAATGTAATTTGAAGACAAAAGATTAATATTAGACGCAAGTTTCCTGTATTAGATAGGTAACCAAGAACAATTTTGAATAGAAAGGTTGGGAATAACTGGAAGAAAACAGTAATAAAAGGGAAGCTAAGTAAGCGAAGACGGACCCAGAAAAGGCCAAGTCTCTCTCCTCGTTACTTTATGTGTAGTAAGCCAAGAAGTTAAAATACCGTCCTCTAAGCCATTCAACAAAATTAAGAAAATAATCCCGAAAACTTATTTTAAAATACTATGTACATAGTGGTGCGTAAAAAAGAAAATAAAAAACAGCACAAGATTTCACATTCACTGAAAGAGACACCGCACCGGAAATGAAAACAAAAATTACACCGGAAATGAAAATAAAAATGTGCCCTTGATGAACAATTAATAAAATCAAATGTACAATACTAGTCAAGGGCATCCCCATATTTAAAAGAACGCATTCAATAACATAAGCATGTCCACAGATCTCCCAATTAAACAAATGAACCAATCAATAAAATACATTAGGATCTCATCCATGAAATACATTATAATACATAAAACATTTATAAAAGCAAAACATCAAATATAATTACAACGTGGGCGGTTGATGTTTATCTAAATGTGCTTCAAGTTTTTGTCTAAATATGTCTTCTATGATGTGTGGGGGGTAGTGTTTTTGGTCAAACCGTGTTTTAAGATACGTTGTCCAAATGTGTTGTTTGTATTCTGCCAATGTGATGAGGTTTAATGTGTGTTTTGTGTTGTTTCTAAGTCTAGGTATTTTAAAGAGTGTAATGGCTAAATCTATATCTATGTTTGACTGTGTTGTTGTATCCATTATTAATTTCAATGTTTGTTTTGTTGGTATGATTGCGGGGCATGTAAGATAGATATGTTCCTCATTTTCTTGTGTATGTGAGGTACACATCTTGCATATAGGTGTGTTGCGTGTATTTTGTTTCTTCCTATCTAATGTTGGTGTCATGTTAAAAATGAGCCTGTATGATATCTCCTTTGATTGTGGTGCAATGTGTTTGTTATGTAAACTGATGAATGTGTCATGAAAGTCTGTAATCCCTAGCTGTCTCCCCCATTTAATCCGTGTATGAAGTGGAATCTGGACCCGTGTAATGAGTGATATGTAAATGTTCTTTGTTTTGCTATGTATCAAGTGTTCATTGTTAAGTAAAATGCGTGTAACTGACTTGTAAAATGAAGAGGAAAAGTTGCCAAAATAATGAGGTGTATTGTTTTGAATTGGAATAAGTTTGCTTATCTTTAAACCATAAAAATACATAGCTAAAGGCAACTTATCAGGTGCACGTACAATTTGGCCTATATATTTTAATCTCAGTGCTTGTATCTTTGTTTTTATATCTTGCAAACCTATCCCGCCATCCCGTTTATTTTGTATCAGTGTGTTATGATGAATTGAGCGAATGGTAGATTTAAATAAAAAGGCTCTAATTTTTTTATTCATATTGGTTATGAAATGTGGTGGAGGTTCTGTAACTGAAGATATATAAATTATTTTCGGTATAATGAGAGTGTTAACGATTGCTGAACGACCAAAAATCGTATGTGAGATGTGTGTGTACATATTTATTATGTTATCTGTTGTTTCTAATAATCCATTGTACTGTTCTGTATTGTAAGTGTGTGGATTGTTGTGCCAAACGATACCTGTAATTTTGATTTTTGTTTTATTTTGAATATTTGACGGAAAATGTTCTTTTCGTTTCCAGGCACCAAGGCCCATTATATTCGATTTGTTTATGTTAATTTTCCCTCCAGATGCGGCATTGAAAGTTTTAAAATGTTCCAGAATTTTTTTAATGTCTTTTTCTGATGTTACTGTAAACGTGGTATAGTCGGCATATGCCTGTACCTTCAACACCTGTCCTCCAGGCATTGATATGCCCGTTATACCAGCATCCGTTCTTACTTTTTCCAGGAGCGGCTCCAGACACAGGGCATATAAAAGCGGTGAGAGCGGACAGCCCTGCCTGACAGATCTTTCAATTGGGAAGGGTGAGGTCAGCGTATGGTTTACAAGAATTCTGCTACATGGTGAAGCGTAGAGCAGCCTGACCCAGCCTTCGATCTGACTTCCTACGTTGTTTTTCCGCAGCACTTTGAATAGATAGCCGTGGTCCACTCTATCAAAGGCTTTTTCCTGGTCTATCGATAACAGGGCTGCTTGCGTGTTTTTGAAGTGTGTGTATATGATAATGTCCCTAATAGTGTGATTGAGAGTTTCTATGTTTCTGCCTGGTATGCCGCAGAATTGATTTTCGTGTAAAAGTGTATGCAGGTATGGTTGAAGTTTGTTTACCAGTATCTTAGTGAGAATTTTATAGTCTGTATTTAATAATGAAATGGGTCGGTAGCCCCCCACAGATATTCTGTCGTCCGGGTTTTTCTCCAGGACGGTGATATATGCTTCACTGAACATCTGTGGAAGGGCCCCCTTAGTATATGCATGTGTGTACATGAGTGATAGTAAGGGAACTAACTGGGGTGAAAAAAAATTGTAAAATTCTGATGTCAAACCGTCTGGTCCTGGGGACTTGTCCAATTTCAATTTGTCAATTGCTAATTTAATGTCCTGTACTGTAATGGGTGTTTCTAAAAGAGTTTTATCTTCGTCTGGTAGGTGTTTACAATAGGTCAGTATATCATCTTGTTCCCTGTCGTCAGTGTGTTCCTTAGAATAGATGTGTATAAAGTGCTCTTTAAAAGTGTTTGCAATTGCTACGTTTCCTGTATGTATTGTTCCTAATGAGTCTTGTATCCGTGCAATAATGCGTCTTCTTTGTGTGTTTTGTTCTAGTGTGAGAAAAACCTTGTTTGGGCCCTCTAACATACCTCGTGTCCTACATCTTGTTTGTGCGCCCATATACTTATGCTCTTGTATTTCTGTTAATTGTGCTTTTATTGTATGTGCCTCTAAAGTATCTTCTGGAAGTGTATCTAATTGCTGTTTTAAGTGTTGTTCCGTCTCCCTTAGCTGCGTATTAATGTATTTGGATATTATTTGTGTTAAGTGTTTGATGCTATGCTTAAGTACTGTCCACGTCTCTCCCATGTCAGTCTGTTGGTCTAAGGTACTAATGTCTATTGTGTTTTCAATGAGTTTGAATTGTTTTTGTGTAAAACTCACTCTTTAAAAGTGAGTTATTAAATTTCCAGTGGGGCGACCCGGTATGCCTGTGTCGGCTCCACGCTGCTGTGGTCACCGACACTAGCACCGCTTTATGATCCGTATACTCCAATGTTTCCCCCACATGAGACACTCTGGCAACCGTATCCCCATCCGGTACATTAACCCTATCTAGCCGGGACTTAACTGGGTGAGCGTTGTAGGCAAACGTCGTGTCCTGTCCAAGTGGGTATATTTTCCTGTAAGCGTCGACAAGTGAAAATGTTGTAAATGTATTATCTAACCAGTGACTACTTTGTTTGTTTTTGTTAAGTGTGTTCACTCTGTCAAGTTCGTCATGTGTATAATTAAAGTCTCCACCTATTATAAGTTTATCATATTGATATGTTGTATTTAAAATGTCATTTAAATTATCAAAGAAGGCAGGTTTTTCTGTGTTTTGTGTAGGAGCGTAGATGTTAACTAGTGTATATTTATTGTTACTGTTTTCTATTCTAATTATAGTGAGTCTACCCTGGTTATCTTTATGCTTGTGTGTGACTTTGTATTTATCTGACGTTTGAATTATGGCTGTTCCTCTAGCGAATGTACCTAAACTAAAAATGCTATCTCTGAAACCCATTCCTGTTATGTATCTGTCTGCAGTAAATTGTTTGTTTATGTTGGTTTCTTGCAAGAAGATGAAATCGGGTTTATGTTTCCTTGCAAGGTGAACTAAGTATTTCTGTTTGTTCCTAAGGCTATGTATGTTTAACTTGACTATTGTTATGTCCGCCATTCTTCAATTATAGAGTGTTTGATTATTAACCTACTGTTTGTCATCCTTATCGTCTTCGTCTATAACCAGAGGAAGTGGCGATTTTATCAAATCCATCTCCTCTGTCTGGTCATTGATATAAGTTTCACTGTTCAGTGAGCTTATTGGGGACTCTGCTGAGAAGTGGAACAGTTTTTTCCTGCTTGACTCAGCAGAGCGTTTTGAGGGAGAACTAGGAAGAGATTTGGGGCTTTCATCGCTCTCCTCATATTGCCGTTTTTTGGCCTGAGGTACTTCCCACACCGACATAAGGGGAGGTATTTTGTTTGGAGATTTAGTGGGTGTTTCACTTAAATGGTCAATTTTTTTTGCAAAACCATATTAGTATCATTTAACAAAATCGATACAAACTAACCATACAAACTGAGTAGTTTATGTAATGTTTAATGTTTAAAAATGTACATATTAGTTCTTTAGTCATATAATATTATAATTTATATAATTGTCAACTATTTATACATTTACAGTTTGATAATTTTAAAATTATAAGCCATTTATGTATTCTTTCATTAAAGAAAAATATGAAACATGTTGGAAATATTAGCGCAAAGTAAATGGGTTTATTACCTCCCTTTTATTAAAACAAAGTTTCCAAATTTGATTCTATAGTGATAGTGATGCCAAAAAAAGTTGTGTTTTTTTTTAAATATAACTAATATTACTTTTTATTATTATTTCTTGATACAAAAACAAATCTAGGATTTTGATGCCCATTTTTGTGTGTTTAAAATTCAACTAGCTGCATTTTAATATGGTCATTATCCCTCCACTTAAACCATAAATTTACATCTAAGACAGTTGTAGTTGGATAAATCAAGTCGCGCTTGATATGGTATGAAAACAGGAGTCCGCGAATTTGAAAGTCTTGCCTTTGTTGATAAAACTAAGGTTTGAGTGCTTATATGTACTTCTGAAAAAAAATATCTATCATAATATATGCCTAAAATTAGGGAATTACATGTAGTTAAGGGTTTTGAAATTGAATTCACGGCAAGATATGTCCAGTTTTAATGCAAATTCACGGCGAGATATGTCCAGTTTCAATGCAAATTCACGGCGAGATATGTCCAGTTTCAATGCAAATTCACAGCGAGATATGTCCAGTTTCAATGCAAATTCATGGCAAGATATGTCCAGCTTCAATGCAAATGCACGGCAAGATATGTCCAGTTTCAATGCAAATTCACGACAAGATATGTCCAGTTTCAATGCAAATCCATTCCGGTCGTCTGACATTTCAAGAGCTGACCATGTCCTAGTAAATGAAGGTTAAACTCACTGAAATATCCGCTGTCATTCAGAAACATCGGCTCCAACTGTTAGTTTTCCTCATTCAATACCGGGTGCAAATGCACGGCAAGATATGTCCAGTTTCAATGCAAATTCACGACAAGATATGTCCAGTTTCAATGCAAATCCATTCCGGTCGTCTGACATTTCAAGAGCTGACCATGTCCTAGTAAATGAAGGTTAAACTCACTGAAATATCCGCTGTCATTCAGAAACATCGGCTCCAACTGTTAGTTTTCCTCATTCAATACCGGGTAAAAATAAGCAAAAAACAACTCTTGGAGGTCTCTCACGTGCCATTTACCATCGCTCTGCGTGCCAGGTATGGAACGCGTGCCTTACGTTGCGGATCCCTGGTCTATATTATGGGAAAAGACAGCGACAAACTGTTTCAAAAAGTTCCAATATATAGATGCCAAAGAAAGGCTATCATAATCTTAAATGGTTTTAAATAAAAGAGCCTTCGGCAGCTATGAAATGCTATTGCTAAAAACTAACAGCTGCATGCAACAGTAAACACATTCACTCACAGACTAACAGCTGCATAAAACCTTAAACACATTCACTCACCCACTAACACCTGCTAACAATATTAAACACATTCACTACACACTAACAGATGCATACAACATTAAACGCATTCACTCACACACTAACTGCTGCATACAACCTTAAACACATTCACTCACCCACTGCTAACAATATTAAACACATTCACTACACACTAACAGATGCATACAACATTAAACGCATTCACTCACACACTAACACCTGCATACAACATTAAACAAATTCACTCGCACACAAAAACAATACAACTTTGCTGTTTAACACAAAGCTCATAAAGTCTAACCATACAAAATCGTCGTTCTGTCGGCCATTTTTCGGACTGTTTCTGAGACCTCTTTCATGTACAAATAATGCCGCGTTCTTTTTTTTTCAAAAACAAAAATTAAATCAATGAATAAAACATTGAGAGAAAAAATTAATTGATATACTTTTTATTGTGTGCTTGAATATGATCCATTATTTGATAAATGCATTTTTAAAAAAGTCATTAATCTAAAAATGTTAAAGACAAAAAACCAAAATTTAAATAAAGAGAAAATTTTGCATTAAAAAGAATGTAATTTATAATTAAATTATAAGTATTTGATTGAGATATAACACTAAAATGGAAATATGAGAAGTGAATAACTTTAATGTTGGTTTATATAATATATTGAGATTTTCAACCTCAACAAATAGCTCGGGATGTTGTAGATAGACGAGCACCAGAATTGGTCGCGACAAATATATACATATATATTTGATTTTACTAATCATCCGTTTTTAAAACAAACGCTTACGTTAAAAGCCCAGCGGAAAAGATAGTCCTGGCCTTCGTTGATTTCTTTGTACAATTCACACAATAAATACAATCTGCTTCAGGGAGGTGCTAAAAGATAAGTTCACTGTGCTGGGATAGCCGTGTAGTGTTTACGTATTTTTATATGTGATTACGTGTGTGTTTTTAGGATTTTGTGTCTTTTGTGGGTGTGTGTGTATGTGTGTGTGTGTGTGTGGGTGTGTGTGTGGGGGGGGGTGTGGTAGAGCACAAAATGGGGCAAGGGGGGTGGGGTCAATGAGGTTCAAAACTTGACACTGGCTAACCTGTAAGAAACCTTATTTTGATCGGTACCATTTCTTATAGATAGAGAGAGAGAAAAAAAGAGAAAAACGTACAAAAACAGTTAAATATAAAGACACCTGTACAGATATGTACATATCAATATATAGATTGGCAGATAAATATATCTATGGATTAATAAGCATAGATAAAAAGAAAAAAAGATAAATAGATAAATAGATAAATAGATAAATAGATAATTAGATAAATAGATAATTAGATAAATAGATAATTAGATAAATAGATAATTAGATAAATAGATAATTAGATAAATAGATAAATAGATAAATAGATAAATAGAAAAAATAGATCAATAGATCAATAGATCAATAGATCAATAGATCAATAGATAAGTAGATAAGTAGATAAGTAGATAAGTAGATAATTAGATAAAAAGATAAATAGATAAATAGATACATAGATAAAAAGATAAAAAGAAAAATATATACATAAATAGATTAATAGATAAAGAGATAAAAAATATATAGATAAATAGATATAAATAAATAAATAAATATATAAATAAATAGATAAATAGATATTTTATAAAGTAGTTTAAAAATAGTACCTTGGAAAATTATATAGACAAAATGAAGCTTGAACTTACATGGGTCATAGAAAGACAAATCATTGGTAGTCACCGCGACCTTCACAAAGGTCAGCACGACCGTAAAAAACACTGCTGCCATCGTAATCATGAGATCCAAAATGCGCAGGTCAGTTCCACGTGCGGTCAAACACGGGCACAACAAACATGTCCACGGTTTCACTGCCCACTTGTATGTGTCCAACTATTGAAGAGGGCGAACTAATCCAGAATCACGAAAAGATGTTCCTATGATCCGTCTCGCAGAAACTACAACTCAACTCTTCCATAGTAGAAACTCACCATACTAGAAAAATAATGTGTTGATTTTCAAAACAAATGTTTTGTTTATTTGTTATACTTTATTGAAAACATATTTATATAAATCAAGTGCTCACAGGATAAAAAAACACTTTAAAAATAATTCCAACAAGAAAAAATGATTATTTTTGTTTTCTGTAGCTCTTGGAGTGTTTTTATCAAGAGGAATTTTCCGAACATTGAAAGAAAATTCTCTTCTTTTTTGACCTTCTGAAGTGTGAGGTCTTAAAGAGTCAGTTTGTGTGTAGTCGTCACTGGACTTTCCTTAGATCTGCAGAAATATATACAAAAAAAAGTGAACAAATTTGTTTTCGTATACATACATAATACATGTAATACAAAAAAATTATACTGGCAAATACCGATCTAGAGTAGTTTATGGCTTATTCTATCCTACTCTTCTAAGTTTCAGATAAGCGGACAAGCCAAATGGTCACACTCCGGGTGTTACAAAGCATATAGGAAAGACTAATCCTTGTGTCCGAAGTATGTTTATAGTACATGTCCTATTTTGTCAATGCAAGGATGCGATGTTAACCCTTGTGTCCGTCCTTAGACACAAAAAAACTGGACAAGCTAAATGGTCCTACGTCCGTAACAAAACATATAGGAAAAACTAAGCCTTTTTGTCCGAAGTATGTTTATAGTAAATGTCCTATGTTGGGCAATACAAGGATGGAAGCCTAACCGATTTGTTCAATGTGTGCCAGCAGAACTTGACGTATGACGATCAACGCAGTGATGGTATACTTAAACATTTTGTCTGAAGTATGCCTTAAGACTATAGAACATGTGGTAGATTCGTCAACGCAGTGATGGCATACTTAAACATTCTGTCTGAAGTGTGCCTTTAGATTATAGAACATGTGGTATATTGGTCAACGCAGTGTTGACATAATTAAACATTCTGTCTGAAGTGTGCCTTTAGACTATAGAACATGTGGTGTATTGGTCAACGCAGTGATGGCATACTTAAACATTATGTCTGAAGTGTGCCTTTAGATTATAGAATATGTGGTATATTGGTCAACGCAGTGATGGCATACTTAAACATTATGTCTGAAGTGTGTCTTTAGACTAAACAACATGTGGTATATTGGTCAAAGCAGGAATTTCCTCCAAAAACCGAATCCGAGTATTTTGGATGAACTATTTGCCGAATCCAAGTACGAACCGAGCAGAAGCGGCAAGTGCGGAATTTACGATCAGGCCGCAATTTTCTTGTAAATTAAAGTATTATCACTTTATTCCCATATTTGTAGACGAGCAAAGAAATTGCTGTAGAACGGGGGAAAGATATTAATTTATAGTAATCTTAATAGTGAAACATTGCCTGGTTAGGAGCTTCTTAACCTGAATTTCGCCTATACCTATGTAACATAATAATGACATGAAAAAGAAGCATTTTTTTTTCCAACTTACGCAGAAGTCTCTGCTCACCGCAGTGTAAACGAAAGAAAATTAAGTTTAAAATAAAGCCAAAAAAAAAAAATGAATAATTTTAAGGGACTTTTACTGATGTTCTAAGTCATTTCCTGTGTGAGTGTTTTTTTACACCATCCCATTGCGTGACCTGGTCAATGAGACCGATGGACTTCACAGATCTTCCTAGATACGTCGGTAGTTGTTTTTTTCTCAATTACACGATAACTCAATATTGTTATGTTATCAAAACAACTGTGTTATTATATCAATCGAAAATAATCCCCCTTAAACTCTCTCTTGATACAAATCAAAAGAGTTGTGCCCTCTCTGAAAAACAAAGCAACAACAAAGAGAAATCTAACAATCAAACGAAATAGAGATAATGGATCTGGTCTTACCTTATAAAAGGGAATGAATAAAAGTTGTCAACACCATCCTATTAATGTATATATTTGTTACTAATAATGTGAAGTGTTCTCAACGCTCTTAGTTGGCAAGAGCGCGAGATAGATCGAATGCTGCCAATTATGTCGTTTTTTTTTCTCGTTTTTTTTTCCTGAGGTTTATTTTTTATTTATTATATTTTTGCGGACTATGTTGTTAATTAATGGGCTATCCAGCTTCCACTGAATGGAGAAACTGAGCCGAGGGGGGTCTAGGGCGTGGGGCGTGGGTGCTGGGGGAAGGGCGGCTCGAGTTATGTTTTTTTTTCTTCGTCGTGAATTTGCAACAGAGCGAGCTACGCCACGAGACGGCGCTGCTGTGGCAATGTGGTGGGCAGAGGGTGGGGGGAGGGAAGTGAGAGGGAGCGTCACTCAGTGGCGCGTTCAGAGGGGTGTATAATGATCGTGGAAAAAAGAAAAAGTGAACTAAAAGTGATGAGTGGCCGCTGATGTTAGGGCGCAGTGGCGCTGGGCGACAGAACTTCTTTTTTTTTATTAATGGGTGGGTGCGCGGTCTTTGATTTTGATTTCGTTTGATCTAATTTGACGTGCGTGTATGTGCGTCTGTTTGTGACGGGCGGAGGGAGAAGTGGAAACAGATGAAGCTGTGGATGTGTGGATGGTGATGACAGTGTATGTGGGAAAGTATGTGGCGACTGTACTTTGTGAATGGCGTAACGAATGTGTGATATGTGTGTGTGTGTGTGTGTGTATGTTTGAAATTGTGGATGTGGTCATGTGCGTGGATGAGTAGAAATATATGTGTGTACGTGTGTAGGCTATGTGTTAGTAAACACAGATGTGTAAGTGTGGCAATGTTTCGTGGATGAATGAAGGTTGATGCGCCGGGATGTGTAAATGTGGATGTTTAAATGTGAATCATGGGTGAATATGTGGATATGTCAATGCAGATCTGTGAATGTGGATCTGTAAATATGGAATATAGATGTGAATGTGAATATCTAGATAAGTGTAAAAGGATATGTGAATGTGGATGCGTTGATGTGGATATAATTTATAGATGTCTTTGAATATTTAAAAATATTGAATATAGTTGTGTAACTATCAGATGTGTGTGTGGATCTGTGCGTTTGGGTTTGGGATGTTTTAGTGTGAATTCACTTTGAATGCTTATGACTCTATGATCGTTTGAATTCATAGTGAATGATTTTGAATCTATGAACGTGTGAATTCACTCTGAATGTTGATGATTCTCTGAACTTTTTCAATCACTGTGAATGTTTATGACTCTATGAACGTTTGAATTCACTGTGAATGTTAATGACTCTATGAAAGTGTGAATTCATTCTGAATGTTTATGACTCTATAAACGTGTGTATTCACTGCGAATGGTTATGACTCTATGAACGAGTATGTTTTTCATATGCGAATATGAATGTTTCAGCATGTGTTTTCACTAGTGTATGTATGGGTATGTGTATTATAAATTGTTAGGAAGCATGCATATTATCTTTTTGCATATTATCTGTTTGTCAATATCTGCGAATTTATTGTACTCCCTTTTTTTGACTACATGTGAACTTCTGGACTACTTCTACGTTAAGGGAAGGGGTGGTAGGTGTGCTTATCATGTGCTCTAGCACAGCGCTATGTAGCTAGTGTTTCTTTTGTGTGGAGTTTAGCACCCGCCACCAAACCTACTGATCACGGCTTTAAGACGCTGTGCTGTCCACGGGATGTGTGCACAGAAACATTTAACACTCAGCTTGTCCCTTCGGTTCTCTCCCCCCTTGTGTTGTCACAATCGATCGCTCGGGCACGTGACTCGTCTTATTGACATCACGTGATCTACACACTGTTTACATTTAAAACTATTTCTGGTGTTTTATCGTATTGCTTTCTTTTTTATATGCTTGACCTTTGACACGGTGAAGGTTATAGTTCAAATAGAATAACGATGTGTAAGTGGTTACTGATGTTTTCCAGCTAACTCAATATAAAGGTCCGTATAGGGTAAAAGTAAAGAATCCCGTCTGACCAAATTGATCCATAGGGCCGGTGAAGCAGAGTTCACCAGTTTATGTGGCCACATAATACTAGGTGAATGTGTGGCCAGCACTATGCACAGCCGCTTTTACTTTACCCCAACTAAGGTCAGGTACCCATCAGAGCTGGGTAGACTCAGGGACACCCTCCAGCCCGGGACAAAAATTAAAAAAATGCACCAGGATTCGAACCCAGGACCTTTGGTACACCAGCAGATCGCGCTGCCGCTCGACCACTGTGTCCCACCCCCCGAATAGGGTACATGGTGTACATTTGTTTGTTTTTTAAATCCATCCATACATTCCATCTTCCTATCCATATTTCAACCCATTATTTTTATTTCTTCATCGATCAATCTATCGAAACATTAGTCTATCAAATTTCTTACTATTTATCTATCTAGCCATGTATCGATAATTCTCTATTTCTAATTTGACGCTATTATTTGTTTATATATCGGTCTCATACTAGCTCTCTATTGTCTATCTATCTATCTTTCTATCTATCTATCTATCTAACTATCTATCATCTATCTATTTAACTTTCTATCTATCTAGCTACTAGCTATTCATCTTTCAATAAATCTATAGATCTTTCTACCTGCCTGTCTGTCGATATATCTCTGTAATTTGACAATATTAAAAAAATTAGAACAAATTGAGAAAAGAGCTTCAAGGTTCATAACCAGCGAATATTACAAATTGACAAGAGTAACACCAATAGTTAAATCACTAAACCTAGAAACACTAGAGCAGGGGTCGGCAACATTTTGCCAATTGTGTGCCAAACTCTGATTTCTAAATCATTCAGCGTGCCAACAGCCTGAAAGTCATTATTAATTTTTTTTTTTTTAATAAGACAATTAATTAACGGCATTAGCAAGACTAAGGTCAAAAGCAAAATAACTTTTATAGAAAAAATCGTTAAGAGATTTATATTTAATTCATAAAAAAATTTAATTAATCTTTAATCTTTCTTTTTTTTTTCTTTTTGCATTTATAGCGCATGCATAATTTCATTACTGAACTTGTCTAAAAGATTAATTTAGTTGTCAAGATTTAATTCTAGCACCTGCTAAAATTCATTTTGCTTCTTTTAGTAGGCGTTTTGTGCTCATTCGAATGCCTTGCCCCTCCTGTGAGCCTTTCGGGGTTTAAATGGAGCATGGTGTCGGCAACTTCACAAATATCCGTGTTAACTTCTCGCCCCAAAAGACAGGTCACCAGTCGTGGATAAGTTCGTTCCACCCTCTGTATAATGAGAGCCGAGTGCAGACCAGCTGTAGTCCAGGCCGACCATGAATGAGAGCCAATGCGATAAAACTGAGCAAGGTCATAGTCTCGCAATGTTCGGACAACATACCGCTACCGAGTGTAATGTCCCAACTCGATCGCCTTCTGAGATCATAATGTAGGACACTCAGTTCCTAGCCAGAGAGCCGAGAAGCTATCACAGTGACTCGACTCCTCACACTTCGTGTAGAGAAGCCAGTGTTGTTTCATTATATTTTCGTTAATGTTTAAGAATTACATTAGGTTTAATTATGGATCTATTGTAGTTAAGCGGAATAGATATTTAGTAATCTTACAAAGTGGGTAGTTAATGTAGTGTTTAAAGTTTAACAATGTGCTTATGATTTCTTCTCTTATATACTATTTATAAAATTTTCAAATACTTTTAAAAATAGTTTTATGATTTTAAAACTAGACCTATAAGTGTAAGCCAATTATTCTTTTTTGGGCAAAGAAAAATTAGATAACATTTAGAAATATTAACGCACAAAAAAAAAACAGGTAAATTATCTCCGTTTAATTAAGGTTTCCACATTTGATTATATAGTGATACCAAACAAGTTATGTTTTGTAATATAACTAGCATTACTAATTAATTAGTATTTCCATATATAAATCTAGTATTATGGTATTTATTGCAACTAGTAATTAAAGGTATATAATTTAATACCGTTTAAAAGTGGTAAATAAACATTTGCTGCAATATAATATAATGCTAGTATATTAGCCTCTTGTATTTATTAAAATAATAAAATGAGAAAAATATTTTTTTAGAATTAATTTTATATTTTTTTATGCTTAATTAAAAAGACAAGCATAAAACCTATATTGATTGTAATTAGCATGTAGGGTGGGCCTACAATTAACGAGCGCCTTGTCCTGGAGTGCTCTTCGCTAATTGTTCAATTCGGTTTTATATTTAGTTACTTCTGAGTTGTCAAGTGTAAGTGACTTCTTTGTATGCTTAAAACAGCTTTCATGTGCGATAAAATCTGTTCACACGTGTAAGTTGAACCAAAAACGGAAACTAGAGTGAATGCCTGGCAGTTGCCAAAAACAGATGGCTTTCCTAAGCAGCTTCCTTCCAATTTCTTTCCGCAAATGGGCACATTTAAATGCCATTTTTTATGTTTAAAATTCAGCTTGTTGCATTATATATTAGCTAATATACCACCACGAAAAAAAGGACCAGATCTAAGATTTAGTATGATCAAGCCAGTCTGTCTTGCTTGTGGCATAAAAATATGATTGCCCCCTATCTATCTTAGTGTGCCTTAAATCAGGGAAGCAGTTAACATGTTTTGAAATTGATTTCACGGCAAGACATATCCAATTTTAATGCAAATTCATTCCAGTGGTATAAGAGTTCAAGTGTTGTTTGACCCAAGCTCAACTCATTGAAATATGTTGCTATGTCATTTAGAAACATCGGCTTCAACAGTCAGTTATCCAAGACTTAACCTCGTTTGAGGTAAAAAAAAAAAACAATGTGTGCAACAGCAGATCTCTATATTCCGTATGACTTTTTTGTAGAAGAGACTTGAATTGCCTGTAATCCAATAAAATGTGAGAAGCTATAAATCGACTATTTTAACAATAGATTCAAACACAGATCGCGAGTCCAATAGTGAGATCTTTGCACACAAACTTTCCTGAACTTAAACATACGAAGTACAGCGTGATTGCATAATAGTTTGCGTTGGACAAATCTCCTTCTGGGAGATCTCCCTGGCGTGCCACCGAAAATCGCTGTGCGTGCCATGCGTGGCACGCGTGCCTTGGGTTGCCGACCCCTGTTGTAGAGTAGTAATGCAGGGAACCCTCGTTTATCGCGAAAAATTGGTTCCGAGATGAAAATCCGCAAAGTAGGGACACCAAATTTACACTATTTATTTAACGTGTATTTGGACTTTTAAAACCCTCCCTCTAAGTGCTGTTAAGAAACCACCCTTTACAGTAATGTGCAGATAGCTACAGTATGTATATACAGTACACAGGCACAAATGTTTAGCAATAAAACAGTAGGTGTACATTTAAAAAAAATGGGTACATACGCGGGTATGTTCGTATTGTATGGTTCTTTTTTTTTGTCATGCTCGTTATACATTCTAATACAGGGAAGGCCTACATAATCTATGTAATCTATACTATTTCACGCTTGTTTTGTTGTTCATAGACTAGGAAAAACATATTTTTTATTTATGTTTTAATGGAATTAACGTAATATTATGTGGAATTAACGAAATCTTTGTGTAATTCATATATCGCGTTTTTTTTTTTAATTTCCGGAAAATCCGCAATATATTTTGTCATATAATGAAAAAAATCCGCAAAGTCGTGAATCCGCGAAAGTCGCTGTAATACATAAGGCATTGAACTCTAATTTAGACATACAACCCTGTTGCGATGCTCAGATAAACATAAAGACACAAACAATTTTCGTATCCCTCATGCGAGAACAAATGCATATAAGTACTCTTTCTTCCCGAGTGGCAATCAGGCATGGAATAGGTAGCCCGAACAAATCAGGAAAACCAGTAACTTAATATCATTTGAAACATTAATAAAGATGCAAGACTAGACTCTGACCATGGATGAACGCAGGACGCAAAAATCTTCTTTATAGAAGGAGCGTCTGTAATATATAAGATAAGAGTGTATGGATTCTTTCTTTATGGAGCTAGTGCGTATGTGTTGATTTTAGTGTCGCTCAATCTATAGATATAAAAAGAGACTGTTTGTCCACATAATAATTCCCATTGGTCAATTTGAAATCACGTGTGTTTGTGTCACTGACCTATTTAGGCGTAGGCCTATATACTGTCTAATAATTTTTCACATCGGCCATGTGTATTCGCTAGCTTAGTGGTTTACGTAGCGGACTGCTATGCGGGCGACCCGCATTCGATTCTCCAGTTAGACAAAACCTTTCTTTGTACAATTTATTTTTCAACATTTTAAAAACAAAAGACATTGTAAATATCCGGGCAATTTAGATTTTTTGTTAAATAAAAATACTTGCCTATTTTTTTTACCCGATTACAATATTTATTTTAAATTACTTTCCTAAAAGTCTTCAGTAAAAAAAATAATAAAAAAAATATTACATTTATATATATATTTAATTATAGTTTATAAAAATTTTATCTGCACCCTGCACCTTATACGGTCCTGTTTTTTTCACCCGGGCAACGCCGGGTAATGTAGCTTGTATGCTTATACAAATTAGTGTTTATTACATTAAAAGAATCAAAATATCAACACATTCACCCAAAAAGAAAAAAAATTAATCTACTGTTTATCGAACATATTTACTTTTAAAATATTGTTTTTTAAAACTACCTGAATTACTCAAATTTACAGTAAGATTTAAAGTATTCTATTCTTTTTTTTTTCTATATCCTTACATTTGCATATGCATTGAAATTTTCTTTTTTTAAAGCTATGAGTACATGACTACAAGACTTGATCTTTGACCTCTTCTATAACACCTTTGTGTGGTGTAAACCATCCTCTAATCCTCACCCTAATATTCCCAGCAACACACACTAACAAACAAAAAAAACAAAACCTTTCTTTTTAATTCTCCATCCATTTCATCAGCTCTATCTTTGTTCTCTGCTCCGCGCCATCACACCGGAAGTGAATTTTCATTTCCCTCTCATACTGACTTCCCTTTGGTCCAAAGATGGCCACCATAAGAGGTCATATATTTCTTTTTTTTTTTGTCTGTTTCTTCATTTTTCTGCTTGTGTGTTTGGGGATTATTAATGTTATTGCTGCCTACGGTTCGCAAGAACTTCTTTTTGTATGTATCAGCATGAAGCTGCGAGAAGAGAAACATTAATTCTTTAAGTTTCCCAGACATGGAAAGATACTTATCGGGACCGCGACTTCCTGTCTGGTTGTCTGTCTCTATGTCTGTCTCTGTGTCTTTGTCTGTCTCCCTTCCCATGACTTTATCTTCGACAACGACCTTTATCTCCCCTGCCCCCCGTCCTTTGACCTCCCATCAGGCCGTTGATTTTTTTTTCTTTTTTTTTTATACGAGTGTGGAAAAATTGAAACTTAGCAAGAAAGAACATTAAAAGAAAGAAAACTGTCTATCTGTCAGTCTGCCTGTCTTTCTTTCTGATCATCATTAAATCTGCTTGTCTTTTTTTCTAACTATAATCTGACTATCTATCTATATTTATCAATTTATCTTCTATATATTATGCATGTATGCATAAATATTTGCTTGCCTATCTGCCTGTTTATCTATTTCCATATCTATATCTGTCAGACTGCCCGTCTTTCTTTCTAATTATCATTAAATCTGCCTATTTATCTATCTATTTATCAATCTACCGTATCTATGTATCTATCTTTTATGATTAAAAAAATGTATCTGATTATTACCATCTTCATACATATCTATCCAGCGATTCACCTTCAAATACTTTGTCTATCACTCAATTTATTTATCTATATGGTAATTATCTATCTATCTGCCTTTTTTTTTGCACATCTATCTGCTCAGCTGTCTGTCCATCCCTGCCCTTACTATCAATCTCATTTAATTATCCTTTCTATCTGCCGTTTTATTCATGTAATTAACTTAAACTCTATCAATCTATAAATTAATTAATTAACCAAATATGTTTCGGTTAGTAAAAAAAAAGATTATTAGGGTCTAGTCTATATAACGAGCTAGTCAATCAATTTACTATGCGTTATTAAAACCAAAACAAAAACACAACGCTTAAAAGAAATAGTTTATAGTTATACAAATATTTATACATAATTGTTTGAACAATATTTCAATATATTCTTATCTTATCTTATACTTAACAGACGCTCCTTCTATAGAGAAGATTATTGCGTCCTACGCTCATCCGTGGTCCGAGTCTAGTCTTGCATCTTTACTAATGTTTTAAATGATGTTACGTTACTGGTTATTGTGGTTTGTTCAAGCAACCCATTCCATGCCCGAATGCCATTTGGGAAGAAAGAGTACTTTTATGCATTTGTTCTCGCATATAGGATAAAAAAAGTGTTTTGGTTCTTATGTTTAAAAGGGCACGCAACAGGCTGTTATTGTGTTGTATTTCTAAATTATAGTTTAATGCCTTATGTATTAGGCTTATTCTCCCTTCATTTTACAAAAAACACGAAAGAAAGTCAAGTAAACAAACTCGTTGCTGTCATGTTAGAGTCTACGGTCCATCACTTCGTGACATTCCATTTCGTTGTTATGGTAAACTTCAAATTCTGCGTTATGATTGGTTTGAAAAGCAAATCACTGACCCATACAAATTATTGGATACGATCTGAGATTCTGACATAGACAACTGTCCACGTTAGTGGCAGGCCGCTGGAGAAAGTGACCGGGGCCGCTGTCTGTTGTGGATGCACCTGTCTAGTATGGTCACTACAGTAACATCTTTTCAAATTGGTTATTTAAGATATCAGGCACTGTTTGTTTTTCTTTGATTAAAATATGTCTGCTTAATGTCGGTTTCGAGATGAATTATTGTGTTGGAGAAGTAAGTTTGTTTGGTGTTCTTTGTAATGTGACGTCACTTCCCTTTCTTCCATCGCCCAAGTCATTTGTTTCAACAATTTTACGTCACTTCCTGTCTTTTATTCTATAGATTTTTGGAGCGAAGATTAAAAAATATTTTCTTCCGTTTTTTTCTCTCTATTTATCTATCGATTTTTATGTCTATCTATCTCTCTCACTATATCTCATTTTCTATGTATCTATCTCTCTATCTATCTATCTATCTATCTATCTATATATCACTCTCTATACCAATGTCTATCTATCTGTAAATCTATCTATCTGTAATTCTATCTATATATCAATCTATCTATCTGTCTACATATTTATCAATCTATCAATCTATCAATCTATCAATCTATCAATCTATCAATCTATTAATCTATCAATCTATCAATCTATCAATCTATCAATCTATCAATCTATCAATCTATCAATCTATCAATCTATCAATCTATCAATCTATCAATCTATCAATCTATCAATCTATCAATCTATCAATTTATCAATCTATCAATCTATCAATCTATCAATCTATCAATCTATCAATCGATCAATCTATCAATCTATCAATCTATCAATCTATCAATCTATCAATCTATCAATCTATCAATCTATCAATCTATCAATCTATCAATCTATCAATCTATCAATCTATCAATCTATCAATCTATCAATCTATCAATCTATCAATCTATCAATCTATCAATCTATCAATCTATCAATCTATCAATCTATCAATCTATCAATCTATCAATCTATCAATCAATCTATCTATCTATCTATCTATCTATCTATAAATATATTTTAATATGTGTTTAGCATATTTAAATAGTTTTTGTTTTATATTTATAATTGTATCGATAATTCAAATAGATTTATTTATTATGGAGATTATTTGTGTTCATCAATATGTATTCTCGTAATCTCAACATATTTCTAAAAATATTTTTTTTGCATTCTGAAAACTACGGAAAAAATTCATTCTAGCATTTTCTGCACCAAAACCTTTACATAAGGCAAGCAAAAGTGTAGTTTGATGTTGCCGTTTTTTTTGTTGCGAAAAATGAAATATTAAAAACGTTCTTAAAAAAATATAAACAAATATTAACAAGCTTAACGGTTTTAAAAAGTGTCTGAAATCATGTTGTTGTACATTCATTTCTTTGAAAAATGTATCTAATTGTACTTTTTAGGTATAACGGTTTAAAAGGAGATTTAAAGAAAAATGGCGGCCGTTGCCATGGCAACCAATTCATTTAAAATAAACTACACTTTATAGTTCTGTATGATATCCAATACTTGTTGTGTGGTTAAAGTTTAAGACGTTTTGGCCTGTAAACTTAAAATAAAGTGTCTAAATAGTGTCCCACAGCCTTAAAGTAAAGTACCCGTCAAACCAAATTGATCATAAGACCAGTGAAGAAGCGTTCACCACTTTCTATGGCCATGGCATACTAGGTGATTGTGGGACCAGTACAATGCACAGCCGCCTTTACTTTTACCCCAACTAAGGTCAGGTACCCATCAGAGCTGGGTAGACTCAGGGACACCCTCCAGACCCGAGAAAAAATCCTAGTCTTCACCAGGATTCGAACCCGGTACGCCAGTTGAATGCGCTGCCGATCGGCCACCGTACCTCCCCCACAGCCTTAAAGAACATTGTAAAAATGTCAAGGTGGATCCGCCGCTGACTACAGAATTACTGCGCTATTGTTGTGCCAGGCGATTGTTATGTTGTTCCGAGATCCAGAGGCAGCCTTTCGCGGCATTAGCTGATCGAAGTCATCAGCGCAGATGACATGAGCGCAAATGTCAATGAGGGATTAAAGCTATTCTAACTAGCTGGCATTCATGTCGTAGAGTGGCCTTCCCCTTGTCTCTGCTTTCTTACATTCCCCGTAATAATAACGTTTCCGTGTTGAGAAAGGATCTACACCAATGTTAGATTAACAAGAGATGAGCGGATCCTACTTATAGCCCGTGGGCAGCATTCAATATATATATATATATATATATATATATATATATATATATATATATATATATATATTATTGATCATTCTATGTATATATCTATATAGTTGTCTATCTGCTTTACATCTATACATTGTTATATACATCTACATTAGTTTGTGTCTATGCATTATACAGTTGTATTTCTGTATAAATTTAGTTTCGAAATTATTGGCATTTGTGTTCTTAGTGATATGATACTTTCTCTTTTCCTGATCTCAAAGTCTTTTTTGTCAAAACCATTGTTTTGATTTAGATGAGCTCTCTGGCCTTTACAAGATATACAAGTTAACAAAGGTTCACAATAGTTTAATTATTTTACTCTTTCCGTTCCGTGATTACTTAATATAGCTGGACATGTGATTGGCATATCACTTCCTTTCTAGTCCGCCATTTTCGTTCTTCGCATAGTACTTTTTGTAGGCGAAAACTGGTCAAATAGCGTGTTAATACTTCTTTTCTAACTTGTGTTTGAGCTACACAAAAACTATTTAAAAAACAAGGAAGTGACCTCATGACCTTTATATATCATGTTTAAGGTTACTTCGAGCCAATGAAAACAAGTTCATACCATGGACGTACATTACGAGAAATCACTAAGGTGGGTTCGTCCACACTTTATTGCGAACGTTGTTGGTTCATCGTAAGAGCTATGTAGTGCAATTTAGAAGACCTATGGTTCGAATCTCCCTTGCACCGGAGTAGGATGAGTAATCCACATCAAGGTGTGGCAATAAAAAAAAAGTAGCCTTGGCAGTTCGCATTCTGCTCAATCCTCTTGCATGCCAATAAAATTTATCAACTTTTGCTTCACTAGCCGTATGAACGATCGCCCTGTAAAAGGAAACTAACGTTGCTTACTATCAAATCCCGTTTCAATGGTAAAAGAAAAGAATTCAGCTAAACATGGTTCCTTTTAGAAAAGCTATTGTAATGTAAAGAGTAATTCCTTCAGATCAAATTTCTTAGTGGATTGTGTGGCCAGCACAATGCCCCAGCCGCCTTCAGTTTGATATAACTAAAGACAGGTACTCATTAAGAGCTGGAAAGCCCCTTAGACACAATCCAAGAAGAAAAAACAAATCGTCCTAGGATTCGAACCCAGTACGTTTTGTTGACACCCCTGTGTTGCCACTGTGTTGTTGTTATTTTTGGTCAACATACGTTTAATATAAAGAAACATTCCGTAGAGAAAGAAAAAAAAAGAAATAACTGCATGGCCAACTACTTGATGAGGTCAATTAGAGATTGGGTAATGGAAAATAGAGTTATTAGCCTGTAACTTTGAAATCGATGGCGCTGTTGCTTTTATTCCACTTCTGTTTCGGTTTCCGCAATGGTATTTTGGGTTTACGAGTTTTGCTTACAATTGCTGCGCTATTAGTCAGCACTCACTACGTCATCAAGTGGTGCGTCAAGTGGGAAGGCTGCTATTGACATTGTGATCTTTTGCCTGGATACAGCAATGTCATGCGACGGTTCCCGGGCTGCTTAATTCGCAGAGGAATGTTTTTTCTAGATTTCATAATTTGAGAACTGTATCCTAGAAAACTGAACCTTTTCATTTCTAAGTTTCATAATTCATAATTCTAGAAAATTTTGGTACCTAATAGCTTAGATCTTACTGTTATTTTTGTAAAATTAAGTTGGTAAAACTAATTTTTTAAAATCTATTTTATGTTTTTCATATAGGTTTATGTTATTTAAATGGTGCTAGTCTATAGTTTGTGATATATTATAATAACTTTTTTGTAGAAAAATGTAACCTATAGAATCTGAAATTAATTATTCGTCCCCTCATTATTATCTTGTTCTATGTTAATAGATAATAGTTTTGAGAAAACTAATAATTAATAAAACAATTAATAAATTGTTGAAAAAGAAGAAAAGATATTAATACGTAGATAAGTGGAGAGAGGACATAATGTGTTCTTTTTCATATTAAATAGGTTTTTGGAAAAAATGTAGTTAGAACAATATGTCTGACTTTGTTGCTTGATTTTAAATGCACTCTGAGCTAACATTATGTTTGGTTAATGCCCTCTACATTAAATTGTTATTATTATATTACTTTTATTATATTTTTCAATTTCTACTAGATATTTCTTTCTTTTTTTTTTGTCAATGTTGAAAAGTAATGTTTTTAGGTAAAATCATTCAAAAGCAATATTAATGCTAATACAATGGCTTAAATCATGCATCCGCCTCTAATGTTTTTAACAACGTTTATTATGTATCTACATCTCTCAGAAGGGTGGGACTAGCAAATGAAACTTCATCGTAGGCTTAAAGCTTAAAACTCTTGTTGTCTGTTAAAAATATTTTTAAAAATATATAAAATATTATGTAGTATAATTATTTTGTTGATGCATTCAAAGTACATCGTCACTTTGTATAAAAACAAAGGTGACAGGAGCGATTGCACTAACTATCGGGGCGTCTCCCTCCTCATAATCGTTGGTAAAGTGTACGCCCGCGTCGTCCTTACCCGCCTGCAGGCCCTTGCTTCACGCATCTACCCAGAGTCACAGTGTGGTTTCAAAGCTGGCCGATCAACAGTGGACATGATCTTCTCACTACGCCAGCTCCAGGAGAATATGTCTTGCTTCAGGTCCATAATCTGGCGGGGAAACAAGAGACACTCCTTTCAACTGTAAAACGACGAAAGCTGAGACGGTTTGGTCATACTGTAAGGCAGGGGTCGGCAACTTTTTGCCAACAGTGTGCCGAACAAGGATTTCTAAATCATTTAGCGTGCCAACGGCCTAAAAGTCAACCTGCTCTATTGTACTTTAAATGTATTTTTTTTTTATAGGACAATTAAATAAACTCCGTAGCAAGACCAGGGCCAAAAGCAAAAGAGATTATTTATATAGAAAATAGTTAAAGTGTTTTATATTTGATACAAAATTATATCAAGGCATGAGCCATCTTGGGAACTGCGCTCTTCAACACAGTCACTCCCCAAAACTCCCAGTTTGGATGGACACAAAAAGAAGTACCTAGAAGTGCGCTCATTTAAATCAGTTGCGCCTTATTTATCGAAGACACTGAGAATCTTTAAAAAAAAACTTAAAGACATTTCTCTTTGGCTAATACATCTGCCATTGCAAGTCACACCAAGAGCGCACTGAGAATGCTAATTTAATAGCTTGATAGAAGCGCTATAAGAAGTCTCCATTCTTATCTTATCACCTTTTTATTTGCATGTATATCAAATATAATTTTTTTTTTCTAAACTATTACATGTATGGTAATCATTGTCTTAACATTTTCTTTTGTCAATTAAGATAATATGTGGATCTACCACCTAATATTATTAAATATTTTGATCTCAGTTGAACTGAGTCCTTAAATTAATGTGTTACAAAATCCCTTACCGTATTAATCGTAGACACTTTCGTGAAGCGGAATAAATACATTGTAATCATACAAACTGGGTAGTTAATGTAATGTTTAAAAGTATACATTATTTAGTCATATAAAATTTATATAATTTTCAAATACGTTTTATAGTTTGATTTTAAACTTATAAATTGTAAGCGATGAATTCTTTTATGAAAGAAAAAAAAAAGAAACATATTAGAAATATTATTGCAAATAAAACGGGCTTATTATCTCCCTTTAATTAAAACACGTTGCTACATTTGATTCAATAGTGATGCCAAACATTTTATGTTTTGTAATATAACAAATATTACTGACTAATGATTATTTCTTTATATAAATCCAACATTAAAATAATTTACTTTAAATAGTTGTAAATAAACATTGAATGCATTAATTTTTTGTCCATTTAAGGAGTTTATATTTTAAACATTAATAATTACAGAAGTTACATAATATAGTACTATTAAAGAAGTCCCTTATATTTATTACATTAATTATACAAATAAATTTGTTTTAGAATTACTTATAATATAAGAATATTTATGTTTAATTAAATAAGATGAGCATAAAAACTCTTTTAAATAAAATTAGTCTGTATCAATTAATGAGCTGTCAAGTGTAGGTGACCTCTTTGTATGTTTAAAATAGCTTTCATGTGCAATAAAATCTGTTCACAAGTGTAAGCCGAAAGTAAAAGACGACTGCCTTAGCAGTTGGGAATAGCAAATGACTTTCCTAAGCAGCTTCTCTCAAGACTTTTTCCGCAAATGGACACATTGGAATGTGTTGAGAGCTAACTTTGTTATTATAGTGCTTATAGTAGTTTATATTGTATACGTTACTGATGAGTAAGTATCTGCCCAGTGTCTCAAGGGAATAGCAGACATGCGCAGTGAGGCGCTTAGGAGAAACGCTCTCAGCTGCCAGTCAGTTAAATACCTTTGTTAGGGGAGGTAGCTGTAGGAGAGTGCCACACTGGTGTTGGACCTTTAGACATCTCTTCATGCAGTTACAGTTTGAGACTTGAGACACGGGGTAAGATTAATTCGTCATCATGTTATTATTTACTAATAACTTGGTATTGTTATCCATAAATTATATTATTGCCAACTTTAGAATAATATTAGTATCTGTGTTTTAAGTCTATCATAACAATGTTGTTCCATACTCATAGTCAGAAATAATCTTTATCTATTGTAACACAGTTGTTATTGTTAGATGTTATTAATATTATATAGGCGTGTATGTGTGTTGGAGTGACAACGGTTCTATACATGTGTGTGTTGAAGTGACGACGGTACTATACATGATGTGTTTGATACTGCGAGGTGCACCCTAGCCATACAGCCTGTCAGTCAAGAATTAGTCAAGAACAAGTTGTTTAGATATCCTATTAAGTATCATTTTAACTTTAGTATGTGTAGATTTGTGAAAGACAAATAATAATATAGTATACAATTAAACTATAACTAGACTGATTAGTTTGTTCTCTATCTTTATATATATGTGTTTTCTGTATGATTGTTTTAATTATCTTATAAGTAGTTTAAAATATAACAATCTATAGAGAATATTAATTCATCATCATTGGCTCCATAGTCTCGAAAGACGATTAGATTTGCGCGTCTGTGATTTGGCCAGCCCTGCAAAATTGACTGTGCCTGTGGAGACCTATCCTTGAGAGACAGGCTCATCGCATCTCTGGCACTTGAAAGCTGGACCGTTGGAGATTGTTAGGGATATCTTGGAAGGACCGCATAACAAACAACGAGGTCTTGCAACGGGCTAACATGCCTAGCATGATCACTCTCCTTCGCCAACGACGTCTTCGGTGGCTTGGCCATGTTTCCAGGATGGAGGATGGGCGAATCCCAAAAGACCTGCTATATGCTGAGCTCGCGGAAGGCAAGAGAGCTACCGGCCGCCCCCAACTCAGGTTCAAGGACGTCTGCAAACGTGATCTAAAGGCTATAGATGTAGATGTCGAGAATATTAATTACACATAATTAATACTCAACAGAATGCCCGTTTTGTAAATGTTTAAAATTCAATTTGCTGCATTTTAAAATCGCCAACATCACTCCAAACGATCTACATCTAAGAAGGTTGTAGTAAGTTCAAATCAGTTAAGTTTGATGTTGTATGAAAAAACAAGTCCATCAATTTGATAGTCTCGCCTTTGATTAGAAAACTCCGCTTTGAATGCTTCGATGTACTTCTGAAAAAGCCCAACTATCGATGCCTTAATACAGAGATGTACATGTAGTTAAATTTTTTATAATTGATTTCACGGCAAGATACTCCAGTTCCAATACAAATCCATTCCATTTGTCTTTGTAAATGCAAGTTTATCTCACTGAAATCAGTCGCTATGTCAATCAGAAACTCAACACTCAAACAGTCAGTTTTCCTCATTCAGAACCGGAAAATGTTTTTTTTTTAAATCAATAACAAACACCTCTTGGATGTCTCTCGCGTGCCATTGAAAATCGCTCTAGGTGCCAGGTTTGGCACGCGTGCCTTAGGTTGCCTACCCATGTTGTAAGGCATGACTCGTGTGCCATAACCATCCTACAAGGCACAGTGGAAGGAACACGCAGACAAAGTCGCCAGAAAAAGAAGTGGTAGGCCAACCTGAAAGTGTGGATCCAACTACCTCTTGATTCGCTTCTACAAACAGCTTCTGGCCGGGACGAATGGAGAAATCTGGTTACGCGCACCGTCGTAGCACCCCCACGACGAAAGTCACGTGGTCTGATGATGATGAAGTTATAGCCATGAAAGCAGTGCCGTTGATAGGGATTCGGGGGCCGGGGGGCTGGCCACTTTAAAGGCCCCTGCATTTTGACATTCGACATTATGACATGAGAAAAAAATTCGGACACTCCATTGGGGGCCCCCCTCAAGTAGGGGCAGTAGGGTCCCGGGGGGGGGGGGGCTTTCAAATTTGGACCCCCCTCCCCTAGCTACGCCACTTCATGAAAGGTTCCTACCTACATCCTACATATCCCGTAGGCTGTTAGACCGTTGGGGCGCCACAGATGACATGTAAACCAGCCTCCTCCACTCCTCCCGTCTCTCAGCCGTTCTCATTGCCTCGCACAGTTTTGTACCTGTCCATTCCCTGATATTATTTTCCCAATGTTTCTTTGGTCTTCCTCTCTTTCTGCCTCCTCTGGTGGTACCCTGCAGGATGGTCTTTGCGAGTCCGTTGGTTCTGGTGACGTGGCCATACCATTCCAGTTTTCTTTTCTTGACTGTGGCCAGCAGGTCTTCATACTTTCCAATTTCCTGTTGTATTCTTTTTCTTATCTGTTCGTTGGAGATATGGTCTTTGTAACAGATACCGAGCAGGGTCCTGAAGCATCTCATTTCCATGGCGTTTATCTTATTTTCCAGCTCCGCTGTTAGTGTCCATGACTCGCAAGCATATAAGAAAATGGAGAGGACCAGTGAGCGCATCAGCCTGATTTTGGTGCTGAGGGCTAGGTCCTTGTCTTTCCATATTGTCTTGAGCCTCTTTAGTGATGCTGTTGTCTGGGCAATCCTGGACATTACTTCTGGTTTGGAGCCCTCTTCGGATACAATAGCTCCTAGGTACTTGAAGCTGCTAACTGTTTCCAAACTCTGCCCACCAATCTTGATCTGCGTGGTGGTGCCGCTGGTGTTACTAGTCATTCATTTAGTCTTTTCGGCACTTATTTGCATGCCATAGGATGCGGAAGTTTTGTCCAGTCGCTCCACTAGATTGGCTAATTCTTCCTCACTCCCGGCGAGTCCATCTATAATCTATATCATCTGCGAATCGAAGGTTAGTGATCCTTCTGCCATTTATGCTGATTGTCCCTTCATGATCCTCTGGTGCATCTGACATGATTCTCTCCAGGAAGATGTTGAACAGTGTTGGCGAAAGCAAGCATCCTTGTCGTACTCCAACGGTCGTCCTAAAGCAATCTCCAATGTTGTTGCTGAAGAAGACTGTACTGGTGGCCCTGTCATAGAGGCTACGTATTAGCATTGTCAGGTTGTCATTAATGTTGTAATGTTTCATGGTTGCGTGCCAGACCCTGTCGAATGCTTTTTTAAAATCAACAAATATATGGTACAAGTGTTGTTGATGTTGCGCGTGCCTCTCTAATAGTATTCGCAGGTTAAAGATCTGCTCTGTGGTACTACGTCACTGTCTGAAGCCTGCCTGCCTGTGTTCATATTCATGTGGCGTATCTAGGGCAGATTTAGCATGGCGGCGCCCATCCCTCTCCATGCCTGGCCACAGCCGGGTACCTCCAACTAGGTGGTCCGTCTTGGTTACAGATCCATAAATACTTTTAAGTTGCTATCATAGAGACCAAAGATTCTATAAATATTTTTAGTAAATCTCAGAGATATCGAATTTAAAGAATCTAGAATTATTTTACGTAGTTATGAAAGAGGTCAAAGTTTAAGAATCTAGAAATAGATCTATTCATACGTTTGTTTTTTGATGCGCGGTCACAGTTTATGAAACAGCAATAATTAATAATTAGATTATCCTAGGGTTTCTAGAAAAGGGAGACTAGTAAAAACATCCAGTCTATGCCAATGCAGCAAAACACAGTTTTAACACCAGTGCATTAGCACATACATCAAACTCAATCATAGTAGTGCTAAGCATAAATTTAGAAATATTTATGCTCGATATTACACGGTTATCCAGGATGGTTCCCCTTGTTTTATGCTACATGGGTCAGTGCGATCAGCGTTTATTTTCACACCAAACATTCAATGAAAAGCCTTTCATCATGAAAGCGAGGCTCCCCCCCCCATCGGCCATTCAATCGAGAAATAACCAATCAAATCTCGTCATCTTTATTCCATGAGATGCAGTCAGGGTCCAATCAAATTTAGCCTCGAAGAAACACGAATAGAGAGGAAAGAGAAAAGAAAGAAAAACAACGATGAAAAAATAAGATTGTGTACACAGTGAAAGTGTGTGTGAGAGAGAGAGAGAGAGAGAGAGAGAGAGGAGAGAGAGAGAGAGAGAGAGAGAGAGAGAGAGAGAGAGAGAGAGAAAGAGAGAGAGAGAGAGAGAGAGAGGTGCAATGTTTACATAAACTTTTTGGGACATTGGGGATGGAGAGTGGTTGACTTAGGATGGCATGTGTGAAATAGAGGGGGGGGGGAGTAGTCACTATATATATGAGTGTGTGTGTTGTTGAGTTTGTCAGCGTGTTTGTCACGATGTATTAATGCGTGTTTGTTACGATGTATGAATGCGTGTTTGTTACGATGCATTGATGCTTGTTTGTTATGCGATTGACAATTAGTTGAGTCTGGAGCCAAGCACTGTTATCAAATGTACTATTTGGATATTTGTGTAGTTGTTTATTACGTCCGGGGAAACAATAGTATTTATCGTGAAGCTAGACAGCGGTAAAGGAAGTAAGCTTCGAAGGTTCGTAAACTAACAAGTCTCTGGCGAATGAAGTAGGCAAGAGAGGGTAGGAGTAACAGGCAGTGGTCTCATCATCTGAGACTAAAAATTCCAGTTTAAACCGTGAGATTTGTCTTCTATGACCAGGTGGTTGCCATTATGCGCCCTGTAAGGTCCTTATAGCCCCCCCCTCCCCTTTTTTGTGGGGGAAAAAAATACAATGTGATGGTTTTGTGATGGTCACACTATCCCATAGCATGTCGCGAACACAGAATCAGGTCGAACTCTGCATCAGTAATTTTTTTTTAAGACATTCAAAATCAATTCTGCAATGAGAACTTGCATGGCAACACGGTAGTCCAGCGACAGCCAGTTCGTATGTTCCAGTGTTCGAATCCGTGTTTAATGCCAATTGTTTTTTTGTCTTTTCAGTACCGTAGTGTGTTCCTAAGTTTGCCAATCCCTGAAGAGTAACGGAAATTAGTTTGGGCAAAAGTAAAGAAAACTGAGCATTGTGTTGGCATCACAATCCTCTTGGTATGCTTTGGTTATGGAACCGGATGAACACTTTACTCTTTTACAACCCCTTTTGACAAACATGGTATTAATACAAAAAAATTAACCCTTCCCGTACCGACCGACTTCTATCTATGCTGCCTTCAGTTCCGCTATATACGCGCCCGGGACTGTAAGGGTTAATACACTTTTAAAGATATAAACTTTAAGTTTGACTGTAAGACAACAATGTACGAAATAATCAACACGAGATTTTATAGTTCACAATAATTGTATGTTTAAGTGTGAACGTGTTTGTGTGTGTGTGTGTCTGTTTATTGTGTCCCTGTGTGTATGTGTGTTTGTGTGTATGCGCGCGTCGTCTTCTTCAGTGATTCTCATCTCGTACCAGGGGGTCTGTCCTTCCCAATTACTCCAGTAATCTCCCGCTTGTCAAGATCTGGGTTATTGATCAACGGAAAGAATACAACGGTCACCGTTGAGTCACGTGTCATCCTTGTCAATTCAGTAGTGACCAGTGGTCACAAGTAATCTCTTTTGCCAGATTCTACGCGCTGTGGGTTAATATGTATGTGTGTAAGTGTGTGTGTCTGTGAGTGTGTGCGCGCTAGTTTCATCTTTTTCGTATTGCCTAGCGCGCGTATTTATATGTGTTTGTTTCTTAGTATGTTCGTTTGTCGGTAACTATAGTGACGTTTCTTATTCTGTTCATTACTGACGCGACGATCTGATGACAGCATGGTCAAGGGCTAGACGTCAGCTAACATAAAGTTAAATTAGTTTTCGGAACAGTTGGTGGCATTGTTCGTTTTGTAGTGATATAAAGTCTGGTCAGCATTTGGTTTGCCTTACAATCTCCCTTGTTCAGGCCGGTGTGCTAATGCACGGGAAACAACCCCTGTTGCGCGTCCGAGATTTCATTGCAATCCTGAGAGGTGCTGAGACTCGGCGGGGAGGAAGCGGTATGCACAAAAGCCCGTCTCAAGAAGCCCGGTGTCTGGATGTCCACTCCATGCCCAGATGCCACTCTGAAAGTAAGAGAATTAAAATAAAATTTATTTTTGTTTTGTTGCCAACGGGATATATATAAAAAATGTTAACTTTATTCCTACGTCTATCAGAGTTTTTTTGTAATGGATTGTCGTGTTGTGTTTATAAGTTAGAATGTAATGCTGTGTGTATTGTTACTTTAAAAAAAGATTTATATAGGGACCACATTTTTATGTTTTCTTTTGTGTGTGTCTAATTTAATTTGTGCATGGATTTTCCTAATGGTTCTTTGTATGTATATGTGGTATTTTGTTATTTATCGGTTTATACATAAAATCGGCATCTGCTGGCGTACCGAAGGTCCTGTGCTCGAATCCTGTTGAAGGCTAAGATTCCTTTACGGTACTGGAAGGTGTCCTCTGAGTCTAACCAGCTCTGATGGGTACCTGACAAGAGTTGGGATAAAGTAAAGGCGGCTGGGCATTGTGCTGGCCACACATCCCCTACTATGCCGGGGCCACTGAAACTGGTGAACGCTGTTTGAATGGCCCTATAATCAATTTGTTCCGACGGGTACTTTACTTTAATATTAGCGTCCACGAATTATTTCAGCAAAAAAATGTGTCTATTCCGTTAGACGCTTTTTCAAATTTCTCTGCGAGAAAAAAACATGTACACACTATACAGGTTTACATACATATACATATTACACACATTTATACACGCATATGTATTTATTTACGCATAAACAAACAAACGCGATTAGGAAAACATAAACTCATAGATGCGAACACACACACATACACACACAAACGTACAAACACAAATATATATACAGTACCGTTGGCACCCCAGGAGCAGAGGTTTTAGATAGGCGCTAAAATCACAATATTTAATGGTTTATGAAACCAAAGTAGCTATTGGTTTAATTGATACTATTGACAAAATATATTCTAGCAAATATTCCTAGCATCTACTCCCTGCTAACCCAACGCAGACTGCGCTGGGTGGGTCATGTTAGCCGGATGCAAGACGGCCGCATCCCTAAAGACATTTTGTATGGATAGCTGGAGTATGGCACAAGGGTCCCAGGGCGACCAATACTAAACTACAGGGACGTCCTGAAAAGTGACCTCAGGTCTACAAACATCGACTTGCAAACCTGGGAGCAGTCTGCAATGGACAGCACAGCACGGAGACAGGCTGTTCATGCTGGTGTATCTGCCTCTGAGACAAAATGAGCCAACGAATCTCCGAAGAAAAGAATGAAGAAAAAAGACGTTTAAAACTGCCAGTTGTACAGACTGCTACTCAATACAGATGCCTTGATTGTTCCAGGGGCTGCCACTCAAGAATCGGACTGTTCAGCCACCGCCGAATTTGCAGAAGTAGCCATTGAAGTTGTAGAGGGGCGCATCCATTGTCTCTCGAGACAGAAGGAGCCATTATTATTATTATCATTATTGACAAAATATTTGCATTAAAAAAGGCTATAATTTCAAACACACCACTAATATATGCAAACTTTTTTTTTTTTTAAAAGCCCAATATTAGCATTAATGGTCAATCCAGCCCTATTTATTTTATATCTTTAAGACGCTCTTTCTATAAAGAAGATTATTGTGTCTTGTGCTTATCCGTGATCTGAGTCTAGTCTTGCATTTGTATTAGTGTTTTGTTAAGTTATTGGTTTTCCTGGTTTGTTCAGCCAACCCATTCCAGGCTCGGATATGTGTAGACATGTGTATATTATGTGTATTTATATATAGTGCACTCGACTTGAAGATCGAAAATAGAAAGAAAAAAAATAATCCTAACAAATTATAAGGGATTACTATTTATATCAAATAATTAAATGTATTTCTTTTTCTTTCAAGCGAGAAAAAGATTTAAGTGTGAATGTTTTAAAAATGTACTTCCTTTTCCTTTCTATTAAACGTGTGTCCGTCATGTAGCCTTATTATAGCTTTTACTTCTTAAACAAATTAAATGGGGCTTTTAACTCTATGCCGGCTGTGCTAGAATAATACTGAGACTTTATACAATTTATTTCTTTAAGTCAAAGACCCATCTGAGACTAAAAGTCTCTCATCGGATTTGACAAAAAAAAAGGCACTTTTGTTCTTAGCAGAATTGATGCTGTTTTTATTCATAATGACTTAATTCGACCTTCAAGAGGCAGCGAGGCATTTTTTAAATTCTTTATTTCATTTAGCATTTTATTTTTTTTTATCAACGGCACACCTCTGAGACTAGGAGCAGCGAAAGTCATCCATTCCTTGCGGCACACCTTATTCACTGCGGGACCATTGTTTACCCGCCTCGTGAGAAAGAATGGCATTGATTGGTTGACACATTAATTTCCGGCAACGCAGAAGTCAATAATGAACGAGAGTATTTTTTTGTTTTGTTGTGTTCGTGTTTTTAGCTGGAGGGTTTGGAGATTATTGTTTTACCAGACTCTACAGATGTAGTTGGAATTGTCTGTTTGTATGTTTGTTCGTTGCTGTTTGTTTGTTGTTGTTTTTTATAGTAAGTTAATGTTATTAACCGATTTATTTATTTTTTTAATTCAGTCATGAAAGTAACTGTTGTGTTAAGTTATATTTATAGATGGCTTCAACAAATTATTTGGGGCAAAAATTAATCTTTTCTTAACAAAAGTATGACATTTCCCAGTATTAGGTCTTATAAAACTGATAATTTAATATCATAAAATTTATAATGACAATTAAATGTTTTGTTAATAATAATAATAATGTCATTTTTATAGCGCTTCTATCCATGCTATACAATTTAGCATGCTCAGTGCGCTCTCGGTGTGAATTGTAGTGGAAGATGCATTAGTATGTAAGACACACAGCCACTAGCCAAAGAGAAAGTTCTTTAAGCCTCTTTCTAAAAGACTCTTTTGTCTCAGATTCAACCTTTAAAATAGATATAGAACTTGAGTTATTCCGATAAGATGTTAAGATATTTATATTAGACGAGCAGTTTAATTTTGGGTAAAAAAATGAATCATCACTAAGGAATATTGGAGACACCGTAGCAATGTGTGTTCCAAGTTTTCAGGTCATCTATCTATTTAATAATAATAATAATAATAACGGTGCTTATATAGCGCATATCCCGTTGGTGACAGTTCTATGCGCAGACGACAGCTACATAATACAGACAGACAACGAAATATGTAGTAATACGCTAATTCTGTTGACGAAATATGTGAGTCTTCAGCCGGCTCCTGAAGGTGTCATAGCTAGGGCTCAGGCGAAGCTGTAGTGGGAGGTGATTCCAAGTTTCTAATTATAAGTCATTGTTACAGTTTATGTTTTATTGTATTTTTATTATCATCACCGTTATGGACACCTCAGCAGTGATCTTTCTCCACTTTTGCCTATATTGAGCGGCTGTGAATAGTTCAGTCATTTGCAGCTTTGTGCAATTTTTGATATTGCCGAACCAGCATTTCCGCTTACATCTTCGACGTCCACCTTCTACAGTGCCTTGGAGAATGTTTTGGCAGCTTATTATGCCGCAATACATGACGAAACCATGTCAGCTTGCGCCGCTTGATATATGTTTCTTGTATTTACAGTGTTAGACAAATAGACGTTTAAGGGTGATATAGAGTTTGTCTATGTAGCTGTAGCTGATTTTTTTTATATTTGGTATTAAAAAAACGTATATTGCTTCTTACTCTTTAAAGTCCAGCCATACAACACATAAAGACCAACACTACCGCCCGCTTCATAGTGATGTGATCTTGTTGAATTATGAACAGACATCTGAGAAAATCACCATGAAGGAGTTGTATAAATGTATATATTATATGTATAAAGGTAGAGAGTTTAGACTGTGACCAACAAAAAACGTACCAAAAACCTAGACATTTGTTTTAAATGAAATAGTTCCAAAGACAATTAGAGAATCTATATAGATTTGAAAGATTTATAAATAGACAAACTGTTCAGAACTTACATTATATATTAAATATGTATTTATTTGTATTGTGATATATGACCATATTCTGAATTGTTGGTAATTTACCTTTCCAAGGTTGTGTTTTTCAGTATGCTTAGTCATTGTTTATAAAATTATCCAACAAATTGATCCATTGGGATGGTGAAGCAGCATTCATCAAATTCTGTGGCCAAGGGATACTAGGGGTTGTGTGGCCAGTACAATGCCCAGCCGCCTTTACTTTACCCCCACTAAAATCAGGTACCCATCAGAGCTGGGTAGACACAGGAACACCCTCCAGACCCATGAACAAAAGCTAGCCTTCACCAGGATTCGAACCAACGATCTTCGGTACGCAAGCAGAACGTCATGCCAGTTGGCCACCGTGCCCACGGTCATTGTTTATACTTGCATCTAAAGTGTCATTGTTTATACTTGCATCTAAAGTGTCATTGTTTATACTTGCATCTAAAGTGTCATTGTTTATACTTGCATCTAAAGTGTCATTGTTTATACTTGCATCTAAAGTGTCATTGTTTATAGATCTACTTGCCTCTAAAGTGACATTGTTTTATACTTGCCTATAAAGTGTCAGTGTTTATACTTGCATCTAAAGTGTCATTGTTTATACTTGCCTCTAAAGTGTCATTGTTTATACTTGCTTCTAAAGTGTCATTGTTTATACTTGCCTCTAAAGTGTCAGTGTTTATACTTGCATCTAAAGTGTCATTGTTTATACTTGCCTCTAAAGTGTCATTGTTTATACTTGCCTCTAAAGTGTCAGTGTTTATACTTGCATCTAAAGTGTCATTGTTTATACTTGCCTCTAAAGTGTCATTGTTTATACTTGCCTCTAAAGTGTCAGTGTTTATACTTGCATCTAAAGTTTCATTGTTTATACTTGCCTCTAAAGTGTCATTGTTTATACTTGCCTCTAAAGTGTCATTGTTTATACTTGCATCAGTGCTTTATTATTTTTTAAACTTTAATTGTTGAGATTAATAAATGTGCATTCTACATCAAACGAAATAAAAAATTATAAACTTTAAATTATTTCATCATCATTGCCCGTCATCCCAGCTGGGGTATGGGCCGCCAACCACAGATCTCTACCAGAGTCTTCTGTTAAGTGCAATTCTCTCTAATTGGGTCCAGTTGTAACTCATCTTTGCGTTGTCTGCATTAAGGTCGCCAGGTTTTTCTTGTGCAGCCTCTTTTCGACTTGCCATGGGGGTTCAACTTCACTGACTTCAGTGCTTGCTGGTGAGCGTTATCCATCCCCTTCCCCTTCTCTCTGATGTCTTCTTCAAAAGGACGTTAGCAGGTTCTTATATTATAAACTTTATATTATTTAGTCTAAAGTACTTTTACTTTTCGAACATTGATAACTAGAAAACAAAAAGGGTTTAAAAAAAATAGTTTTCAGTGAAATTGTGCATCATTTCAGATGTAGCCTGTTATTATTGCTATTATTCATATTTACTTTTCATATCTACCACTAACGTGCATTATCCCCCCCCCCCCCCCCGAAAACCATCCACATTAAATTCCTGGCTACGCGACTAATCTACTGGCTGAACTGGAAGGCAATCCACGACCCAAGATCTGCAAAGGCAGAATAGGCTAAAATAGTTGGCTAGAATGAATTGGTAAGATGAAGAAGGGCTGCTACACTTGTGGAGAAATTAAATAAAAACTTTGAAGGGAAAAAAAAAAGGTCAACCAACAAAGTCGAAATGCCTGAGGCAAATAAAATATCAAATTGTTTGTTAATTGACTCATGGCAAGAAGAAGACAAATCACTATTAAAACTAGATGTCGAAGAATGTTATGCTTATGAAAACAACAGGTACCCAGTTGGATAAAATCT
Organism: Anisus vortex; assembly: GCA_949126835.1. Taxonomy (NCBI): domain Eukaryota; kingdom Metazoa; phylum Mollusca; class Gastropoda; family Planorbidae; genus Anisus; species Anisus vortex. The sequence goes on along the minus strand of OX421503.1, from coordinate 14,229,575 downwards.
AATTATATCCAGATGGATAGGTCGCCCTCTAGAAACAAAACTGTAACATTTGCACTATAACACTCAAAAGTAAAGTTAAAAATTATTCTAGAACAGAATGTTACACTAGATTTAATTTTATTTTTTAATCACAAACAATACACAGTTGTATGGACCTCTATGTCTATCTTGTAATCTGAACAGAATTCAACACTTTTTGTGTGTAGTTTCATATGTTTGAGATCCCTTTGGAAATATTTGTAAAAACAAATCAAATTTCATCTACGAAAGAAAGATTTACACACAAAACTTTTTTTTAAATAAATCAACAAGCCCTGAAACAAAGTTTATCGTAGATATACATGCATATACATTTTAGTTATGTAATGTACTGAAGAAGACTTTGTTCTATTGCATCATAAAAAAAAAAAAAAACGACCAAACAAAACAGACATTTTTTAAAAGACGTATAACTATTGGAACGTCCGTTCAGATGCAATCATTTGGGATTTACAAATTCGCACGATAAAGTTGAAACTGTGTTTTGTGGGGTGGGGGTGTAGCTGAAATTTGATAGAATATTTTGCCCAGAGCTTAACGTCCATCTGCTATGTTTAAGATCGATAGGATAACCAGAAAAGGTTAAATTAGCCTCCCAAAGATCGTGTCAGTGACGAGCTAGCCAAAAATAATTATTTCGAAGTTTTAAAAAAGTATTTAAAAATTGAGTTATATTAAAAATTCAGAATATTAAATGTTTTTGTATTATGAATTATAGTTATTCTTTACAATTCATGTAGGCCCATGGTTTATATTTCATTTTATATTTTAATACAAAATCAAATAGCTCGCCTCTTTGTACACTGTGACTCATACCAGAAAAGCAAATAATTGTTGAATTATTTCAAAGAACATGGTCAATGGGAGACAACTGTGTAAAATGCATAAACACCAACAAGACTTGTCGGTTATAGTTCTTGTCGAATTCAACACAATTAAATTCTAAATTGGATCAGAGGTAATGTTTTTTTTTTTTTGTTTTGTTTTTCTTTATTATAGGACACATTGAGTATACTCACATTAAAATATTTTATCTTAGTATCATTTAGTATATTCTAGCCCATGGGTCGGCAAACTTTTGCAAACAATGTACCAAACTAGGATTTCTAAATCATTCATAAAAGTCATCATGTGCTCTGTTATACTTTTGTAAAAATATTTTTTATAGGACAATTTATTTATTTTATTACTCAAGATGAGGTTCTAACACCTGCAAATCTTAATTATATTTTGATTTCAGTTTAACTGAGAATTCTTTTAGTGTGTTTTTATTTTTATGCTATAGAGACATATTGCAGTTGAGCGATAATTATACAGAATAGGCCATATTCATTCAAACTGGGTAGTTAATGTAAGGTTTAAAATTATAATTTAAATTCCTTAGTCATATTATATTTTTATAATTTTTACATACTTTTTACAGTTTGATCATTTTAAAGTTATAAATTGTAAACCATTTTTTCTTTTAAAAAAGAAACATTATAAACATTTGAAATATTAGCTCAAATAAAACAAATTAATTATCCCCCTTTAATCACAAAATACCGTTTCCAGTCAGGGGCGAAGCCAGAAATTTTTTCCAGGGGGGAGGCTGAACTTTCGCGTGACAAATATTTACCAAATACCAGCTTTCCTCCCCCATCCCCTGCGGCTTCGCCCCTGTCAACAGTTGATTTTATAGTGATGTCAAACAAGTTATGTATTGTAATATAACAAATAACACTGACTAGTTATTATTTCTTTATTCTACATTATGGTATTCATTACAAGATTTAATTATTAAAGGATTAAAATATTTTACGTTAAACACTAAATAAACATGTCCTGCAATTTTGTCTTGTCCATTTAAGGAGTTTACATTTCAAACATTAACAATTACAGAAATTACATAATATAGTGCTATTAAATAAATCCCTAATATTTATTAAATTTATAATACAAATAAATTTGTTTTTTAATTAGGCCTACTGACCTATATTTATGTTTAATTAAAGAAGATGAGCATAAAAAATAAAAACTCTTTTAAATGCAATTAGTCTGTATAATTTATAAGCGGTCATGTGCAGTCAAATGAACTCTTACTATGCTTAAAACAACTTTCATGTGCGAAAAAATCTTTTCACAAGTGTAAATTGAACCAAAAGCTCTGAAAGTTAAAGAGCGAATGCCTAAAAGTTGAGAATAGAAGATGACTTTCCTAGCAGCTTCCTTCAAGATTTTTTCCACAAATTTGTACATTTGGATGTTTTTATATTTAAAAATTTAATATCCCTCCTCTACATCTAAAATGGTTGTAATAATATCAAACCATTTAGGCTTGATGTGGTATGAAAAAAATGAGTTCTTCAATTTGAAAGTCTTGCCTTTGATTAGAAAACTCCGCTTTGAGTATTTCGATTAACTTTTGAAAAAGCCCAGCTATATATCTTTAATATATGCCTTAATATAGGGATGTACATGTAGTTAAATGTTTTGAAGTTAATTTCACGGCAAGTTTCAATGCAAATCCATTCCAGTGCAAGATCAACTCATTGAAATGTGTCCCTATATCATTTAGAAACATCGACTTCAACAGACAGTTTTCCTCATTCAAAACCTGAAAATGCTTTTTTTTTATCAATAAAAGACACCTCTTGGAGGTTTCTCGCGTGGAAACGAAAATCGCTCTGCGTGCCAAGTTTGGCACGCATGCCTTCGGTTGCCGATCCCTGTTCTAGCCAACAGTCATAGAGTAGAAAAAAAATTGGACGAACGTGCAATACAAATTATAATTATTTCTTTTTTTTTTGTGTGTGTAAAAAGGAAAATATTTTAATGAAGAATTTTTGTTCAAAATAGAAGAATAATGTCCTTGTTTTTATGTTTAAAACATATTTTCATTTTAAAGATTAAAAATGTAAATATAAATTACCTAAGCAAATAGTAAGTAGCAAAAAAATCTGCATAGCTCTTGACGTTCGGTAAATAACATAGTTATTTTCCTTAGACCTTAGACCACACAAAAAAAAATCAAACCGTTCAATCAAACTTGTACAATTATTGCAATAAGATTATATTACTTTATTGATCCAAATAAATGGAAAATTTGACTTGATTACATAAATTCCGTCTTTCAGTATATTTAAAACAATATTAAAGAACCATTTGTACTTAAGCACAATGGACACCTTCACGCACACTATCATACCATTTAGCATAACAGAAAAAGTATCATTTAGGAGTCTGCTATTATATTTTCTGGCTGACTGATTATTCTAGAGAAAGAGTCTCACTGATAGTGGAACAAATACGTTTCTAAATCTCTCTGTTCTTGTCCTTATTGAAAGAAGCCGACCACTTCGTGCATGATCTTGAAGGATTTTATCAATCATAGACAGGCACCTTGAAGTGAATAGATCTCCAAGAGATGGTAGTTCTGTCTGTGTAAAACGAGAGGTTTTGTTTATTAGGCGGTCTATCAGGCGTTTGTTCAATGTATCTGTCTGTGTAGTACGAGACGCTTTGTTTATTAGGCGGTCTATCCGGCGTTGGTTCAATGTAGTGGTATTTGTTTAACTTATTTAACTATGTTTAATCACGATCGAAAGCTATGTGAATCTTATTAACGGGAACCTAAATTTCATTGATACTGTACTGGGACAACCGCATTACGGGCAATTTCAGAGTTAACATCCATAGCTGAAGGGATGGAAAACAATCCCAATCTGTCGACACAATGGCAGCTCCACTATGGTTTAACAATACACTATCTTATTATTATCGACAACTTATCTTTGATATTAGGTGTTCCCCGTAGTGCCGCTGTGCATATTGCAGAACAGACATAAAATTCAAGTTTTAAAAGATTTCACTATCCGTGTCAGATTTAAGGAAATAAAAAAACAACTAATTCCTTCAGGATACCTACAAAATTAAACTGATTTATAGAACCTACGAGATGAACATTTTCACTCTTTAAATGAAAGTGTTGTTATCTCTGTTGGTCGAATTTGCAACCATTTTAACATCTGCACTCTGAAAATTGGCTCAAACTGAACAGATGTTCAATTGCATGTGTGCGATAGAAATTTAAACTCAGGCCTAAACATCAAATAATATTTTTTTTATTTTTTTTATTTTGCAAAGTCCAAACCTTCATCAACAGCTGCCAGAGAAGGATACTCCAGATCCGCTGGCCTGACACCATAAACAATACTGACATCTGGCAAAGAACCTGCCAACGCCCTATAGAAGAAGATATCGGAAGAAGAAGATTGGGCTGGATAGGGCACATCCTGCGCAAGCCGCCAACCAACATCACCAGACAGGCACTCAAGTGGAACCCGCAAGGCAAGCGGAAAAGAAGCCGCCCAAAGGAATACCTGGCGACCTTGAGGCAGACACAGAAAAGATGGGGTACAGCTGGACTCAATTGGAGAGAATGGCCCAGGACAGAGGACTCTGAAGATCTGTGGTTGGCGGCCCATACCCCAGCTGGGGTGACGGGCAATGATGATGATGACCCCAGCTGGGGTGACGGGCAATGATGATGATGACCCCAGCCAGGGGGTGACGGGCAATGATGATGATGACCCCAGCTGGGGTGACGGGCAATGATGATGATGACCCCAGCCCGGGGGTGACGGGCAATGATGATGATGACCCCAGCTGGGGTGACGGGCAATGATGATGATGACCCCAGCCCGGGGGTGACGGGCAATGATGATGATGACCCCAGCTGGGGTGACGGGCAATGATGATGATGACCCCAGCCCGGGGGTGACGGGCAATGATGATGATGACCCCAGCTGGGGTGACGGGCAATGATGATGATGACCCCAGCCCGGGGGTGACGGGCAATGATGATGATGACCCCAGCCCGGGGGTGACGGGCAATGATGATGATGACCCCAGCTGGGGTGACGGGCAATGATGATGATGACCCCAGCCCGGGGGTGACGGGCAATGATGATGATGACCCCAGCTGGGGTGACGGGCAATGATGATGATGACCCCAGCCCGGGGGTGACGGGCAATGATGATGATGACCCCAGCCCGGGGGTGACGGGCAATGATGATGATGACCCCAGCCCGGGGGTGACGGGCAATGATGATGATGACCCCAGCCCGGGGGTGACGGGCAATGATGATGATGACCCCAGCCCGGGGGTGACGGGCAATGATGATGATGACCCCAGCCCGGGGGTGACGGGCAATGATGATGATGACCCCAGCTGGGGTGACGGGCAATGATGATGATGACCCCAGCCCGGGGGTGACGGGCAATGATGATGATGACCCCAGCTGGGGTGACGGGCAATGATGATGATGACCCCAGCCCGGGGGTGACGGGCAATGATGATGATGATGATAATTATTACTTTTAACCTATTTACAACAATATACTATAAAAAACAACAAAATGAAACTAGCTCTAACACTTCATTTAACCCCGATAGCTACTTTAGAAATAAACCTAACTATTAATTTTGTACAAAAATATTTGATTTCAATGAAAATTGTGTCTTTTTAAAAGCCTTTGAACAATCAGTGGAATTGTTGTAGAGCAGAAAAAGTCCCCCCTTTACATTTATCTATAATGTTATAGAAACCGTTACGTACATATTTTTATTATTTTACACTAACAACTGAGGAAATTTAAGCTACATTGTATCAATACCTGAACTAAAATTTACATTTCTAGCTACATTGTATCTATACCTGAACTAAAATTTACATTTGTAACTACATTGTATCTATATCTGAACTAAAATTTACATTTCTAACTACATTGTATCTATATCTGAACTAAAATTTACATTTCTAACTACATTGTATCTATATCTGAACTAAAATTTACATTTGTAACTACATTGTATCTATACCTGAACTAAAATTTACATTTGTAACTACATTGTATCTATATCTGAACTAAAATTTACATTTCTAACTACATTGTATCTATACCTGAACTAAAATTTACATTTGTAACTACATTGTATCCCCTATATCTGAACTAAAATTTACATTTCTAGCCACATTGTATCTATATCTGAACTAAAATTTACATTTCTAGCTACATTGTATCAATACCTGAACTAAAATTTACATTTGTAGCTACATTGTATCAATACCTGAACTAAAATTTACATTTGTAGCTACATTGTATCTATACCTGAACTAAAATTTACATTTCTAGCTACATTGTATCTATACCTGAACTAAAATTTACATTTGTAACTACATTGTATCAATACCTGAACTAAAATTTACATTTCTAGCTACATTGTATCAATACCTGAACTAAAATTTACATTTCTAACTACATTGTATCAATACCTGAACTAAAATTTACATTTCTAGCTACATTGTATCCCCTATATCTGAACTAAAATTTACATTTCTAGCTACATTGTATCAATACCTGAACTAAAATTTACATTTCTAGCTACATTGTATCTATATCTGAACTAAAATTTACATTTCTAGCTACATTGTATCCCCTATATCTGAACTAAAATTTACATTTCTAGCTACAGTGTATCTATATCTGAACTAAAATTTACATTTCTAGCTACATTGTATCTATACCTGAACTAAAATTTACATTTGTAGCTACATTGTATCAATACCTGAACTAAAATTTACATTTCTAGCTACATTGTATCAATACCTGAACTAAAATTTACATTTCTAGCTACATTGTATCAATACCTGAACTAAAATTTACATTTCTAACTACATTGTATCAATATCTGAACTAAAATTTACATTTCTAACTACATTGTATCAATACCTGAACTAAAATTTACATTTCTAGCTACATTGTATCCCCTATATCTGAACTAAAATTTACATTTCTAACTACATTGTATCAATACCTGAACTAAAATTTACATTTCTAGCTACATTGTATCCCCTATATCTGAACTAAAATTTACATTTCTAACTACATTGTATCAATATCTGAACTAAAATTTACATTTCTAGCTACATTGTATCTATATCTGAACTAAAATTTACATTTCTAGCTACATTGTATCTATATCTGAACTAAAATTTACATTTCTAGCTACATTGTATCTATATCTGAACTAAAATTTACATTTGTAACTACATTGTATCAATACCTGAACTAAAATTTACATTTCTAGCTACATTGTATCCCCTATATCTGAACTAAAATTTACATTTCTAGCTACATTGTATCAATACCTGAACTAAAATTTACATTTCTAACTACATTGTATCAATATCTGAACTAAAATTTACATTTCTAACTACATTGTATCAATACCTGAACTAAAATTTACATTTCTAGCTACATTGTATCAATACCTGAACTAAAATTTACATTTCTAGCTACATTGTATCTATATCTGAACTAAAATTACATTTCTAGCTACATTGTATCTATATCTGAACTAAAATTTACATTTCTAGCTACATTGTATCAATATCTGAACTAAAATTTACATTTCTAGCTACATTGTATCAATATCTGAACTAAAATTTACATTTCTAGCTACATTGTATCTATATCTGAACTAAAATTTACATTTCTAGCTACATTGTATCAATATCTGAACTAAAATTTACATTTCTAGCTACATTGTATCTATATCTGAACTAAAATTACATTTCTAGCTACATTGTATCTATACCTGAACTAAAATTTACATTTCTAGCTACATTGTATCCCCTATATCTGAACTAAAATTTACATTTGTAGCTACATTGTATCTATATCTGAACTAAAATTTACATTTGTAGCTACATTGTATCTATATCTGAACTAAAATTTACATTTCTAGCTACATTGTATCTATACCTGAACTAAAATTTACATTTCTAGCTACATTGTATCAATACCTGAACTAAAATTTACATTTCTAGCTACATTGTATCCCCTATATCTGAACTAAAATTTACATTTCTAGCTACATTGTATCCCCTATATCTGAACTAAAATTTACATTTCTAACTACATTGTATCTATATCTGAACTAAAATTTACATTTCTAGCTACATTGTATCTATATCTGAACTAAAATTTACATTTCTAGCTACATTGTATCTATACCTGAACTAAAATTTACATTTCTAGCTACATTGTATCAATACCTGAACTAAAATTTACATTTCTAGCTACATTGTATCCCCTATATCTGAACTAAAATTTACATTTCTAACTACATTGTATCAATACCTGAACTAAAATTTACATTTCTAGCTACATTGTATCCCCTATATCTGAACTAAAATTTACATTTCTAACTACATTGTATCAATACCTGAACTAAAATTTACATTTCTAGCTACATTGTATCCCCTATATCTGAACTAAAATTTACATTTCTAACTACATTGTATCAATACCTGAACTAAAATTTACATTTCTAGCTACATTGTATCAATACCTGAACTAAAATTTACATTTCTAGCCACATTGTATCTATATCTGAACTAAAATTTACATTTCTAGCTACATTGTATCTATACCTGAACTAAAATTTACATTTCTAGCTACATTGTATCTATACCTGAACTAAAATTTACATTTCTAGCTACATTGTATCCCCTATATCTGAACTAAAATTTACATTTCTAGCTACATTGTATCAATACCTGAACTAAAATTTACATTTCTAGCCACATTGTATCTATATCTGAACTAAAATTTACATTTCTAGCCACATTGTATCTATATCTGAACTAAAATTTACATTTCTAGCCACATTGTATCTATATCTGAACTAAAATTTACATTTCTAGCTACATTGTATCTATACCTGAACTAAAATTTACATTTCTAGCTACATTGTATCAATACCTGAACTAAAATTTACATTTGTAGCTACATTGTATCTATATCTGAACTAAAATTTACATTTGTAACTACATTGTATCTGAACTAAAATTTACATTTCTAGCTACATTGTATCTATATCTGAACTAAAATTTACATTTGTAACTACATTGTATCTATATCTGAACTAAAATTTACATTTCTAGCTACATTGTATCTATATCTGAACTAAAATTTACATTTGTAACTACATTGTATCTATATCTGAACTAAAATTTACATTTGTAACTACATTGTATCTATATCTGAACTAAAATTTACATTTCTAGCTACAGTGTATCTATATCTGAACTAAAATTTACATTTCTAGCCACATTGTATCTATATCTGAACTAAAATTTACATTTCTAGCTACATTGTATCTATATCTGAACTAAAATTTACATTTCTAGCTACATTGTATCTATATCTGAACTAAAATTTACATTTCTAGCTACATTGTATCCCCTATATCTGAACTAAAATTTACATTTGTAACTACATTGTATCAATACCTGAACTAAAATTTACATTTCTAGCTACATTGTATCTATATCTGAACTAAAATTTACATTTGTAACTACATTGTATCTATATCTGAACTAAAATTTACATTTGTAACTACATTGTATCTATATCTGAACTAAAATTTACATTTCTAGCTACAGTGTATCTATATCTGAACTAAAATTTACATTTCTAGCCACATTGTATCTATATCTGAACTAAAATTTACATTTCTAGCTACATTGTATCTATATCTGAACTAAAATTTACATTTGTAACTACATTGTATCAATACCTGAACTAAAATTTACATTTGTAGCTACATTGTATCTATATCTGAACTAAAATTTACATTTGTAACTACATTGTATCTATATCTGAACTAAAATTTACATTTCTAGCCACATTGTATCTATATCTGAACTAAAATTTACATTTCTAGCTACATTGTATCTATATCTGAACTAAAATTTACATTTCTAGCTACATTGTATCTATATCTGAACTAAAATTTACATTTGTAGCTACATTGTATCTATATCTGAACTAAAATTTACATTTCTAGCTACATTGTATCTATATCTGAACTAAAATTTACATTTGTAACTACATTGTATCAATACCTGAACTAAAATTTACATTTCTAGCTACATTGTATCTATATCTGAACTAAAATTTACATTTCTAGCTACATTGTATCTATATCTGAACTAAAATTTACATTTGCAACTACATTGTATCAATACCTGAACTAAAATTTACGTTTCTAACTACATTGTATCAATACCTGAACTAAAATTTACATTTCTAGCTACAGTGTATCTATATCTGAACTAAAATTTACATTTCTAGCCACATTGTATCTATATCTGAACTAAAATTTACATTTCTAGCTACATTGTATCTATATCTGAACTAAAATTTACATTTGTAACTACATTGTATCAATACCTGAACTAAAATTTACATTTGTAGCTACATTGTATCTATATCTGAACTAAAATTTACATTTGTAACTACATTGTATCTATATCTGAACTAAAATTTACATTTCTAGCCACATTGTATCTATATCTGAACTAAAATTTACATTTCTAGCTACATTGTATCTATACCTGAACTAAAATTTACATTTCTAGCTACATTGTATCTATATCTGAACTAAAATTTACATTTGTAACTACATTGTATCAATACCTGAACTAAAATTTACATTTCTAGCTACATTGTATCCCCTATATCTGAACTAAAATTTACATTTCTAGCTACATTGTATCCCCTATATCTGAACTAAAATTTACATTTCTAGCTACATTGTATCCCCTATATCTGAACTAAAATTTACATTTCTAGCTACAGTGTATCTATATCTGAACTAAAATTTACATTTCTAGCTACATTGTATCTATATCTGAACTAAAATTTACATTTCTAGCTACATTGTATCTATACCTGAACTAAAATTTACATTTCTAGCTACATTGTATCTATATCTGAACTAAAATTTACATTTCTAGCTACATTGTATCTATATCTGAACTAAAATTTACATTTCTAGCTACATTGTATCTATATCTGAACTAAAATTTACATTTCTAGCTACATTGTATCTATATCTGAACTAAAATTTACATTTCTAGCTACATTGTATCTATATCTGAACTAAAATTTACATTTGTAACTACATTGTATCAATACCTGAACTAAAATTTACATTTCTAGCTACATTGTATCTATATCTGAACTAAAATTTACATTTGTAACTACATTGTATCAATACCTGAACTAAAATTTACATTTCTAGCTACATTGTATCTATACCTGAACTAAAATTTACATTTGTAACTACATTGTATCAATACCTGAACTAAAATTTACATTTCTAGCTACATTGTATCTATATCTGAACTAAAATTTACATTTCTAGCTACATTGTATCTATACCTGAACTAAAATTTACATTTGTAACTACATTGTATCAATACCTGAACTAAAATTTACATTTGTAACTACATTGTATCAATACCTGAACTAAAATTTACATTTCTAGCTACATTGTATCTATACCTGAACTAAAATTTACATTTGTAACTACATTGTATCAATACCTGAACTAAAATTTACATTTCTAGCTACATTGTATCTATATCTGAACTAAAATTTACATTTGTAACTACATTGTATCAATACCTGAACTAAAATTTACATTTCTAGCTACATTGTATCTATACCTGAACTAAAATTTACATTTCTAGCTACATTGTATCTATATCTGAACTAAAATTTACATTTCTAGCTACATTGTATCTATATCTGAACTAAAATTTACATTTCTAGCTACATTGTATCTATATCTGAACTAAAATTTACATTTGTAACTACATTGTATCAATACCTGAACTAAAATTTACATTTCTAGCTACATTGTATCCCCTATATCTGAACTAAAATTTACATTTCTAGCCACATTGTATCTATATCTGAACTAAAATTTACATTTCTAGCTACATTGTATCAATACCTGAACTAAAATTTACATTTCTAGCTACATTGTATCTATATCTGAACTAAAATTTACATTTCTAGCTACATTGTATCTATATCTGAACTAAAATTTACATTTCTAGCTACATTGTATCTATACCTGAACTAAAATTTACATTTCTAGCTACATTGTATCTATATCTGAACTAAAATTTACATTTCTAGCTACATTGTATCCCCTATATCTGAACTAAAATTTACATTTCTAGCTACATTGTATCTATATCTGAACTAAAATTTACATTTCTAGCTACATTGTATCTATATCTGAACTAAAATTTACATTTCTAGCTACATTGTATCAATACCTGAACTAAAATTTACATTTCTAGCTACATTGTATCTATATCTGAACTAAAATTTACATTTCTAGCCACATTGTATCTATATCTGAACTAAAATTTACATTTCTAGCTACAGTGTATCTATATCTGAACTAAAATTTACATTTCTAGCTACATTGTATCTATACCTGAACTAAAATTTACATTTCTAGCTACATTGTATCTATATCTGAACTAAAATTTACATTTCTAGCTACATTGTATCCCCTATATCTGAACTAAAATTTACATTTGTAACTACATTGTATCAATACCTGAACTAAAATTTACATTTCTAGCTACATTGTATCTATATCTGAACTAAAATTTACATTTGTAACTACATTGTATCAATACCTGAACTAAAATTTACATTTCTAGCTACATTGTATCTATACCTGAACTAAAATTTACATTTGTAACTACATTGTATCAATACCTGAACTAAAATTTACATTTCTAGCTACATTGTATCTATATCTGAACTAAAATTTACATTTCTAGCTACATTGTATCTATACCTGAACTAAAATTTACATTTGTAACTACATTGTATCAATACCTGAACTAAAATTTACATTTGTAACTACATTGTATCAATACCTGAACTAAAATTTACATTTCTAGCTACATTGTATCTATACCTGAACTAAAATTTACATTTGTAACTACATTGTATCAATACCTGAACTAAAATTTACATTTCTAGCTACATTGTATCTATATCTGAACTAAAATTTACATTTGTAACTACATTGTATCAATACCTGAACTAAAATTTACATTTCTAGCTACATTGTATCTATACCTGAACTAAAATTTACATTTCTAGCTACATTGTATCTATATCTGAACTAAAATTTACATTTCTAGCTACATTGTATCTATATCTGAACTAAAATTTACATTTCTAGCTACATTGTATCTATATCTGAACTAAAATTTACATTTGTAACTACATTGTATCAATACCTGAACTAAAATTTACATTTCTAGCTACATTGTATCCCCTATATCTGAACTAAAATTTACATTTCTAGCCACATTGTATCTATATCTGAACTAAAATTTACATTTCTAGCTACATTGTATCAATACCTGAACTAAAATTTACATTTCTAGCTACATTGTATCTATATCTGAACTAAAATTTACATTTCTAGCTACATTGTATCTATATCTGAACTAAAATTTACATTTCTAGCTACATTGTATCTATACCTGAACTAAAATTTACATTTCTAGCTACATTGTATCTATATCTGAACTAAAATTTACATTTCTAGCTACATTGTATCCCCTATATCTGAACTAAAATTTACATTTCTAGCTACATTCTATCTATATCTGAACTAAAATTTACATTTCTAGCTACATTGTATCTATATCTGAACTAAAATTTACATTTCTAGCTACATTGTATCAATACCTGAACTAAAATTTACATTTCTAGCTACATTGTATCTATATCTGAACTAAAATTTACATTTCTAGCCACATTGTATCTATATCTGAACTAAAATTTACATTTCTAGCTACATTGTATCTATATCTGAACTAAAATTTACATTTCTAGCTACAGTGTATCTATATCTGAACTAAAATTTACATTTCTAGCTACATTGTATCTATACCTGAACTAAAATTTACATTTCTAGCTACATTGTATCTATATCTGAACTAAAATTTACATTTCTAGCTACATTGTATCCCCTATATCTGAACTAAAATTTACATTTCTAGCTACATTGTATCTATATCTGAACTAAAATTTACATTTCTAGCTACATTGTATCTATATCTGAACTAAAATTTACATTTCTAGCTACATTGTATCTATATCTGAACTAAAATTTACATTTCTAGCTACATTGTATCTATATCTGAACTAAAATTTACATTTCTAGCTACATTGTATCTATATCTGAACTAAAATTTACATTTCTAGCTACATTGTATCCCCTATATCTGAACTAAAATTTACATTTCTAGCTACATTGTATCTATATCTGAACTAAAATTTACATTTCTAGCTACATTGTATCCCCTATATCTGAACTAAAATTTACATTTCTAACTACATTGTATCTATATCTGAACTAAAATTTACATTTCTAGCCACATTGTATCTATATCTGAACTAAAATTTACATTTCTAGCCACATTGTATCTATATCTGAACTAAAATTTACATTTCTAACTACATTGTATCAATACCTGAACTAAAATTTACATTTCTAGCTACAGTGTATCTATATCTGAACTAAAATTTACATTTCTAGCTACATTGTATCTATATCTGAACTAAAATTTACATTTCTAGCTACAGTGTATCTATATCTGAACTAAAATTTACATTTCTAGCTACATTGTATCTATACCTGAACTAAAATTTACATTTCTAGCTACATTGTATCTATATCTGAACTAAAATTTACATTTGTAACTACATTGTATCAATACCTGAACTAAAATTTACATTTCTAACTACATTGTATCTATACCTGAACTAAAATTTACATTTCTAGCTACATTGTATCCCCTATATCTGAACTAAAATTTACATTTCTAGCTACATTGTATCCCCTATATCTGAACTAAAATTTACATTTCTAGCTACATTGTATCCCCTATATCTGAACTAAAATTTACATTTCTAGCTACATTGTATCCCCTATATCTGAACTAAAATTTACATTTCTAACTACATTGTATCAATACCTGAACTAAAATTTACATTTCTAGCTACATTGTATCCCCTATATCTGAACTAAAATTTACATTTCTAGCTACATTGTATCTATACCTGAACTAAAATTTACATTTGTAACTACATTGTATCCCCTATATCTGAACTAAAATTTACATTTCTAACTACATTGTATCCCCTATATCTGAACTAAAATTTACATTTCTAGCTACATTGTATCCCCTATATCTGAACTAAAATTTACATTTCTAGCTACATTGTATCAATACCTGAACTAAAATTTACATTTGTAACTACATTGTATCAATACCTGAACTAAAATTTACATTTCTAACTACATTGTATCAATACCTGAACTAAAATTTACATTTCTAACTACATTGTATCAATACCTGAACTAAAATTTACATTTCTAGCTACATTGTATCCCCTATATCTGAACTAAAATTTACATTTCTAGCCACATTGTATCTATACCTGAACTAAAATTTACATTTCTAGCTACATTGTATCTATACCTGAACTAAAATTTACATTTGTAACTACATTGTATCAATACCTGAACTAAAATTTACATTTGTAACTACATTGTATCAATACCTGAACTAAAATTTACATTTGTAACTACATTGTATCTATACCTGAACTAAAATTTACATTTGTAACTACATTGTATCTATATCTGAACTAAAATTTACATTTCTAGCTACATTGTATCTATACCTGAACTAAAATTTACATTTGTAACTACATTGTATCTATATCTGAACTAAAATTTACATTTCTAGCTACATTGTATCTATATCTGAACTAAAATTTACATTTCTAGCTACAGTGTATCTATATCTGATCTAAAATGTACATTTCAATTTTTAATATTAAACCAGTAGGCCTAATGACCCAATGCTGAGATCCTATTATTTAATTTTATACAGTGGTACCTCGGGTTACGAACGCCTCAGGCTACGAACGATTCAGATTACAAACTATTTAGGTTTAGGTTATGAACAACAATTTAGAAAATCTTTTGTTTCAGGTT
Organism: Anisus vortex; assembly: GCA_949126835.1. Taxonomy (NCBI): domain Eukaryota; kingdom Metazoa; phylum Mollusca; class Gastropoda; family Planorbidae; genus Anisus; species Anisus vortex. Next base: position 14,213,586 of record OX421503.1, on the reverse strand, counting down.
ACGAACTAACGAATTAAACGAAAAAAAAAGAAAATAACCAAATAAAATAAAGTTGCTTTTCATTGAGCAGAAATGCATAGGCCTATAAGCACTCTTTCTTCTCGAGTGGCGTTCGGGCATGGAATGGGTTGGGAGAACAAACCAGGAAAGCCAGTAACTTAACATCATTTAAAACATTAATAAAGATCCAAGACTAGGACGCAATAATCTTCTTTTCAACTTTCTCTCAAATTTAAGGTCTTTGCTTGTACAGATCAGTCACGCCTTTAGCTATATCGACTGATTTAGTAACTCTTAGTTCTTTATGATGGTTTGTAACCTGATGCATTCTCTTCATTTAATACGTGAAGAACAGATTGTCTTTGTCTTTTATCAGGTAAAGGAAAGGATGTTAATTTAACCCTTACAGTCCCGGGCGCGTATATAGCGGAACTGAAGGCAGCATAGATAGAAGTAGGTCGGTACAGGAAGGGTTAAAAAAAAAAGGATTATTTTTGGTCATTTTGAAACGGATTGAGTTTATTGTATTGATTTCAATGTTTCAGGATACGAACGTTTCATGTTACGAACCGAGTTAAGGAACGAATCAAGTTCGTAACGTGAAGTACAACTGAATATTGATTATTTATTATTAATTACTCATTTATATTTTCTTCCTTATGGTCCTCTGTGGCAGAGAGGCAGCGCGTTCGTATGGCGTTCCGGAAGGTTCTGGAATCAAATCCTGGTGAAGGCTTGGGTTGGAAGTTGTCCCTAAGTCTACCCAGCTCTGATGGGTACCTGACATTAATTGGGGTAAGGTAAAGGCGGATGGGCATTGTGCTGGCCACACATCCCCTCGTATACCGTGGCCACAGAAACTGGTGAACGCTGCTTGATCGGACCTATGATCAATTTGGACCGAAGGGTATTTTAACTTTCCTTTACTATTTTTTTTTCTAGTGTCTGTCTCTCTCTGTCTCTCTCTCTCTGTCTCTCTCTCTCTGTCTCTCTGTCTCTCTCTCTCTCTGTCTATCTCTCTCTCTCTCTCTGTCTCTCTCTCTGTCTCTCTCTCTCTCTGTCTCTCTCTCTCTGTCTCTCTCTCTGTCTCTCTCTCTCTGTCTATCTCTCTCTCTCTCTCTGTCTCTCTCTCTGTCTCTCTCTCTCTGTCTCTCTCTCTGTCTCTCTCTCTGTCTCTCTCTCTCTCTCTCTCTCTCTGTCTCTCTCTCTCTGTCTCTCTCTCTCTCTCTCTCTGTCTCTCTCTCTCTGTCTCTCTCTCTGTCTCTCTCTCTCTGTCTATCTCTCTCTCTCTCTCTGTCTCTCTCTCTCTGTCTCTCTCTCTGTCTCTCTCTCTGTCTCTCTCTCTGTCTCTCTCTCTCTCTCTCTCTGTCTCTCTCTCTCTGTCTATCTCTCTCTCTCTCTGTCTCTCTCTCTCTGTCTATCTCTCTCTCTCTCTCTGTCTCTCTCTCTCTCTTTCTCACTCTTCCTATCTTTTTCCCCTCGCTCTCTCTATATCTCCATCTGTCTCTCCATCTTTTTCTATCTCTCTCTCCGTTTCCCCATCTCTGTTACTGTCTCTTTTCTTCCGCTGTCTCTCCCTCTCTCTCTCTCTCTTTCTCTCTTCCTTTCGTTATTTCCCTCTCCCTCTTTAAAGCCCTCTCGCCCTCCCCCGCCCTTTCTCTCTCTCCCCTCTCTCTCTATCACTCCTCTGTTTACTTTTCATTTTTAGATGTAATCTTGTTGGTTTGTATTTTATTGTGAGTTTGTGTCTGTATTGAGGCACCCTCGCCCGTCCCTCACCACCCCATCCTCCAGCGCCCCATCCCCCAGCGCCCCATCACCAGCACACACATAAATAGAAGCAGTAAAATCAATAAACAAACAAGACATCAAACAAAGCAAAAAAAAAGTAAACAACACACATCAACTCACATGAAGGCGATGTTTGCTAATTAAAAGACATCATCGAATACTGCCAATAATCCCGTCGCCCAAGCCTTTAATGCCCATTTCATTGCCCTAATTAGAGATATGAAGCCCCGATATGAGAGAGAGACTGAGGAAAGGACTACCAATCTGCTTTATCGTTCCATCACACAAAACAAAAAGGGGACTGTACGCACCAACACCCTGAAAAATATAAAAAATACTGGTTAAGTCCCCTTGACTATTCTTTCGTGTTGTTTTTATTGTCTTCCCATGCATCCGTCTGGTATGCCACGCCCACATTTTGTCTCCCTCCCCCCCTCCCCCCCCCTCCCCCCTCCCCCCCCCTCCCCGCAATCCTTTCTATCTCCCTTGATGAACGATTTGCGCCACCTGGCGCTCTGAGCGTCGCTTCACCAAGGGAGGTAAACATTGTATTTTTTTTTACTACATTTTTTTAAATATATTTCATCAATGCAGTGATCTCCCCATTGATTTTTATTAAAGAGAAACGAGACGAGTTGAGGGGGGGGGAGGAAAGGGGAAGAGAAGTCGGGTCTTAAAAAAACTGAAAGGCTTAGGAATTATTTCCCTTGCCGGGTTCATCTCTTCCTGTATCAGCTTTAGCTAGCCATGGGTCAGTTGGTAGAATGGACATTACAAAGTCATGAATACAAGGGACGCGGGGTGGTAGGGGAGGTGGTGGACTGGGGGCGCATGCGAGGGTGTCTGTCGAGGGTGGACAAGCGCAGAATGGAGTTGTAGAGTTGTTGTTGTTTTTTCTTTTTATACCAATCGGATGAACTAATCCACTTTGATAGTGGTGATCACGTGGCGTGTGTGTTTGTGAGTGTGTGTGTGAGAGAGAAAGAGAGAGAGAGGGGGAGATTTTGTAGAGGAAGAGACGGCTTATATAGCAACTAAAAAACAACGAATACAAAATGAAATAGATGAACACGATTGAAAGAACAAACATGACCGGGAGGGGGGGGGGGACTTACAAGTACCGGAAGTAATTCCTTGATAGGCTGCGCAGAAGGAATAAAATAAAACATTGCTGGTGTTGTTGTTGTTGTTGTGTTCTTAACTAAAAAGGAAATAGGATGTTGGAGCAGATAGTTTTAACTTGAAGATTATGTGTTTTAAACAGTTTTAGTTTAAATGTAATCTCTGTAGGGATCTTTGACCTTTCTATTTTTCTCACGCTCTCTCCATCTCTCTGCATCTCTCTTTCTCTCCAACTTTCTCTCTCCCCCATCTCTTTCTTTCTATCTCTCTTTCCATTTCTCTCTCATTTTTCATCTCTCACTCCATCTTATTCCATCTCTTTCTACATTTCTATCTTTCCATCTTTCTCTCTCTCCGACTCTCACTCTCAATATCTTTTTCTCTCTCTCTCTCTCTCCATCTCTCTTCAACTCTCTCTCTCTCTCAATCTCTCTTCAACTCTCTCTCTCAATCTTTCTATGCATCTCTCTCTACATCTCTCTTCAACTCTCTCTCTCTCTCTCCATCTCTCTTCAACTCTCTCTCTCTCTCTCAATCTCTCTTCAACTCTCTCTCTCAATCTTTCTATGCATCTCTCTCTACATCTCTCTTCAACTCTCACTCTCTCTCAATCTCTCTTCAACTCTCTCTCTCTCTCAATCTTTCTATGCATCTTTCTCTACATCTCTCTTTAACTCTCTCTCTCTCTCTCTCTCTCAATCTCTCTTCAACTCTCTCTCTCTCTCAATCTTTCTATGCATCTCTCTCTACATCTCTCTTCAACTCTCTCTCTCTCTCTCTCTCAATCTCTCTTCAACTCTCTCTCTCTCTCTCAATCTTTCTATGCATCTCTCTCTACATCTCTCTTTAACTCTCTCTCTCTCTCTCTCTCAATCTCTCTTCAACTCTCTCTCTCTCTCAATCTCTCTATGCATCTTTCTCTACATCTCTCTTTAACTCTCTCTCTCTCTCTCAATCTCTCTTCAACTCTCTCTCTCTCTCAATCTTTCTATGCATCTCTCTCTACATCTCTCTTCAACTCTCTCTCTCTCTCAATCTCTCTTCAACTCTCACTCTCTCTCTCTCCATCTCTCTTCAACTCTCTCTCTCTCTCAATCTCTCTTCAACTCTCTCTCTCTCAATCTTTCTATGCATCTCTCTCTACATCTCTCTTTAACTCTCACTCTCTCTCTCTCCATCTCTCTTCAACTCTCTCTCTCTCAATCTCTCTTCAACTCTCTCTCTCAATCTTTCTATGCATCTCTCTCTACATCTCTCTTCAACTCTCTCTCCATCTCTCTTCAACTCTCTCTCTCTCCATCTCTCTTCAACTCTCTCTCTCTCAATCTTCTATGCATCTCTCTCTACATACCTCTGTACATATGTCTCCCCATCTCTTTCTCCAGAAATTTCGTTTTCTCCCTACCAAGTCGGTCATTTTAGGGTCAAATAGTTTTCTCCTGTTTCACCCAAAATGTACGCTTAGGGAGGAGGCATTAGTTGGCTAAAGTTACCCCCCCCCCTTCCCACCTCTCTTTCAGAATTACATAGAATCGACATCCCCCAACACATCCCAACTTCCATCTCCCTAGGGTGGCACGCATCTCGCTGCGCCCATCTTTAAGTTTACTTAGTTGATCGATTGCCCAAGGAACACACGGGCGCCTGTCTCCCACTGTAGCAGTTTTGAGGGCGTCAAGGACCATAACTCCGTACATTACCAGTCGCTTGGCTTCATTCACTCGCTTTCCTTCGCCGGCGTTAGGATTTTTTTTATGTCTTAGGAGGTGGGCTGTTTCATTACGTCATCAGCACCCTTGGACATCAAAATCAACGAGGTCTTAATCGAGCCCCTCCCCCCCCCCCCTTTTTTTTAAGAGGGTGTCATTTCGTTGATTCGCCAAACAGTTTGTTGGTATACGGGGTATACCCCATCAACGCCTTCCTCCACCCGTAGACTTTTATAGTTGTCATGTGGACATGGTTAGAAATATGGGTTAGTCTTACGGCGAGGGGTGGGTCGAAGTGTCTTTATGTGTGTCTGTCTGGAGGGGTAGGAGGTCTTTGTTTTGTAGACCATAAAGCGACAGGACGAACATTGCAGACCATTGGGTAGTCGGGGAATAAACGCATTAGACGAAGATGGGATGGGTAATATATTTCGTGTTCTTAATTGTGTTTTGTTTTCGATCTCAATGTAACAGTGACGTCCATTGCAAATATCAACCACACACACACATAGACACATACACAAAGAGAGACACAGAGAGAGATACAAAGACACAGAGAGACACACATAGACACACATAGACTCACAGAGAAACATTGTAACAAAGTGAGACACAGAGAGACACAGAAACACACAAAGACGCAGGGGGACACAGAGATACACAGAGACACTCAGAGATACACAGAGACAAAGAAACACATAGTGACACACAGAGAGACACAGAGAGACACACATACAAACATCCAACACAAAGTGCAAAACTTATGACTCATTTTCAAACGACGCCTTGAAAATTGGTGTCATCAGCCTACGGTCAATCTAGCGGAAATCGAATTTGGGCGTTGCTATTTGACGTAATATCAAAACTGAACAATGAACAAACCAACATGTGTAGGACTAGCCAATCATTAGTCGTGAAATGATTTTCTATAAATTATATCACTAAAAAACACCCTAAAATATGCCTATTATCTAATCCCCTAATCTTTACTGCTTCAACTTTTAAGTCTGATGAATGTCATCCTTCGTTGCCATTTGCTCAAGGCAGGGACAGACAACTCAAAAAGGGGGGCGACAATTCAAGATCAATACCAGTTGAGCATAAACCATGTAAAGATGACTTTTAATGCCCGCCCTGCCTTTAAATTCTCCGCCACCCCTCCCCACCCCCATCCAACCATCCCTCCCTCCACCCCCAGCGCCCTATTCCAGTCGCCTTAATTTGTCTTTTTTTCTTCTCCACAGAACATCTCTCCCGGTTACATTTATCAGTGGGATATGAGGCCAGAAACTGACCCGCGTGTGGAGTGAAAGAGAGTAAAGGTCAAAGGATGACCACAAGCTACTACTAAAGAAGAACGATGTATGGCCTACCCCCCCCCCTTCCCGCCTTTTCTTCTTTAGTCTCAGCACTTTCAATAAGGACTATCGTCTTCTCATCTATGGGTGTCCCAAGATTAGCATAGTTACTAGCGGGGATGCTCCCTTGCTCAATGCATCGAAATAACTTGAACAAGAGACTGTACCCCCCCCCCCCTCAGTGATTCATCCCTTTCATTTAATTCTGTATGTGGTGGGGGGGGGGTTTGAGGAGGGGAGGGGGTGAGGGTAAGGATGTTAACTGTTGTCCACTGTGTAGATCCCACCAGTTCTGTATGTTCTCATGTTTTATTCAAAAATTTTTGTAAGCGTTCGTGTGGAATAAATTAAGGCCGTCGTTGAATGTTTGTTGGGGAATGGGGAGGGGGCTGATTTAATGGAGTTCAGGAAGTCACTTTTAACAGTACGGCTCCCTAGCCCAGCTCACCGAGTTACCCCCTTTTTAACAGTACGGCTCCCTAGCCCAGCTCACCGAGTTACCCCCTTTTTATCCATCTTCTCCATCCAAGGTGTCCGAAGATATTTCCTTCTAAGGTGGCAGACATGTCTTTATTATACTAAATACATGTAGAGTAACTATACACATTGATTGAATGTGCATAAAGTGTTTATATAATAAATATACACATTGATTAAATGTACATAAAGTGTTAGTACTTATACAGTAAATATACACATTGATTAAATGTACATAAAGTGTTAGTACTTATACAGTAAATATACACATTGATTAAATGTACATAAAGGGTTAATATACTTATAGAGTAAATATACACATTGATTAAATGTACATAAAGTGTTAGTACTTATACAGTAAATATACACATTGATTAAATGTACATAAAGGGTTAATATACTTATAGAGTAAATATACACATTGATTAAATGTACATAAAGGGTTAATATACTTATACAGTAAATATACACATTGATTAAATGTGCATAAAGGGTTAATATACTTATAGAGTAAATATACACATTGATTAAATGTACATAAAGGGTTAATATACTTATACAGTAAATATACACATTGATTAAATGTGCATAAAGGGTTAATATACTAATAGAGTAAATATACACATTGATTAAATGTACATAAAGGGTTAATATACTAATAGAGTAAATATACACATTGATTAAATGTACATAAAGGGTTAGTACTTATACAGTAAATATACACATTGATTAAATGTACATAAAGGGTTAATATACTAATAGAGTAAATATACACATTGATTAAATGTACATAAAGGGTTAATATACTTATACAGTAAATATACACATTGATTAAATGTACATAAAGTGTTAGTACTTATACAGTAAATATACACATTGATTAAATGTACATAAAGTGTTAGTACTTATACAGTAAATATACACATTGATTAAATGTACATAAAGGGTTAATATACTTATAGAGTAAATATACACATTGATTAAATGTACATAAAGGGTTAATATACTTATACAGTAAATATACACATTGATTAAATGTGCATAAAGGGTTAATATACTAATAGAGTAAATATACACATTGATTAAATGTACATAAAGGGTTAATATACTAATAGAGTAAATATACACATTGATTAAATGTACATAAAGGGTTAATATACTTATACAGTAAATATACACATTGATTAAATGTGCATAAAGGGTTAATATACTTATAGAGTAAATATACACATTGATTAAATGTGCATAAAGGGTTAATATACTTATAGAGTAAATATACACATTGATTAAATGTGCATAAAGGGTTAATATACTAATAGAGTAAATATACAGATTGATTAAATGTGCATAAAGGGTTAATATACTAATAGAGTAAATATACAGATTGATTAAATGTGCATAAAGGGTTAATATACTAATAGAGTAAATATACACATTGATTAAATGTACATAAAGGGTTAGTATACTTATAGAGTAAATATACACATTGATTAAATGTACATAAAGGGTTAGTATACTTATAGGAATAAATGAAAATTACAAAGTGATGTTTACGTAGGAAGGCGATTGCCTACGGCCGGCTCCCAAACTAGTTTCACACTTTATAGACGCTACTGGATTTTATGGCTAAGGGATAGTGCAGAAAGGTCACTCCACTGTTCTTTTCATCAGTGGTCAATATGAGTTGAATCCTCTTGGGGCAGGCTTATGGGAATACTATATTGGAGACACTGCGTCTGTACGTGAGTGTTTAGTGTTTGAAATGTGTATATGTATATTTATGTGTTTGTTTGTTTGTGCGTGTGTAATGAGTTGAACGCTAATATAAATTTACTAGGTAAATGAAAAGGCCAAAGCGATGAGGGAAAACATTGACTGGACAGAAAGTTCCGGAAATAATAAGATAGAGTGTCTAAGACTTGTCACAAATACGATTCATATCCAGTAGTTATTTATATGACAGTAGCTAAATATAACTAATAACATTAACACTAACACATTATATTAAAACAACTATACTAAGACTTCAAATTGTTTCTACCTTTCTCTCTCTTTCTCTCTCTTTCTCTCTCTTTCTCTCTCTCCACCCCACACTCACTTTCTTTATGTCTCCCTTCATTACCTATCTCGTTCTATCTGGCATTGTCTCTTATTGCTCACTCTCTCTCACTCACTAACTTTCTCTCTCTATCTATCACACTCTTGCTGGCATGTCGAACCATCATCTCTCGTTGTCCACAACTCTCCCTCTCTCTCTCATTTACTCACTTTCTCTCTCTCTCTCTCTCACTATCTCTCTCTATCACACTCTTGCTGGCATGTCTAACCATCATCTCTCGTTGTCCACAACTCTCCCTCTCTCTCTCATTTACACTTTTTTTCTCTCTCTCTCTATCTCTCTCTATCACACTCTTGCTGGCATGTCGAACCATCATCTCTCGTTGTCCACAACTCTCCCTCTCTCTCTCATTTACTCACTTTCTCTCTCTCAATCACACTCTTGCTGGCATGTCTAACCATCATCTCTCGTTGTCCACAACTCTCTCTCTCTCTCATTTACTCACTTTCTCTCTCTCCCTTTCTCTCTCTCTATCACACTCTTGCTGGCATCTCGAACCATCATCTCTCGTTGTCCACAACTCTCTCTCTCACTGTCTCTCTCTCTCATTCACTCACTGTCTCTCTCTCTCTCTATCACACTCTTGCTGGCATGTCTAACCATCATCTCTCGTTGTCCACAACTCTCTCTCTCTCTCTCTCACTGTCTCTCTCTCTCTCATTCACTCACTTTCTCTCTCTCTCTCTCTCTCACACACTCTTGCTGGCATGTCTAACCATCATCTCTCGTTGTCCACAACTCTCTCTCTCTCTCTCTCTCTGTCTATCTGTCACTCTTAAACATCTTCAACCCCTCTGTTATTCCTTTACTCTCTTTCTCACACTTTCACTCACAACTAAACCTTTCATTTACTTCATCTGTAAATATTCTTACCCCCCCCCCCCCCGTTTACCAATCTCCCCCTCCCCCACCCCCAACGCTAACATAGCAAACACTTACTAACACCTACACTTGTTAAATTCTCATTCAGATGTTGGGGAGCGCGGAACGGCGCAACAGCTGAGACACAAGAGAAAGAAAACCTTAGTTCTAGGAGATGACATTTTAATGTTCACGCTGTTCCTTTAGCAGTGAACTCTTCCACTGATGAAACGCTTGAGATGAAAAAAAAAATGCTACTAGTTTTTTTTTTTTCTTGAAGTATCAATTTGTCAACATCGCAGGGTTCGAAATAAATTTATAACCTTGTTGTTGTTTTTTACTATCATCGTAGACTAAATATCAATTTTTAAGAGAGAGATAAAGAAAGTAAAGTAGAACAGAGAGATGGCTGGAGAGAGAGAGAGATAGACTGCGAAATAGAAAGATAAAGAGACGGATAAAGATAATGAGAGAGAGAGAGAGAGAGAGAAAGAGAGAGAGAGAGACTTGAAATGGCTATAAAACAGTAAGCGAGAGTTAGGTATAGAAGCTGAAGGGAAGTAAGCTAGTTGAGCATTTCGCCAACAGGTGCAGAGAAAAGTGAGAGTTATCGTTCCTTTGTAATTGGCCTCGATTTACCGAGTGTTCTCAAGTAGGACTAGGCAAACTGATCCGGTTGACCTTCCCAAACATCTAGACGTTAAACGTCGGGCAATTAGGAAGTAGGGGCAATCCCAAGGTTTGCCCCGAAGGCACACGGAACTACACAAAGCGTTTCCATCTTTCCTGTGGTAGTCATGGCAACAAACTGGGAAATTTTCTCAAGACTATTTCTCCAGACATCTTAGCACCTTGATGTCAAATCCAAGGCCCGCGGGCCAACATCTGGCCCAGGCAAAAAAAAAATCGTTTCAAGCCAGCGATAAAATTTTAAACGTAGATAATAATATTGAGTCTTTTTTTTTTTTTTTTATTTTTTTTTTTTTGCGAGGAATAGAATTAGTATTATGGTTAAAGGGCTTTGCATAAAAAAATAAAGTTTTCTAATTGATACCAAATATTGCCAGTTTGCGGAGAGCGAAAAAAGAGTTCAAAGTTTTACGAGATCAAAAGAAATGAAATTATCGTTGGCGTATCTGTCGAATGTAATATCTTAACTAAATGTCTTGAAGCCTGCAGGCACAGGGACATAACCACTTTTCTCACTAATATGAATGATTGCAGTAATGAAATTTAGAGTAAAGGTTTTTTTCACAGGAGACCTTGAAATGCCAGCACAATAGCCCCCCCCCCCCCCCCCAAACTAATGTCAGGTAGCCATGAGAGTTGGGTAGACTCAGAGATACCCTATAGACCCGGGAACAAATCTTAGTCTTCACCAGGATTTAAACCCAGGACCTTTGGTATAAAAAAAAGTTAAGTACCCGTCGAACCAATAAGATCTATAGGGCCGGTTTCTGTGACCATGGCATACATGTGGACTGTTTTTAAACAGCCTACAAGTAGATGGCGGTTTTAGCAAATGCCTCCAACGCTTTCTTTTCCTACCCGCTTAGCAAATGAGAGATGCATTTTATGTAGATAAAGGTTTTAATCACAATATTTTCAGCTGCTAGACCACTGCTTCAAATCCTTTGTTACTTATGCGATCTACTTTTTTGCAAGTCAATCCATTAAGATGTTTCCCTATTCTTAACACACATATAAACCACGCTCAACCTTGAACATTGTTAATGAAGATACAGAAGACACGAATGTCAAAGTCTGAACGTTATAAATATGTCTCAAGTCTCCGAGACAGATGTTGAACAGTGTCTGTTTCTGTTAGCATAAACTGGTCTTGTTAATTGGCAGGTTTTATTGCATGTACGCGATTGGATTACGTCTGTGTGTGGTGAACGTGTAAAAAATGCTCTATGTCTTTGTGTTAAAATTGTCTGTGTGTCTATGTGTCTAAATTGTATTATATATGTGTCTCAAGTGTCAATTTGTTTACTATATGTCTAAAGTGGCTACATGTCTAAGGTGTTTAAAGCGTCTATTTGTCTAAAGTGTCTTTGTGTCTAAAGTGTCTTTTTGTCTAAAGTGTATATGTGTCTAAAGTGTCTAAAGCATCTATAGTGTCTATTTGTCTAAAGTGTCTTTGTGTCTACAGTGTCAATGTGTCTATGTGTCTAAAGTGTCTAAAGTGTTTATGTTTCAAAAGTGTCCATGTGTATAAAGTGTATATGTGTCTAAAGTGTCTAAAGTGTTTATGTGTCAAAAGTGTCCATGTGTATAAAGTGTATAGGCCTATGTGTCTAAAGTGTTTATGTGTCTAAAGTGTCTAACTGTGCCTATATGACCAAAGTGTCTATGTTTGTCCACGAGTTTGTCGATTAGGTCTTTCTGTGTCTAAGTATCTAAGTGTTTCAATGAAATTCTTTTATCTTCTTATCCATATGTTGCAGACGCTCCTTCTTTAGAGAAGTGTACTGCGTCCTTCCCTTGCCCGTGGTTGGAGTCTAGTCCTGCATTTTAATTAGTAATTTAAATGATGTCAAGTTAATTAATGATTTTCCTTGTTTGTTCAGGCAACCCATTCCATACCCGAATGTCACTCTGGAAGAAATATAACATGTATAATGCATCAGTTCTTGCATACAGATAGACAAAATGTTTTTCTCCTGATGTTTATCTTATCATTCAAATAGGTTGTTACTGTATTAAGTTAGAATTTATTGCTTTATGGATTATTACTACTTTACCTTTTTGCCATTCTGTTATCTTGTGTTTCTAGGTTTACTGATTACTGATTTACTCTTGAATAGGTCCTAGGGTGCATTTATATCAGAGTTGTTGTTTTTTTATAAGTGTGTATCTATCAGTATATATCTGTATTGTTTACGTGATGTTTTCTTAAGTGTCATAAAAAATCCGGATTGTCTAATTGAGTCAATGCTCAACATTTTATCCACCATTTCTATAAGTACATAGATCTTATTCACGTGTCTATTATCTCTTAAAGTGTTGAACTGTGTCCTTCGGTCTCTGTGTGTCAATGTGTCTAGATTTTTTTCCTACATTAATGGTTTTCAACTGCCCAAGAGTTTCCGTCTTAAGTTACCAGTGACCTTGACAGGAGCCAAGCATCTTTAAAATAGTTAATCTTTTCTCCCCCCCCCCCCCCTGGAAAAACGAATGTTCACCCAAGGGCATTCACTTATGTTGTATTTTGTGTGCGTAGATTCCACAGTTACCTTTCCCTTGGGACCAAACATTACCAGTAAAAGAGTAATTGTATTAAGTACAAGCTACATTACCGGCGTTGCCCGGGTGAAAAAAAAAAAGGACTGTCTGGGGTGCAGATAACAAATTTATAAACTACACTTACTGAATACTTTTAGGAAAGTAAATAAATATTGTAATAGGGTAAAAAAAATAGTCAAATATTTTTATTTAACAAAATCTATATTGCCTATAGATTTACAATGTCTTTTGTTTTTAAAAGTTTGAAAAATTAATTGTCGAAAAAAAAAGTATAGTCTAACTGGAGAATCGAACCCTGGTCGCCCGTATAGCAGTCCACTACGTTTACCACTGAGCTATCGAAGACACATGTCAGTGATACACGTGTTTTCAAATTGACCAATGGGGATCCTCGCGGGGCTTAACACTGTCTTTTTATATATATAGACAAGCTACATTGCCCGGCGTTGCCCGGGTGAAAATAAAAAGAACTGTCTGGGGTGCAGATAACAAATTTATAAACTACACTTACTGAATACTTTTAGGAAAGTAAATAAATATTGTAATAGGGTAAAAAAAATAGTCATATATATATTTTTATTTAATAAAATCTATATTGCCAATAGATTTACAATGTCTTTTGTTTTTAAAAGTTTGAAAAATTAATTGTAAAAAAAAAAAGTATAGTCTTACTGGAGAATCGAACCCTGGTCGCCCGTATAGCAGTCCACTACGTTTACCACTGAGCTATCGAAGACACATGTCCGATGTGAAAAATTATTAGACGGTATATTGGGCTAGGCCTAGATAGGTCAGTGACACACGTGTTTTCAAATTGACCAATGGGGATCCTCGCGGGGCTTAACACTGTCTTTTTATATATATAGATTAAGTCCTATGATACTAGCATCAACAAAGTAGTATTAGGATTTCGTTTTCTCGGTATACGTATTTTTTTTTTCGTGTATTTTTTAATAAATTTTGTAAAAAAAATTCCAAACAATTTAATGTATTGTCATGATAGGCTATCTCATACAGAGAGAGAGAGAGAGAGAGAGAGAGAGAGAGAGAGAGCGACACAGAGAGAGAGAGAGAGAGAGAAAGAGAGGAGATTGTATTTGTCAATAAATGTTAATCGTAGAGCCCAATGGCCATTAATACCTTCCTAACCGCACCAAGTAGACTACTATTTCAGAGTGCATGTCCATTGCTCGAAACTTTCCAAATGCAAAAAAAAAAAGGCGTATTAGGAACTCGTAGCGACTACCAGAAAGCATATTTGTGTAATACGTCATAATTATTTATATATTTATATGTATATATATATACATAGCCTACTCTCTGTTAAAAAAAAAAGTAGATATTTAAATAAATAACTCTACATGAACTAGCGATAATATTTAAAATTCAATGGAGAAACGTTCTTTACATGATATGGCCTACACACATAAAGTGTTTTTTCGGCGCCTTATACAGACCTGCATTAGTCAAATCACTAAACCTAGAAATACTAGAGACAAAAGGGCAAAGAGTAAAGTAGTAATCATACATAAGGCATTAAACTCCAATTTAGAGATCTAACCCAATAACAACCTATTGCAATGCTCAGATAAACACAAGGACAAAACACTTTCCTTATCCCTCAACAAATGCATAAAAGTAGCCTACTCTTTCTTCCCGAGTGGCATTCGGGCAAGGAATGGGTTACCTTAACAAACCAGTATCTTAACATCATTAAAAAAAAAAACATTAATAAAGATGCAAGACTAGACTCGGGCCACGGGTGATCGTAGGGCGCAATAATCTTCTTCATAGAAGGAGCGTCTGAAATATATAAGATAAGATTTTGGTGCATGTTGTCAACTCTCCACCCCGTCTTCGCCCTCCGCCCCACTCTAATTACACCACTGTGCTAACATAATATATAAAAAAAAAGCTTATGTTTCAATTAATTATTCCATAAATCCAAAACGTATGCTCTGTTTTTAATTAAAATCAAGGTCTTTATCAAGGTCAGTTAGATCTAACTGGAAGGTAGATACAAAAAGAACGTATTTTCTTTACACTATTATTTAATGTTAGGAACAAAAAGAATGAACAATTATTTTTTTTCAAAGATGGTGGTTGTGTAGGGAGATGGATTGTGGATGCTTCGAGAACGAAGTAGGTGTGTATTTGTGTGCAGGTGTCGATGAGTGTATATGTGTATTTGTGTACGTGTGTATAAGTGTGTGTGTATGTGTGTATTCGTCTCCTGAAGGTAAGAGATAGCTTTATTTCCTCTCAAAATAAAATGCTGCCAAAAACTCACAAACAACAAGGCGCTTCTTTTTTCTTCTTCTGGTAGCCACGGTAAACAATAGAAACATAACGAGGTTAATTTACGACCAGCCAATCAGCGTCGTCTGCAGAGTCAAGTTTACACCAGTGGCCTTGACCTACAAGTCCGACATCTCTTTACTTTGTTTTTTTTTTATATTTATTTTATGTTGACATTCAAGGGAGGATAATTACATTTCTTTGTATATAAAAACCCAATGAAATTGTATGCCACTGATAGACAACTCTCTGCTCTTGCCTATTTATATTAGAGGGAAATAACAACATTTTTCTAAGCAAGGTGGTAAAAATAAAGAAAAATAAAGATATAAATGCCGTAAATATATTTTTTATAGTATTATTCTGCAATTGTTTTGTATAGATGATAGCTTAAAATTTAAACGCCTTGATGCTTTGTTTATTTAAACACAAACATTTTAAACAGATCGCGTTTGGTGTATTTATTTTTAAATAGGCCTATTAAGTTTATTTATAAATATTTATTTTGTGAATACATTAAAAACATTAATAAAAATGCAAGACTAGACGGATGATCGTAGGACGCAATAATATTATATATAGAAGGAGCGTCTGTAATTTATAATATAAGATCCAAAAGATAAGAAAATAGTTCGCGAGAGGAAGTAGAGAGTGAGAGAAAATAGAAGAAATTTAGTGTGAAAGAGAGAAAGCTAATTTAGGAATGCAAGAAAGAAGAAGAGAAAAAGATTTAAAAAGTGAATTTAGAAGATGGAGAGCTACTCCAAATTCAGCCCAGGGGAAACAACTGCCAGTGATCAAAGATGTGACGTACAAAGGTTGAGCTTTTTTTTTCTTTGTTTTCCTCCAGGTGAAAGAAGACTTGAGAAGATCTGGGGCCCATCTTGCCCTGAAAGAAAAGACAGCTAATGGCCTCCCCCGACATGTGTTGGTTTTTGAATCGCCCGAGTCATGAAATTTGGGGTGGTGAGACGGTTGGGGGTTAGCAGGAGTGGGGCCAGGGTGTATGTTACACTGGGGAGAAGAGGGGAGGATTTGGGCGTTGTTTACGATTTTAACTCAAGACGAATCGCTTTGAGCTATAATATCATTATATCATTATTGTCTTCAGACAATGTTCAATTGGTATTAAATTTAAATTAAAGCGAACCAATTTAGAAATGGTTAGAATTCGGCGAATAGATAGGGCCTATACCGAGCACATGTTCATGCATTAAATTCTAGCAAAAACTATAATAAGATGGACCGCTCGCTCTATTTTTAGAGCTTATGTGGTCATTTTTTTCGTGCGCAGCCAATAATGCCGTCTTAAATTACTTCTACGCTACTACGTTTGCCTAAATTTTTCTGCTGTATACAACCTACGATTTTTATTTTTATTTTCTATTGAGAAAATCATAGCGATTAAATAAAACGGAAGTTTAAAGTACAAAAAGGAATCTGGAATTCAAAAGAGAAGTCATTCGAGTCAACAAATAGCAGAAATATTAAAGCAAGCGGTTCATCTTATTGTAGTCTTTTATTCTAGTCATAAAATCTCCTTACGATGTTTGTTCAAAATGTTAACTTTTAAATTTAAAGCAAAAAATAAAATTCTACTAATAATTAAAAGTAGGCTAGGTTAAAATTGGAACAAATCGTGCAGAGTGATCTTTCTTGTTCGTAAAAACATCACGGACATGAAAGTGTTTAATTTAATTTCAATTAAAACAAAAATGGTAATTACATCATAAATATATATATATTCTTTTTATAGATCAGTGGGTCATAGCTAAAGAAACTTTTTGTGTTCAAATTTACGTTACATGATATTGTTTTAAAAAAATACATTCAGTAAAATAATGCGAAAGAAACATAATTAAAGAAAGGCTGTTTTTATTTACTCGGCATAAACCGAGTATAGAAACGTTAAAACTTTATGTGAAGTTACAAAGATTGCAAATGGAGAAGAAGAAAAAAATGCTTGTAAAAAAGGACATCGACATATTTCTGATCTCTTATGTTGTTTTTTTTAGTTGAAATCGCTCGGAGTTGGCAGCAGTGTGTTTTTGTGTGTATGTGTGTCCGTTAACTTGCGTTACATCATACCATCTTGGTGTCAAAGCCTCCACTCCCACCCTTTTCCAATCACAAACTGACCCACCTCCTCCATCACTCTCGTTTTCGAAGACCAAAAAAAAAAAAGAAAACCGAAGTTTTCGAGGATGAATCGAGGGTATAATTGATGGTGTGGTCAAACACCGCGTGACCGGTACGGCTGTCCGGGCTATTGACATAAAGAGACAAACGACTTAGTCAATTTCCGGTGACCTAATTAAAATTTTGTTTTCCTTCTGTTTTTGTTTTTCTCACTTCATTCTTAAAGTTGACGTGTAAGAATTAAAAAGAAAAAAGGAAAATGAAGAATTCTAAGAATGAAACAAATTGACGCATCCATCTTTGATATCCAAAGTTTTGGACAACAATTCAACATCCTAGGCGTCTACGGAGGCACGTGATCGAATCTTCTTTTGTGTCCATGAAACTCTTAACGCTGCCTGTTATAATGTGTATAATGTAATCATATAGTTGCATAATGTTTTCAATGTTTCTATCTTTACGGCATAATATGTGTTATCATTAGAACACATTGTTAACAATTAAGACATATTTGTAAGGTGGTGGGGTTTGGAGGAGCTAATTGTATGTGTGTGATCACGTGATAATGTATCTCTTGTATGAGGTCTTTTTGGGTAGGAGGAGCTAATTGTATGTGATCACGTGATAATGTATCTCTTGTAAGAGGTCTTTTTGGGTAGGGGAGCTAATTGTATGTGATCACGTGATAATGTATCTCTTGTAAGAGGTCTATTTCGGTAGGAGGAGCTAATTGTATGTGATCACATGATAATGTATCTCTTGTAAGAGATATATTTTCAACATTTCATCAATCATCAAAATCGTATTATGCATTGTCGGTGAAATAAAGTCATGACGTCGAACATCAGTTTGATCCACAGGCCCTTAGAATCATCGTTCATCACGTTTTATTCCGTGGCCACGGGCATACTAGGGGATTAGGTGACCGGGGAAAGAATCCTAGCCTTCTCCAGGACTCGAATCCAGAACCTTCGAAAGCTCTGCCCCGGCGCAGCTACCGTGCCTTATTATCCATAGGCATCACTAGATCTCTAGTGGCCGAGCGGGAAGGCATTCGGCTGGCGTACCGAAGGTCCAGGGTTCGAATCCTGATAAAGGCTATGATTTGTTTACATGGTTTGGAGGGTGACCCTGAGTCTACCCAGCTCTGATGGGTACCTGACTTCAGTTGGGGTAAAGTAAAGTCGGCTGGTCATTGTGTTTACCACACAAGCCCCCCTCCCCCCTCCCGTATGCCGTGGCGACAGAAACTTGTGAACGCTGCTTCAGCGGCCATATGGATCAATTTGGTCATACGGGATTACGTTACATTTATCACTAGATCTCATCTGTTGCACAATTATTGTATACAGCACAACCTATTGTCTAGAAAACAACAACAACAACATATTACTGTTATCGCGTACCTCCAGGGGACACGATGGTCTAGCAACAGCGCGCTCACATTGTCGTGCGGAAGGTCGAAGGTCGAATTCACGTAAAATGTCCATCTCTGCAGACAGTAATTGTGGAGAATTATAAAAAAAAACATTGACTTGGCATTGTTCTGGATACACATTCTCCATTGTATGCCATTGCATCTGAAACACTCCAAAACGCTGTTTCATTTCCTCTTTGGGATACATAGTCTGATACTTATGACTTATGAGTCCCTTTTGGGGGGGATTCGAGAAACTAATACCTCCCCTTTTGAGACTCATGCGCCCCAGCTCGCCCTGCTACGGTTACTCCCAGTTACGCCCCCCAGCCCACCATTAAACTAAACCATAACCAATCTGTGAGTATTGTTTATGTCTCAATTGGTCCGCCTTTGTCCAGTACTAGTTAGTTGACGACACTAACTCTAACCTGCTGACCTTTCATCCCCACCTAACCCTAATCCGGGATCCTATTCAATTTGACCAATCAGACACTCCATTGTCCGGCCAAGCTTTCTAATTAACGGCATCCCCTTTCAGCCAAAAGCGTGTCGGTCGTGTTAGCCATTGTCCAGAGTTTTTTTTCTCTTCCGGGTCGGCTTAATAAACCAGCGTCTGGACCAACGCCCCTAAAACAGGCGGCCTGGTCATTTATCTCGCACCCCACCCCAGTTCGCTTTCGCTCAAAGCAAACTGGGTCAGGGAGAGAGACAATGTGAATGAGAAAGAGAGAGAGAGGGAAGATAGAAAAAGAGAGGACATCCCGGATGGCCAGTAGGGAACAGGACTCTCTTGTCCTTAATTGAAGCGACTCGATGTCCGGACATTTCTGTTTGGCTTTGTGTGTATACGTGGGAAAAACTAATTTTCCATGCAGCTAAATATAAACAAATGTACACTGTGTGTACTAACTGAACATTATTCTCAGAAACACAGACTGTGCCATATTTTTAAAATTTGTGCACACTAAACTTTAATGTTGGATCTAATTAATGAATTTATCCCGATCTATTTTGTGTAGACATTAAACAGAATTTCTTTTCTATTTACCCTAACTCTTTTTTGTGAAACATTAATAGGTCTGACTTTTGTACACATCAATTTTTATTACAATTATTATGGCAGATCTGGTGTATGTAATTCTACATACTGTTTATTTACTTACAAAAAATATCAGAAGCAATATATTAGTCTTCAGTAGAAAATTAATATGAAGATTATGACATACTTTTAACACTTTTGAATGAAACACTTTTTGGGGGGTTTTTGAATTGATATGTCAAGTTAAATAATGTATACATTATTAACTTTTTTTAATGTTTGGGAAAAAATGGTAGGCCTATAGAAAAAATTCAATTATGTGCGATATGTAATTGTTTTCTATTCAGTGTCTATTACTAGAGTCTCTTATGCAATCTGGATATTATGTTTGTGTTACATAGCAGTCTGCTTTAGCTTTAAGATATCTTGCATTTTTTTTTTACTTGCAATAAACTTTTCTTAACCCCGAATCGCACCAGATTAGCTTCGACGCCTTGATCTATTCACGGGACGAAACTTGAAGTTCAAAAAAAAGTTATTCCACTTGCAAACAAACTTAAAAAAATGTGCTCCCGTCCTGAAATCACCTTACCTGCTTATGTATTTTTTTTTTACATGGTAAAATTTAGAGAGATTTTTTTTATTGTCTTCAAAGGTCAAACCGTGACACACAGGAGCGGCTAATAGAAAAGCACCTGCGGTTAGACAGACATTTCACTGACAGAATCTAGACAGACACGTTGACAGGGCTGAGTACGAATGGTTGGTTTTCGGGGGCTTCAAGAAGTTCAAAGTTGAATAAAACTAAAGAAGAAAAAGTAAAAAGGTTTGACGGGAAAGCCCGAAGATATATTTAGTAACTTAGGGCCTATAAAGGTCAAAACAATAGTTTTTTTTATACGGTAACATCACAAAAGTTATTTAGCCTTTCTGTCATTGTTAGAAACGTTTATCAATAGTCTACTTTATGGTCCACTCACTTTAATCCTATGTTTAAAAAAATAAAAAAAGTATCTTTCGGACCAAACTGATCACAGGGCTAGTGAAGCAGCACAATCTCCAGCCGCCTAATGTCAGTTACCCATCAGAGCTGGGTAGACTCAGGGACACCCTCAAGTCCTGGGAAAAAAATCCTAGTCTCCACCAGGATTTGAACCCAGGAACATAAGATTGCCAGTCCAACGCGCTGCGGCTCGGATACCCTGCCCCATATCAATATGGGAAATGTAGAGAAAATGTAGCTAATCTCGGTGAAAGAATAACACTACATTGTATGTTGTGGATGAAGTAATCTTAAACAGACACCAACATCATACCTGTAAAGAAGTGTAAACAAACAAATAAAATGAGGCTACCAGCGATAATTTTTTGGGGGTATTCCCTTATGTGAGGCGATCTCTTGTTCCAACTTTGTGTTATCTATAGTTTAGGCTACCGTTTGCTTATGTTTATCAGCTGTAATCAAATATTTTCCAACTATACTCTTTTGGTCCAAATAAAGCCGGCTTTTTTGTCTTTGTTTATTTTGTTTCTTTTTTAAAATATTATTTCAGGGTTAAACGCATCAGTGTATTCATCTCCATCCAAACAACTAATTACTTTCTTTTACTAAGTATAGTATTTACTAGTCAATTTCTCACACCTGACAAGAGTAATACCAATAGTTAATGAATCACTAAACCTAGACACACAAGAAGTCAAAAGGGAAAAGAGTAAAGTAGTAACAATACAGAAGGCATTAAATTCTAATTTAGAAATACAACACAATAACATCCTGTTGCAATGCTCAGATAAACATAAAGACAAAAACGATTTCCTTATCATATATGCGAAAACCAATGAGAAAAGGCACCGGGGCATGGGATGGGTTGTCTGAACGGTTACCCGACATTTAAACATGCGACAGATAAACATGCCACACTTAAACATAGACACTTAACCACACGACAGATAAACTACGGACATTTAATCACTCGACATTAAAACATACGGACACTTAATCACACGACACTTAAACATACGGACAGTTAATCATAGTGACAGATAAACACACATTTTCACTATACCATTAAAATAAATAGGAAAATAATATAGATTATGTTGCCAATAGTAAAAATTCGGTATAGAGTGAAGGAAAATCCGTCATGGCATCAACAGGCCTACCGGGACACCTACGCCCTACGCCCACCCTTGGTTTTCCTCACTCCCATTTCATCGTTATTTATAATGAATTTAACCTTAATATTTATTTCTTTTTATTGAGTTTTTTGTTTAGCTTTTTAACTAGAAATCTATGTATACATACAACATTAATTAAACAAAAAAAAAAGCGTTCAGTGTGTTATCCCGACTTCTAGCTCAGTAGAAGTCTTGCATACTATCTATGAGCAGGGCAATAGAGATTCTTCATTGGTACGAAAGGTGAGCCATTGTTCGCAGAAATAGCAGAAAGTTTGCAGCTCAATAAAGGTTAACTGCACGTGCTTCACGGTCCTTTAAACAGAATATACACTGTATCTATGTAGATAACAAAGGACCT
Organism: Anisus vortex; assembly: GCA_949126835.1. NCBI lineage: Eukaryota > Metazoa > Mollusca > Gastropoda > Planorbidae > Anisus > Anisus vortex. The sequence continues at coordinate 14,191,465 of OX421503.1, read as the reverse complement.
TTAGCAGCACATATAGAACGAATAATACATACTTAAGGGTTCTGTATAAACAACCTTCAGTGAGGCACTATAAATTAAATCTTTGATAGGCAAAAGATGCAAGCTCAGCAGAATTGATGGTGTTACCATAGTCTTATGCATATCTAGTGCTCAATTATAAATACTTTATTGTTCTTAATGTTTTGGTTATTACAATTTTAAAACGTATTCATATTTTTGCATTTTGGGGAACCTAATTAAAAATATAGCATTTTTAATATTGCCATCATCATTATCAAATATATTTTTAAAGCTTTTTCTAAATAATCATTGGCTAATGCAATTAAAAGCTATATGTGTCAATTCGACCCACTAGTAGATATAAGAAGTATTGTGTTTTTTTAAAAATAAAACAAGGTGTATGAGTTACATTGTAGCCGAATACAGTTAAAACACGAAGCAGGGATGGCGCTAGTGAAGACATAACGGATAAGTGGATTATGTAATACTGGCCGTCCGATCGCTGGTCTGGGCAGCCACGCGTGAACTTTAACGAGAAGTAAGTCTAGATATGTATAAGACTATGGTACTGATATGTTTTTTTTTTGTTGTGTGAACTACCGTACGCAAATAGGGCACTTGGCACAAGTAGTAGATGTTTTCTTGTCTAACTTCAGCGAGCGTACCAATGAAGAATCTCTATTGCCCTGCTCATAGATAGTATGCAAGACTTTTACTGAGCAAAAAGTCGGGATAACACACTGAACGCTTTTTTTTGTTTAACTAATGTTGTATGTATACATAGATTTCTAGTTAAAAAGCTAAACAAAAAACTCAATAAAAAGAAATAAATATTAAGGTTCAAGTAATTATAAATAACGATGAAATGGGAGTGAGGAAAACCAAGGGTGGGCGTAGGGCATAGGTGTCCCGGTAGGCCTGTTGATGCTATGAGGTATTTTCCTTCCCTCTATACCGTTTTTTTATTATTGGCAACATAATCTATATTATTTTCCTATTTATTTTAATGGTATAGTGAAAATGTGTGTTTATCTGTCGCTATGATTAACTGTCTGTATGTTTAAGTGTCGTGTGATTAAGTGTCGTATGTTTATCTGTCGTGGGATTAAGTGTCCGTATGTTTAAATGTCGTGTGATTAAATGTCCGTATGTTTATCTGACGTGTGGTTAAGTGTCTATGTTTAAGTGTCGCATGTTTATCTGTCGCATGTTTAAATGTCGGCACACGGTCTGAACAAATCACGAAAAGCTGTAACTTAACATCATTTAAAACACTAATAGAAATGCAGGACTAGACTAAAGCCGTGGATGAGCGTAAGACGCAATAATCTTCTTCATAGAAGGAGCAATTGTAATGTGTAAGATCAGATAAACAAAAATAACGGTAAAGACAAATTAACATAGTTTTAAAATGGTTCTGGAAAGATGGTTGGCTTTATTACACTTTATATTTAAAACAAATGGCAGTTTAGGTTATAAAAACATTTATTTACTACGAATTTATCAAGTATATAATTTATTAAATTGTTCGTATTTTTAAAAAGAGATGCTAAGATAGAGACACGAGGGTGAACCTGAGTCTACCCAGCTCTGATGTGTACCTGACACTAGTTGGGGTAAAGTAAAGGCAGCTGGGCATTGTGCTGGCCACACACACCTTAGTATGCTCGTGTCACGGAAACTGGTTAAGGCTGCTTCACCGGCCCTATGATCAATTTTGTCCGACGGGTACTTTACTTTTACATAACAATGTGTAATCGCTTTGACTTTCTCTAAACTCCTAATCTATTGCCAGGTAATCTGGGCAAACTCAAAAACACCATTCAGACCTACTTAGCAGTTTTTAAGTCGAAATTTCAATATTTTAGAAAACATTTGTTTAAGAAATAAATAAATAAATTTAAAATCTTCGGAAAGTTCAAAGACCATGTGAATATTTTTATTTCAAGCGTCAAACGCTATTCATTCCTATCTCCGCGCTTGGCTTTTAAATCATAAGCGCAATTTTCCGGCCAACTTCCGACTAATGGCTTATTTTTACCGCTCAACCCCAGGACAAACTTCGATCAACCACGCGCGTCGTGACAAAAAGAAAAAAAAACTTCTTCATAACTCATTGCCTTCTCTTCCTGCCCCCTCACACACCCCCCCTCCCTCCTCACAGCCTCTGGATATCTGCAGCAGACGCAGACTAAGGCGCCCTTTTTTTTTTCTTCTTCTCCTTGATTGCCACACCGCGCTCAATTAACTAAACTGCCGGAGGTGGGGGGGAGGAAAGGGAGGGGGGGGGTTCAAGGGGGAACATGCTGGTGCGCATGTGTGGACTGACTGTGTAAATGTCCGAGGGTTTTGCGCGCGGGGAGCCATTAAAGAACCTGTTCCACTTTGTTATGACAGGTCTAAGCAGACGATTTTTTGTGTGCAGCTGGTATTGGGTTTTAGTAAATGATAGGTTGGAGAAGGGGGTAGGGGAGGAAAGGGTTGATAAATATTTTGATAGACGTGGCGTTTTGTCAGAGAACTTTCAAATGAAAATGTATGCTGTTAAGATTTTTTTAGTAGTTCGAGCTCATCGTCAGAGTTGAAGGTTATGTTTTATTGCTGTGTGATCTATAGTGTTTGTTTTTCCTTTTACTGTTTCCGCAATTGCTAGTTGCTGCTTGTTAACTTCAAAAATATTTACGTACTGTTTCATTGCATTTTATTTTTGCCAGCTTTACACATTTTTACGTACAGTATTATTTCTTTTTTTGTTTTTGTTAACTTTAAAGACCAAGTGAAGAGCTTTTTATCAAAATTGAGTTAACATTTGATTTTGATAGTAAATAGTGTATTCAGTATCTGAATGATAAAAAAAACATTTATACAAAATATCACAGATACATTTTAAGTAATTAGTTCAATATTTGCACTTAAATGTGTGTGTTTTTCGGATGATTACTCCAAATCTCGTAGCCATTTGAGATGTTTTTATTTCCGGCAATATAGGAAAGTGACGTAACATAAAGGATTCCGACTAGGAAAAATGAATATTGTCACGTGTTTTGAATCTATTGCCACATGTTTTGAATCTTTTCCCGGTTCTTATTTTTAACAAAATGGTTAAATATAGATTTATAGCGTCTATTTTTATTTATTTATTTCCCTTGTGATACGTCACTGCCGTATGAGGCTATTCCAAATCTCGTTCCTTTGAGAAAAACCTCTTCACTTGGTCTTTAATACTATTTACGCACTGTTCTGTTGTCGATTGCTAGCTTAACAAATAAGTACGTACTGTTCACTTGCTGTACAATGAGTCTCGGACGCGCAGCAGGGGCCCTCCCCTATGTGGTTTCCACACTTCGACAACGATGATGTCCATGGGTAAGGCCTACAGAAGTGAATTGGTGTAATTTGTTTTCACCAGAGCTCGCAACCCAAGATGCGCCTTGAATTATTGGGACAAGGTGGCCGAGCGACAAGGTGGCCGAGCGGCAGCGTTTTCGCTAGGCGTTCCGAGTGTCCTGGATTCGAATCCTGGTAAAGGCTAGGATTTTTGCCCTGGAATCAAAAGTCTACCCAGCTTTGATGGGTTGGCCTGGCATTAGTTGGGACAAAGTAAAGGCGGCTGGGCGTTGTACTGGCCACATATCCTCTAGCATGACGTGGTCACTGAAACTAATGAACGCTGTTTCACCGGCCCTATGATCATTTTGGTCCGACTAACTTTACTTACTTACTTGAATTACTTCATCATTATTTAATGTTTATATACGTATTGACAGTTTTGGTATCAAACACCATAATACATTTCGTTTTCGAGAGGAAAGTTCCAGACCAACTTGATTCTTATGGCCAGTTGAAGCAGCATTCACATTTTAGCAGTTTCCGTCGGGCAACGGCAAACTAGTGGATTGTGTTGTCAATCAGTGTCCCTAGACGCTTTCACTTACCAAATATCAGGTATTCATAAGAACTGGGAAGGCTCAAGGATACCACATCCCCCCTTAGACCTGTGAAAAAATCATAACCATGACAAGGATTCGAACCCAAACCGTTTGGCAATCCGAGACCGTTATTTTTTATATTAGGAACTACATATACGTTTCTATATCTGTAATTAACTTTCCTTCCAATGTTTTCTTGTCTTCATTTCGTTTTCCTATGTTTAACTCCTATCCTCCTCGCCCCATCCCACCCATCGCCGACCCCTCATCACCATCTTAAATTTCCTACTCTTACCTCCGTCAAGGGTTAAAGAATAAAGGGTGCTAAAGAATTTATCAATGTATCTTTGTTTGCCGCCGTGTTAAAAGAAATGCTTTCGCGGGGGAGTCCTGAAAGTCTGGCGCCGTGGAGATCCTTGTCAAGAGGCGCCGGCTATCCCAGTGACTCCCTCTGCCCCAGCTCCAACCTACCTTATCCATTTCCCCCTGGGGGTGTGAGGGGGGGGTGGGTGGAAGCTTGTCGATGATTAGCACTTGACATTTCGGTTCCGATGTCTAAACAGACAAATCATAAACAGTGGGTTAGACACATCTTAACTACATAGCTTTGGGGTAGGCTGCATGTTCCGTAGGTCTTGGGTTCGAATTCTGCTTATCGAAAGGTCTACCTCGCTTTAACATCTACCATTTATGAGATGGTAAAATGCGCCTGGGCTTTATGTGGTAAGCGTGCGACCTGGGTTCGGTTCCTCACTGAAAACTTTTTTTTCTTTTTCTCCTTTTTTTCTATTTCCAATAATATTACTTTCTTTTAAAGATTGTTAAGAATTTCAGGACTTAAAGCTTTCCTAAAATGTTTTCAGTAAGTAAAATCTAATAGATCTAGGTATATATTTTAGATGCATTCGGGAGATTGTAAGTCGAATAAAAAGAAATGCCTTTTTTTTTTCACCGATTACAATATTTATTTTCACTTCCTTATCTATATGCAAACAATAAGATATTTTTTTTTAAATTATGATAGCTTTATGTTCATTGTGTATTATAAAATTGGTATCTGTAGCTAATAGTTCTATAAGCCTATGTAAGTTCCCCCCCCCCCCCGGTCAACGCCGGGGAATTTCGCTTGTGCTAAATAATATCTACTTGTGTTAAACACGTTTGTAGAACAAACAAAAAAAGACTAATTATTTAATGTATTATTATATTTATATTAATATAAATATATTAATATAAATATATTAATATATTGCTAGCTTAAAATATAAAATATATAACAAATAATATTTTAGAGTAAAATACTACAACAGACTGTAAAACGCGTGTATTTCCGGAAACGTTTAAAAACACACACGGGATTTATTCTACCGGAAAGAAGGTGAAATAACATTTTGTAACGTAGGTGTTGATGGGTAACAAATAGACATTTTCGTGAAATGAAAGATGGAAATAAGATGTGTGTGTGTGGGGGGGGGGGTGGAGGATGGAACGGAGGGGATGGTAGGGTGATGGGGTAAACAAAATGTTGACATTTTACTTGCTTGATTTGCTTGTAACAGGTGAAAAAATGTAAACATGCGATTGTGTTGTTTGCTTGCTAGGATGGCTCGCGCATGTCTAAGTGTGGTTGGATGTTGGGAGGTTGGATTGCGGAAGGGGGTGGGGGAACGGAGGAAGGGGGAGGGTTGAAGAGAGAAAGAGAGAGAGAGACTGGGGGAGGGTCGGGAGGAATCGGCCAAAAGGTGAGTGTCGGATACTTAAGGGGGGTACACCTGACGCTAAGGTAAATAGCGGAATGCCTTAAGAGAGCATTTGTCCGCTCCCAGCGGAAATTCGGGAACGATTTTAGTTGACCTTTCAACTCGCTACACGTGACCCTGGGGTAAAAAAAATAATCTAAATTTGGTTCAACGGGAGATCACTCCAGGGAAGAAATAACAAAAAGGTAATTTTAGAAGTATGTTTTGCGAATCCAGTTGAAAAATTAGAAAAAGAAATGCAAATTTGATTTCACGGTTAGGGTGAGGCGTTTGGTGGTCTAGCGGCAGAAGCAGGGATCGACATTCAGAAAGTTTCTAGATTGAATGCTGCCAAATTGAAAAATGTGCCTTGCTATTTATAAAAAAAAGTTTTCAAAAATGTATATGTTTGAGAGCCGCTTCGAAAAAACTATAAGTAAGTGTGTATTGAGATAACCAGACAATCTTCTAGTGTCTTGTGTAACCTGATCAGGGGAAAATGTTGAGCTCTGATTCAATATATTTATGTCCCAAAATGCCCTTAATTTTAGTTCCTTAAAACTACTTTTTAAAAAAAGTTCAATAAAATTTTTAAGCAGCAATTATGTTTAAATATTTCAGCGAAAAAAAAAAATTAAAAAAAAATTAAACGAGACATAGAACGAAGAAAATTATATTAGTATTAGACTAGATCTAGTCTTTAAAAAGTCTGAATCATACAATCATTTCTAATTTGTAAGAGAGAAGAATCATCTGCTAGTTACCGTAAAATATCGAATATAAGCCGCACTTTTCTAAACCAAATTTTTAGGTCCGAGAAATGAGTGCAGCATATAAACGTAAATATAAAAAAAAGTTTTCTTCCTACGTTCAGATATCAACTGAAATTGACGCTAAATGCTACCGTAAGCAGCATCACTGAAAAGACTACACTCGTTATTTCGTAAATAACTGAAAAATAACTGAACGTGAAAATTATTGTGCTATATATATATATTGTGTTTGATATTTGATCTTCTATTTAACAAATAAATAACATTCACAAACAGCACCAGTGAAAAATAAAAATATAAATCAAGAAACTATACAAGCACACCAAAAAAGAGTTTGAGTGCGGCTTATACATGTAAACGTTAATTTTACTTGCGTTTTCCCTTCCAATTTATTCCTGCGCCTTATACAAATGTGCGGCTTATACTAGAGATTTTACGGTAAAGGAAACAATAAAATATGAAACACAATTTTACCAACTATGAATTTATTTAGGAAACTCGAAATATTGAATCGAAAAAACAACAAGTTTTTTTTATAAAGTTTTTTAGTTTCATGCGCTGGTCGCTAGGGATATTGTCTACCCAGTTCAATGCTTCAAGTATGCTCCATATGTTTTTCCTTTTTGCCATTATCAGCGTGAAAAAGTTAAAAAGAACTAAATTTTGAAGTGGCAACATTTCTTTATAAATTTCTTATGAATAAATGAAACAATAATTCATCTCTGGGACATTCACTGTCAGATCAAAATCAAGTTCAAAAGGAGATTTTTGTTTCAAGGTTGAAATTTCAAAGTTGATTATGAAATTTGATTTGATGCTCTGTGATATTTTTGACAACAAAAAAGGGGAGGCAAGAATAGCTCTCACCTGTGATTTCAACAAGACCTGGATTATCTTCCCCTCTCGTGACGAAAACTCGGAGCGGGCTGTCTATTCACTGCATCATGTCCCCGGGTTTCCATCCCCTTGTGTCCATCTGGTCAATCGCCAAATTTTAATGTGTCCTACAACTGTTTCTTCACCCCCAATCCCCCCCCCCCTAACCTATCCCCCACCCCATTCCCCCATAGATCCACCCATACTCACCCAATTCTGTCTTTAAAAAAAATTGACATTAGAAACTTCAAGCAAATATTATCTGCAAATAACGGGGACAGATCTTTTCTGATTGACGGCATTCCTTTTTATTTCCGGCATAGCCTCGAAATGAAACTATTCAAGCAGTTGTATGAGCGGTGGACGGTAGTTCTACTGTAGGTGTTTTGTCTTGTTAGCACTGATCAAACTATCTCGACAATTACCAGGTACTTGTGAATGGGACTACAAGTCCTGTCTCGTGATTGTGAATACTTTAAATGTTGAGCCTTACGGTGTGAAGATATTTGGCATTTCATAAAAACCAACTTAAAAGCAATAATGGCTGATTCTGTGCCAACAAAACAAACATCAAATAAAATTAACAAATGTTGGTTTAACACTAAACTAAAGAAACTGTGTAAACAAAAAGAAAATCTATTCAAAAAGTTTAAGGCAACTAATTCAATTAGACTACATAAAAAATACCTAAAAATTAAACATTTAACTCAGAAACTAAGCAGACAGCTGCAAAATGAATATGTAAACAATGTAATTTCTAAAGATAATAATAAAAACTTATGGTCCTACATTAAATCAAGAAAAATGGACACTACAGGCATAGCTCCACTAAAAGGCCAAAACAATGAAACTTATAATGATAATGAAACCAAAGCTAATATCCTTAACACATACTTTGCATCATCTTTTTCAAATCCAGGTGACAAAGAAATCTTCATAAATTTAAACAAACTAGAAGAGATAGGACATATAAATGTAGATGAAAAAGGCATTAAACAACTCCTAACCAACTTAAAAGCAAACAAAGCTTCTGGTCCAGATGAAATACCAGCAAGACTGCTTAAAGAACTAACCAATGAAATATCTCCAATCTTTAAAATACTTTTTCAGGCCTCTCTAAACCAGGGCAAAGTGCCCAGAGATTGGAAATTAGCTAATGTAACCCCCCTTTTCAAAAAAGGAGATCAATCTGACCCCGGTAATTATAGACCTGTTTCTCTAACCAGCATAACATGTAAATTACTTGAACATATTATATATAGTAGTATAGTAAATCATCTAGGCAAACTTAATGCACTGTGCCCACACCAACATGGCTTTAGGAAAAATAGATCATGTGAGACTCAATTAATAGGCCTAATAGATGACTTGTCAAAGGGATTAGATAATAACAACCAAATTGATGCTATATTACTAGATTTTTCAAAAGCATTTGATAAAGTTCATCATTCTAGTCTACTAAAAAAACTTAAATATTTTGGCATATCTGGTCCCTTACATCAGTGGATTCAGGACTTTCTTATAGGCAGAGAACAAACAGTGATAATAAATGGCTCTAAGTCATCACCAATAACTGTAAACTCAGGAGTTACACAAGGAACTGTTCTAGGACCCCTACTATTTCTAATTTATATTAATGATCTGCCAAATTGCATCAACACAGGAACAAAAGTAAGATTATTTGCCGATGATTGCATAATTTATAGAATAATAAAGACAGGAAAAGATAGTGAACTCCTACAAAAAGACCTAGATGAACTACAAAAATGGGAATCAAACTGGAGTATGTCTTTTCACCCAGAAAAATGCCAACTAATAAGGGTATCCAAGAAAAAGAAACAAATAATAGCAAACTACTTCATTCATGGTAAAGAACTAACTCAAACTAACAATGCTAAGTATCTAGGAGTAATAATAAATGATAAGTTATCTTGGAACCCTCATATTGATGAAGTAATAAAAAAATCAAACAAAACTTTAGGATTCATAAAAAGGAACTTTTACAAATGTAATAAGAACATAAAACTAAAATGCTATCTTACATTAGTTAGTCTTATACTAGAATATGCAGCATCTGTATGGGACCCATCAACTAAAGAAAACATTAAAAAATTAGAACAAATTCAAAAAAGAGCTGCAAGGTTCTAAACTAGCGAATATTCCCAATTAACAAGAGTAACACCATTAGTCAAATCATTAAACCTAGAAACACTAAAAGACAGAAGGGCAAAGAGTAAAGTAGTAATAATACATAAGGCATTAAACTCTAATTTAGAAATACAACACAATAACAATCTGTTGCAAATCTCAGATAAACATAAAGATAGAAACACTTTCCTTGTCCCTTATGCGAGAACAAATGCATATAAGTACTCTTTCTTCCCGAGTGGCATTCGGGCATGGAATGGGTTGCCTGAACAAACCAGGAAAACCAGTAACTTAACATCATTTAAAACATTAATAAAAATGCAAGACTAGACTCGGACCATGGATGAGCGTAGGACGCAATAATCTTCTTTATAGAAGGAGCGTCTGTAATGTATAAGATAAGAAGATAAGGATAGGGAAGGGAGTGCCTATGTTATTTTGAAAGTCGGCGGTTCCGAAACCTTGTGCCAATCGCGGCGCTTCTTTTTTTTTAAAGTAAGGTTTTTGTCATTGCGCCCTTTCCAGAGTTAAATGCTGTATATGTATCATTTTACCAATACCATAATAATATGAAATCGAAAATGGACCCACTAATTTTAGTACGCTTTAATGCCCTTGTAAATACGACCAGCCTTCCTAGGGGTATTGTGGCGCATCCTATTGGGATCTACTGCACAGTTAGAACAAAACTTACTTCCTGCATAACGCTGCACTCTTTGGCAAATGGCAAGATCCGAAGGCCTAGCGAAAACCGCCCTGCAGGAAACAGTGCAGGGTAGAGGAAAGAGAGACAGGCAGAAGAGCCCAGTATGACATCAGGGAGTAGACCGGTCTGTCTCTTGCAGACTCACAGAGGGCGGCGCGGAAACAGCCGAGTGGCATACAATCACCTAACTGTAAAAAAAAAAATGGTGCCCCAACGACCCTCACTCGGGTTATGGGATAGGTGAAGGTGAAACATTAAAACAAAGGTACCTCTCTATGTAATAGTTTGAGATTCATTTAGTAGATGTTCTTATCAACATAGTCAAGACAAGACGAAGATTGATTGACACAAAGGAAAAAACAACACTAGAACGTTACAAAGTAAGAGAGCACATCAGCTTACTTTTTTTTTTTTGTTGAAGGATTTAAAGTTCAAGTGAGTTATGCTTATAACTTTTACAGATCGTTTCTTTTAACAATCAAAGACAACTCTGTTAAAAATAGAAAGATAAAAAAAAACTTCGACTAACTATATAAACAGAGTGTACGGAATTGACTCAGCTGTAAAAGACCAAAAAATATCTAACCCTCAATGAAAGATAACTCCTACCAAGAAAAGATTATAACAGATTTAACGGACTTGTCTTGACTTTGTCACTTTCATTGTGACAACAATTTATTTTTTCAGTTTACTTTTCTTTTCTTTTTTTTTTAAATTACTTGTCATGCAGAAAAAAAAATTATATCGCTAATATTAGTCTCCCCCCCCCTCCCTCTTCCCCCCCACCGCCTTTTTTCCCTCGTTCTTCAACCTTCTCTTTTAAAAAAAAAGTTTTATAAGGTAAAATTATTTTTACAGACTAGAGAGCCATGTTCACATTCAGAAAAAAAAAAAATAAAAACAAATCTGATTGGTTAGGGACAAAAAAAAAAAGAAAAAAAGAAAAAGATAGGGGGAGGCAAGCAGACATAAGATAAAGAGATTGAAAACAGTTACGTCCCTTTGGTAAGCAGAGTGGGAGGAGTACAGTGCTCTTGAAATTATTTTCAGTGCGCGTGACAACTTCGTGGAAACAACGAAATTTATTTTAAAAAAGAAAAGGAATAATTGTATTGGAAAAGTCAGGGTGATTACACTAAAGTGGGCGCTGCTACAGAATCGCCGCACGGGGTGAAATTGTTTTATTGTTGATGATAACACTTGAAACAGTGGACAGGGATATAATTTCCTTTCCATTAAATAAAAGTTCGCTAGAATTACCTGAGAATTATTCTATAAGTTAATTGATAAACAAGTGGCACTACGACAGACATGCCTCATTGTTGTGGGAAAGTTTCGGGTGTAATGAATAAAAGATAGAAGAGAGTGGACGTTGACTATGTTCCAATTAATAGCCTCAGTGAAATTTGTGTCCTGCAGATTAAAGTACAAAAGTGGTTATTGAAATAGTTATACAACGTTGAGTTATACCAAGACATTAAAGAAGTACTGTATCCTTGTTGTGCGTCCATCGTGTTCGACGATGACCACTCAGCATCCTATGGATTTTAAAATAGGAATACAATTGTCTCCTTAAAATAGCCTTGGACTAGTCAAGATGAAATATTCAGAATACGTAATTATCAATTTATTCTAAGAAGAGGCATTTCTCAAGTATTGACATATAGTTCAAACATTTTTTAAAAACTCGTATAAATACTTGGGCGATAGTTAAATACTTTTTTTTTGCCATTTCGGTAAAAGATACTGAATTTGCCAGAGACTATTACCAAGCGGATAAACGTAATCATCATTATATTGATCATATTTAATTGATACAACTGGCCCTAGTTGGGGGCAAGTAAAAAGAAAATATAAAACTATATAAAAAAGTGTAATTGCAGATCTAAGCTCATTTTTTTTTCACAAGTGGCACCCGGTCATGTAATGGGTTACTTGACTAAACCATTAAAACGAACAATTTAGGTTCTTAAAAACCATAATGAAAATAAAAGACTAGACTTGACCAGACAAGACTTGACCCAAACCAATGCTCAGCAATTAGGATGCAATTATTTTTTGTATTAAAGGAGCGTCTGATTTACTACAGCTCAATAAACAAAATTTCGAGATTTTAGCAAACAATCTTTTTTTAGCCCGAATTAACTTGAACCAATTATTTGGTGAAGAGATGAAGTATTACATTTTGTTTTTCAGTTCGAAACATCTGCAGGTCTAGAAGTTCACTTTAGATATATTATTTTTGATGGCTGACAATATACAGTACCTTTAATTAGGGACGATTTCCAACGAGTACAGAACAAAACAATTCTGTTAAAGTTTATTCCCTGGCAAATATTTGCCTTAACGCCACCACTGAACATCTCACCCCCCCCCTTCTCGCCAAACCCCTCTGGTCTAGAAAAAATTGATAAAGCAAGAAGATAATATTCTTGAAAATCGCCCGCCATTGTTAAATCTAGATCTATATAAAATTGTACTTATATTCACAAAACTTTTACCTGTAAATGCGCTTCATAAGATAAGATAAGATAAGATAAGATTTCTTTATTCATCCAAACAAATGGAACCATGGCTCCTTTTTATCGTTTAGATTTTGTTCTAATTATAGGCCAAGCACAAAAATGAGTCGCTTTGTGCCTGAAGCTATTTTGAGCTACAGCCTAAAATATGTAGTAGGGTTGTAGAATATAGATTTTTTTATTTTTATAATTTCTAATAATGTATTTAGTTTTGCACATTTCCCCAGTGATTTTTATTCCAAAAAAAAAATTATTTAATAAATATTTTTTTAAGTATTTTTTTTATACGAAAAAGCAAAAGAGTAAATTTGAAATTTCTCAAAATCAGGTTTTAGACACATATAGCTAAGAGACTATTTCTATGATTTTTTAAACGGTTTTCAAATCACTATAAGGATAACTAAATAACTCAAAATGACTCCATGGCACAGTGCGTCTCAATTCGTGGTGGTGGGTTACTGTCAGACAGGATACATGGATAAGTAATGGAGTATGATAATCGTAGTTTCCGCTGGCAGCCATATGTACAAACTAATGTATTAAGGAGGCTCTTTCGATTCTTTTTTATAGATCACAAACAGTAAGCCAGTTGGTCAACGTAAATTATAAAGAAATATACAAATATAATTTTTTTGATGGACTACTTATGTTGATCGTAAGCAATCCTCCATGGCACGGTAGAAGGTGTGCGTCGGAGAGGCCGTCAGCTTAAATGCTGGACCGACAGTGTAAAGTATTAGACAGGGCTGCAGTTGACTCGACTATTGACAACCGCTCAAGATAGGCAAAAGTGTAGAAAGTTGACTGCTGAGGTGTCCATTCGCTCTCCCCCAACGACCGCAACGGCCATGGGATTGATGATGATGACGATGAAACAATAACAGCTGAACGAAGCATGTTTGTGAAACTCGTTTTTAATATAATTGTCATATGATTATTAAAAGCATTCAATAAAAAAAAACTGGATCCGCATTTAAGACAATAATACTCATCTCTTGTAAAAAAAAAAAAAACAACCTTACATTTAATCGACTACTATCTTCAACTTTATTTCAGTAACATTGTTACGAGGTCATTGTAACCTTTCATCTTGTCAAATATAAAAACGTGGTAGTGCTGGGAGCAGGGTAGAAGGAAGGAGGGAGGAAGGGAGGGGGAGGGAGGGAGAGAGAGAGGGGGAGATAGGAAACTGTTAACATTGTTTAAAATAATTTCATGTACTACTACTACTACTAATAATAATAATAAAATTACCATCCCAAATCTAAGAAACACAACGCATACATACATACAATATTCAATATAACTACATTTTAATGGTATAAAATATCATTGTTAAATTCATATATATAAATGTATAAACATGTTGACTGACCCTCACAGTAACAGTGAGAATATGTCCTTGGAAATATAAAGTCAAATAACACTCAAAGTCGTGCTGTAGCTTTAAACGAAGACGTAGCTGCTTGTTAAAGGTGAGTCTGTCTGGCACCGGAAACCCCCGCCTAAACCTCGGTCGAATCTGAAGGTATCTGGTCAAAGTTTGATAGCCCGGTCTGGGTGAACACGGTGATGCGCTTCCCTGGAAACCTGAATGGCTCCGCGAAGCTAGTGTCGAACAGGTTCAGTAGTGACAATTTGGCGTTTATGTCTGAGCTGTTCACTGAAGGAAATTTTAAAGAAATAAGTTATAGGTCAAGGGATGTTTGGACGCATTGGTCAAGGAATACTTAGACGCATTGGTCAGGTAATGCATTAACGCATTGGTCAAGGAATGTTTGGAAGCATTGGTCAAGGAATGTTTGGGAGCATTGGTAAAGTAATGCCTAGACGCATTGGTCAAGAATCGCTTAGCGTCATTTGTCAAGGAGTATAATACCTGGATGAAAAGCCCTCGTCTTTACCCGTAATTGAACCCGGGAACTTTGGAACGCGAGCCGAGTTGCCACAAGAGCACCCGCCCCACACGCACACACACATTTACTTCCCTAGGTTATAGTAGGATTTGGCAACGGGTTATGGTAAGACTTCGCAAGCCGACAATATAGTAATTTTTAAAACAAAATGAAATACACACGTTTTCGATTTATTTTAATAACATATGGTAAATGTAAAGCGCATTCGAAGACTTTGTTATAAAAAGCGCTATATAAATATGTCATTTTGTAGTTTGTTTGTGGGTTAAAGGTGAATCTACGGAACGGGTAAGATTAAGATTAAGACTTTGCAAATGATTACCGGCACTATGAAAGGCAAACAAAATAATCATTCCACTAATTAGTTTTATTTTAGGGTTTTGTTGGTAACGGTTAACCACGTGACCACATTCAGAGCCCAGGTTACCTGCAGTTCGGATCTTGCGGTGGGTCACATGGTGCTCGCTGCCCTGGCTATCCTCGTCCACCGTGGACTCCACCCATCGGCTGTGTTGATGGCAGAAGAACTTCAGACAGGGACGGAAAATCCTGCGCAGCTCCTCCCGGAAGTGGTCGCCGAAGAAGCAGTAGATGACGAAGTTGACGGAGCAGTTTGTGTAGAGCAGGAGGGAGGACACGTGGTACACTGTGTTGGATTTAGCCAGATGGAACTGTCTACATATTCATAGTTTCTATAGTTTTGTTTTAATATCTATTTATCTATCTATCTATCGATCTATCTATCTATCGATCTATCTATCTATCTATCTATCTATCTATCTATATCTATATATCTATCTATCTGTCTGTATGTCTGTTTGTCTGTTTGTCTGTCTGTCTGTCTGTCTGTCTGTCTGTCTGACTGTCTGTCTGTCTGCCTGCCTGCCAACCGCCCTGCCTGTCTGCTTCACTGCCTCACTGCCTGCATGCCTGTCTGTCTGTCTGTCAATCTATCTAACGCTTTGTGACAGTTACATCCAATTAATTTGAGAATCGCTATTACTATGTATTACTCACATAGCATAAATTTTCTAAGCCCATCACTCGTATGCTCGAACAGGGACGGCCCAAACATATGCTGAATGGCGTACGGCAGCTCGTTCAGTAGAATCTGAATGTCGCACGCAAACAGAATAGCAGCCAAGATTCGCACTACTGGAAAACGCATACAAAATAAAGAATTAGATAAAGCTACACTGGATGGACTAGCGTACCGAAGGTGGAACCCTGGTTATTGCGAGCATCTGTTTCTTAGTCTCTGAGTCTACCCAGCTCTTTTAAGTGCCTGACATTAGTTGGGTAAAATTGTAGGCGGCAGTTCAATGGTGCTGTCCCCAAACCACCTTTTATGCTGTGGCCACAAATAGTTGTGAACGGGTCATAATGATTCAGAATGGTCTGGCGGGGGATACGTTACTGTTACACAGGTAATGTTACAAGTTTTGTGCCACCTTAAGAATTTTTTTTCCCATCTCGGGATGTGACTAGAGCTTCTACTGTTAAGCTATCCATAAAATCACTTAATTATTTGTATCAAATATATATATGTATAGCCCAGTGAAGGATCTACACATGTATCCAGCGTTGAAATTAGTGCAAGCTGACCTTTTTTGAGCGGTTAAGGGCCGTGATGGCTTAATATGATAGATAGTTGCTGGAAAATTCTTTTTTTTCCAATAGACTGTGGATAACTGCCCCATCTGTGCCGGCTTTCAAATCTTCACCGAAGGGCTGGACTAATAAGAAACTCTGTCACCTGTTTGTAGTTTTTGTTTGTGATGTTTTAAAATTGTATATGTAGTTGAAGTGTGGACTTTTTCCTCGGTCTTAACGGGGTCTCCACATTAATATGAAGAAGAAGAAGAGAATACTAAATATTCTTTTGATCAGGCAAGACAGACAGACAACCATTTATCTCACATGATCTCACTGTTAAATGATTTTTTTAAAAATGCAAAAACAGACAAAAACACACACTCACTTCTCTCTTTCTTGATGGTAATCGAACTCTTCGCCTCGCTGGACCTCATTAAGGAGCGGACTTTCCGAATGATGAAAATGTTCATGATGATGATGAGGGAGCCAGGAACGAAGTAGAACACGGACACCTGCATAATGTGGTAGACTGTATTTCTGCTGAAGTCACATGACCTCAGACGCCTGGAGAGGAGGAGACAAAAGTATCGAAACAATTGACCAACATGAAAAACAACAACACAAAAACAAAGAACTTCAAGTCCAAAAAAAAAACAAAAAAAACAAAAGTAAAGTATTCCTTCGGACCGAATTGACCCGTAGTGCCGGTGAAGCAGCGTTCACCAGTTTCGGTGGCCATGGCATTGTGTGGCGAGCACAATGCCCAGTCGCCTTTACTTTAACCCCAACTAAAAACAAGTACCCATCAAAGCTGGGTAGACTCAGGGACACCCTCCAGACCCGGGAACAAATCCTAGCCTTCACCGCGATTGGAACCCAGGACCTTTCGGTATGCCCGAAGAATGCGCTTCCGCTAGGCCAACTATGCCACATCCAACTGCAAAGTAACTACATTAAACTTTTCGCTGTAATTAAACAGGCATAAGTCATAAGACTTTGAAAGATGACCAAGCACGCTTATGTTCGTTTTGAAAGAAAAATGATCTACTTATGAAGATAATCTTATTTGTATAGGCCTAACGCTACTATTCAAGCTCTTCACATTTAACAAGCGCACTACGCTCTTGTCCACAGTTGTGGTTTTGATATCAAAGTTTAATGGAATGTATATGCCATTTTCAAAGTGTTGCGTAATTCAGAGCCATCTTACTTGTATGATAAGAACTTCATCCTACGTATAGCCAGCCACATATAGTCAGGACATTTATACTGTTAAAAGATCTTGTTCTATAACTGGATATATGATTTTTAGTAACCTGTCATACCCTAGGGACTGAGCGGCCACGGACGCTTATTCTATACAAGTTCTCATTACCATAACGGCAATGGGAGAAAACAAATGTAAGAAAACAACTGTACATTCATCCGCGACTAATACGGCGCGGACAAAAAAAAGCAAAAACAGAAAAGAAGGTTGTTTTATATAGAAACATTGGAAATGAATAAACAATTGACAGCCGCTCAAGATAGGCCAACATGCACGGAGAAAGATGACTGCTGAGATGTTCATTCGCCCTAATCCCCTAACGACCATAACGGTTAAGGGTTTGATGATTATGATGATTTCTACATTAATGGTTTAAGATAAATACTTCTGTTCAATCCGCGGTGTCTTAAAAGGATTTTTAGATTAGCCAGGTAACATCTCATCCCCCAAATATCTTTGCTTAGCACCCTGAACCCATTTGAGAGAGGGTTTCTCATTAACATACACACAGGCTTGGGCGAAGCCAGACATTTTTTAAAAGGGGGGGGGGGGGTCAGAACTTTTGCGTGACAAACATTTAAGTAATTTTTAGGGGTTTTAATACATATTAAAAAAAACTGTTGAACGTTTTTTTTTTTTTAAATTTAGGGTGGGTGCTTATTTTCCCTCAGCCCCACCTGTGGCTTCGCCCCTGCCTACAAGGATACACTTTCACCCATGATAAAAGTGACGCCTTTTACTGGCAAACACTTAAACTCACCCATTCGGATCGACTTTCACCATGATGTAATGCTTCTCTGACAACACAACCTCGAATGTGACGAAGACCACGCACATGGTAAAGACAACCACGTGCACGAATACCTTGGTGCAGCACCTCGTGGCGCTGGTGAGGAGGTAAACAAAGCAACAAAACATGTTATTAATAACTCGAAAACATGGGTCATAGATAGGTCATAGGTCATAGAGCGAACGTAGTCTAGCGAGAGATTACTGGGTGTAGTTTAATTTCTGGTAATCATCTTTTTTTTTCTTAGCATGGTGACCCTAAATTGTGTATTTTTAGTTAAAGTATCCCGTGGGACCAAATTGATCCATAGGGCCGGTGAAGCAGCGTTCACCAGTTTCACTAGATTATGTGGCCAGCACTATGCCCGGCCGGCTTTACTTCACCCCAACTAACGTCAGGACCTAACAGAGCTGGGTAGACTCTCGGAAACCCTACAGGTCCGAGAACAAATCCTAGCCTTCACCAGGATTCGAACTCAGGACCTTCGGTACGCCAGTGGAATGCGCTGTTGCTCGTCCACCGTGACAGCCTTTTGAGTTAAGACTTTATTTACCGGGTAAAAGTCCCTATGTTCCATACAACTGTTCTTGACTTAAAATAATATGGGATAAAGCATATCTTCTGACGCATCGTTCGACAACATACGCCACATGTGTCAGACAGGCAAAGCCATTGGCAATGGCAGACAAAAGATTCCCCAAACTAAGTGCATGATGATTTTTTTTTTACGTTAGTACACTGAATGAATGACTAATCCTACTTTAGGTACACTGTTATAGAAAAAAAGCCTATTTCTGGTTCTAACTCTGGGTAAAAAAAAATTCTCGGTGGCTATATGCATTTTCATGTAACAACGCAACATAGAGTTCCATCAAGGTTCTGTAGAAGTTGATAAGCCGTCCTAAGGACAGACTATCTTACACAGTATATGGCCCAAAAGGCTACTGAGTTTGAGAAACGCCTCTATACGTACTTAGGACAGTTGTTTCTCCAATTTCTGGTAAAAGAAATGCATTACCTTAAGTCCTATTTGATCTACAGGGCCTAGGATACAGCCTTCACTGAGTTTCCGTGAGCACGATATACTAGTGCATGGGTCGGCAATTTAGGGAACGCTAGCCAGGCTTGGCACGCAGAGCGATTTTCAATGGCACGCGGAGGATTACCAAAACAATGCTAGTGCATTGCGTTGCCAACACAGTGGCAAATTGTTTTTTTACTGTGGGAAAAGTGGGGTGGGGTTCTTTGTGCATCTTGAATAAGGGGCTCCCTTCTTAAAGGGAAAATTGACTGCGCTCGCTTCCAGAAACCCACATATCCCCTTTGTGCGTTTCATAAGCTACAAAAGCCCATTTAAGCATAACTCTGGATATGTATGTAATGCAGATGCTTTATATAAAGCCAAATATTGTTTTAATGGCGAAATCGCTCTTTCAGACTATATTATGGATCCATGACAGATAAAAAAAAAGATTCGTTAATTTCGAAAATAACATAAAAAAAACTTCATTGATGGTAACGCATTTCATCAACAATTATCCCGTCCGACCAATTTGATTGATAAGGCCCATCACTGCAGCGTTCAAATTTGTTTTCTCTGGCCAGCACAATGCCTAGCGGGCTTCACTTTTACCCTGACTGAATAATGTCAGGTACCCATCAGAGCCGAAAATATTCAATATTCAGGGACAACCCACCCCCACCTTGACCCCGGGAACAAATCCTAGCCTTTACCAGGATTCAAACCCAGAACCTACGGAGTGCAGTCGAACACGCTACCGCTGGGCCACAGCGTGCTCCATAAGACCTTATTTCAAAATGACAATACACATATTATGAGTTGTGCTTACTGTACTGGGTTATAGACATATAACAATTTACAGGTTGTGACGGCAGTCATCAGCCAGTTAGAAATGACGTGAAATACCATGGTACATATTGAGTGAACTCTGGGGATAAAAAGGTAAGCACTAAATTCACATTAATGCCCAATTCGCACGAATCAAGTAATTAAATGTCTTGCAAATGATATTTAAATGTAGAAAAAAAAAATTTACGCGATTTTTTCTTATTTTTTTTTACTATTTATATTAGCATAAACAACGCTATTTTGGCATGTGACGTCACAGGGGAGAGCTGACTCGAATCCACCATTTTGTGCTAAAAGGTCACAGGTCAAGGGTTACTATCCCTAACCTATATAAACTAACCGATACTAACCATGCGCTAACAAAAAAGCATGAAATGTTTAAAGACAGCACTTGCTAGTATCGGTTAGTTTTTATAGGTTAGGGATGGTAATTTAGCTATTCAGCCATTCCCCCGTGACGTCAATGATCAAAATGGCGTTGTTTATGCTATATTAATAGTAAAAAAATCGCGTAAAATATATTTTTTTTCTAAATATATTTGAAAGAAAATTTTTTACATTATTTGTGCGAAATTGGCCTGGTTCTTTAAAAAAATCTTTATCAGAGAACAAAAAACCTCGTGGGCTAACGCAGGTAGAGAAATACCAAAAAAAAACCACAAATAAAATCGAAGGCAAGCAATGGTAACATGATTGAGATAGTATTATTTAACATTAGCATTTATAAAGTACTTTAATTGTATGTGAATTTGTCTCTCTCTCTCTCTGTCTCTGTCTGTCTATTTATCTCCCCATCTCTCTCTTGTAGCGTAAATAGAGTGGGGCGAATGGGGCGCCCGCCTCGGGCACCAATATCTGGACAGGCGGCAAAAAAATACTTTCTTATCGTCTACGTACGTTAGCTTACTAAAGAAAAAAATGAAAACTAAAATTTTAAATAGGCGCCAAATTGTACCCCCAACCCCAGCCCTATTTTTAAAAAATCTCTATCAAACGAACTAAGTATATTGAAACCACGTGACCAAAAACAAATGACAAAATGTCATCGAACCTGCAGGCGAGTCGCGAGTAGTTCCTAATGTCAGCGTGGACCAGCCCGATGATCCACAGCCGAGTCAGCCCGAGGGCCAGGTTCAGGATATTGAAGATGGCCAGGTAGGTGAGGAACAGCGCCACGAAGTTGTGCCTCAGGGATTTGGACCTCAGGATCAGGATCGTCACCATGTTCCCGGTGATGCCGACCACCAGCAGGAACGGGGGGTAGATTTGCAGGATCAAGTTCTCGGCGTCGTGCAGGGGGTCCTCATGGAGATCAGTTGCGTTGGAGGAGACATTTACTTTTGCGTAAATTTCCGAGGCTATCAAATTCATCTCCAGACATTCTTCTTTGTAAGAATGTCTACGTCACATGATCAGGGTCACGTGTCCAAGAGGGTTTTTACATCATCGCAATGGCTCCGCAGCAACTAGATTTGAATGTTGGGGGAGTAGACATGGGAAGGGGGGAAAAAATAAATAAATACCAATGCAATTTATAAATAAATCAGATGTATGTGTATAATTTGACATAAGTGAATCTATATTAGCATCTATATTTTAATATATATATATAATATATATATTTATAATTGATATATCCATTAATCTATTCATATCAGCGGTTTCCCAAATCGGATTTAGTCGAATCCGAGGTTTCTATAAATAGTTTCAAGAACTTCTTAACATTATAAGCTCTCACACAAGATAGTGTCAGTTTTTTTTAAAAATACTTTTAAACAACTCCTTATCTTATATGTTACAGACGCTTCTTCTATAAAGAAGATCATTCTACATGTTTCGAACTTTATAAACTGTCTATTTATCTATTTTTATAAATACCTTACTTTCTATCTATCTACTAACCTTTATATATGTCTGTCTATCTTTCTATCAAACAATCTATTTATCTATCTCTCTATATATCACTCTATCAATCTATAAATATATATATATACATATCTTTTAATCTATCAATCTATCTATCAATCTATTAATCTATCAACTTATCAATCTATCAATCTATCAATCTATCAATCTATCAATCTATCAACTTATCAATCTATCAATCTATCAATCTATCAATCTATCAATCTATCAATCTATCAATCTATCAATCTATCAATCTATCAATCTATCAATCTATCAATCTATCAATCTATCAACTTATCAACTTATCAATCTATCAATCTATCAATCTATCAATCTATCAATCTATCAATCTATCAATCTATCAATCTATCAATCTATCAATCTATCAATCTATCAATCTATCAATCTATCAATCTATCAATCTATCAATCTACAAATCTACCAATCTATCAATCTGTCAATCTATCAATCTATCAATCTATCATTCTATCAATCTATCAAGCTATCAATCTATCTATCTATCTATCTATTCATCTATCTATTTATCTATCTAACTATACGTCGCCATGCAGTATAGGATTAAATTTCCCTGCCTTTAAGTTTTGACACATCCAGGGTTTGAGTTTAGTCCTGCATTTGAAGAAAGGTTTTCAAAAATTATAGATTGTTGATTGTCCGAACTAGTTCATCCACATGAAACTGGACATCACTTCCGACTTTAAGTCCCCATGCTTTCAAGCCTAAGACATACATTACTCCCCCGACCGCATAACATTACCAACATATTTTTCCAGCACTACCGAACAACTGAAAAGACATACAGATATATTTATGTTTTTCTGGCATTGACCACAAGAGAGAACATAGCTATGCAGATTGGTTTATCTAAGAAGAAGGAAGACGATTATAAGTCGTTGACTTTCTAGCATAGTTCGTAGGGCACCATGGCGGAGCGGCCGCACGTCCAACTGGCGATCGTAAGTTACTGAATCCTAGTCGAGGCTAGGCTTTTTTTCCGAGGGTGTCTGATGGGCACCTGAAAAGACGGCTGGGCATTGCGTTAGCCACACATCCACTAGTATGCCGTGGTCACAGAAACTATGACCAGTTTGGTCCGAAGGGTACTTTACTAGCATAGTTCAGGCAACCCTTTTACATTCCAAATGCCACAACGAGATCTTCTTTGTTTTATTTCCCATATTTTGACAAATGATGTTTAAATATAAACCTTAATGAGACCTAATATTTCTTTATGTTAACTAACAAATATGTTGAAATTTCGTAACACTCAAATATATTATAAAGGTTTTGTTGCGTAGAAACATCTGTGAAAGGATGTTGCTATTATATTGTAACTATTTCTCTTGATTCTTCTAATTTTAAAAATAATAATGAATAGTCACACTTGGCAAGTGTAATACCAATATGTAGGCTAAATTGCTTAAATTATACAACACACTATGTAAAAAGGCTAAACAGCATTCAATTATCACCAAAAAATCCAACACAAGAATCTAATAAAAGAAAATAATAATAATGGTTATCTATATTATAACGCTTCTATCCATGCTATTAAATTTAGCATGCTCAGTGCGCCCTAGTACCCAGAAATACATAGAAAGACATAGACTTAAAAACAATTTATTCCATATTCAAGAAATAATGCGTTTGGATACTCTTTCTTCCTGAGTGGCATCTTAACACCGAATGGGTTGCTCGAACAAACCATGTCCTACCAAGTTAACATCATTTTTAACTCTAATCAAAAGTCTATACTCTAACCAGTAAAAATATTAAAATTTAGCACATGGCCCATATAGAAAGAGCGGCTGAAGCACACATATAATATATTATGATAGATTTATATAAACATAAACTTTTTGCACTGTTAAGTTGGTCACTGATATAGTGGGTCTCCCTCTGCTGTACACTAAAAGAAAACGATATTTACAATTGTGAGGTTATCGGTGAATAACTAAAGAGTGAATGTATTGGATTGTGACTTTACCTGTAGTTTTATCTATACCAAATAAGATATATTAACTATTGATTTATTATACAGGGTGTTTAGCGAAGTGTTTTTATTATTATATTATTGTCTTTGTTTAGGAAGAAGTCATTTTATAGACTTGAGGCATTCCGTTCCACGGAAGTGTTTTTGGGTGCCATTTGTATACGCACCAATGGAAAAATGACATGAGCACATCTTATCTTATAATAATAATAATAATAATAATTGGTCATTTATATATTACAGACGCTCCTTCTATAAAGAAGATTATTGCGTCCTACGCTTATCCGTGGTCCAAGTCTAGTCTTGCATCTTTATTAATATTTTAAATTATATTAAGTTACTGGTTTTCCTGGTTTGTCCAGGCAACCCATTCAGTTCCCGAATGCGGCTTGGGAAGAAAGGGTACTTATATGCATTTATTCTCGCATTAGGGATAAGGAAAGTGTTTTTGTCTTTATGTTTATCTGAACATTGCAACAGGCTGTAATTAGGTTGTTTTTTCTAAATTAGATTTTAATGTCTTATGTATTATTACTATATTACTCTTTGCCTTTCTGTCCTCTAGTGTTTCTAGGTTTAGTGATTTGACTAATGGTGTTACTCTTGTTAGTTGATAATATTTGCTAGTGATGAATCTTGCAGCTCTATTTTTGAATATGTTCTAATTTTTAAATGTTTTCTTTAGTTGATGGGCCTCATACAGAAAATGAATATTCTAGTAAAGGTCTAACTAATGTGATATAGCATTTTAGTTTTATCTGAATCGCTAAAATCTGCGGTAAATTCACCTCTGGAACAGCTTGCCTCGGACACTGAGAGTTTCTGAGACAAAATAGTCTTTTAAAGAGAGTCTAAAATCCTTTCTCGTTAATATTATAAGCACGAATGACTGTTTAATGTATTATTACTATACAATCAATTTTGCGCATCAAGACGAATTCACACCTTGATCGTAAATGCCTAAACAATCAATTTTAGAATGTGTGTTCCTTTAAAAACACAGGAAGTAATTAAATCTATCCGTGTTAATTCTACACAAAACTAAATTATCAGTTTATTTACTTCTTTATTCTAAATTGTAGAATATTTCAAATGTAAAGAATAAATAATTGAAAGGCTAAAAGCTTTAAAGGCTAAAAAAATTCTTAGTAAGCATTGCTTTGTTAGGAAATGAATTGCTTAAATTTTGCTCTGAGTAGTTTGGTAGAAAACTGGTTAGTTTTTATTTTGTATTGTTGATTACATTGATTACCCTTTTTTTTTTACTCATTTACACTATGTACCTTATAGTAGTCCTCTCTTATCTTAAACATCACAGACGCTCCTTCTATGAAGAAGATTATTGCGTCCTATCCGTTGTCCAAGTCTAGTCTGGCATTTTTATTAGTGTTTTAAAGGATGTTAAGTTACTGGTTTTCCTGGTTTGTTCAGGCAACCGATTCCATGCTCAGATTCGACTCGGGACGAAAGAGTAGGCCTACTTATATGCATTTATGTTCTCGCAAAAGGGATAAGGAATATGTTTTTGTCGTTATGTTTTTTCTGAGCACTGCAACATGTTGTTATTGGGTGGTATTTCTAAATGTAATACCTTATGAATTAATATTACTTTACTCTTTGCACTTCTGTCCCCTCTAGTGTTTCCATGTTTAGTGATTTAAATATTAGTGTTACTTTTGTCAGTTGTAAATATTCGCTAGTAATGAGCCTTGCAGCTCTTTTCTGAATTTGTTCTAATTGTAAAATGTTTTCTTTAGTTGATGGGTCCCATACAGGTGCTGCATATTCTAGTATAGGTCTAACTAATGTGAGATAGCTTTTTATTTTTATATTCTTATTACATTTGTAAAAGTTCCTTTTTATGGAGACTAATAATTGTTAGATTTTTTAGATTTTTTTAATCACTTCATCAATATGTGGATTCTAAGATAATTTATCATTTATTATTACTATTAAGTACTTTGTATTTTTAGTTTGGGTCAGGTATTTACCATGCAATATAGTAGTTTGTTATTATTTGTTTCTTTTTCTTTGATACCCTTAACAGTTGGCATTTTTCTGGTTTCAAAGAAATACTTTAGTTAGATTCCCATTTTGTAATTCATCTTTTTGTAAAAGTTCACAATCTTATTATGTCTTTACTGTTCTATAAATTAAACACTCATCTGCAAATGATCTTTCTTTTGTTTCTTGTGTTGATGCAGTTAGGTAAGTAATTAAAATAAGTTCCTTGTGGAACTCCTGAATTTACAGTTACTGGTGCTGACTTAGACCATTAATTATTACAGCTTGTTCTCTACAGATAAGAAAGTCTTGATTCCACTGAGTACCCAAAAATTAATATTTTTATAGTAAACTAGTATATATTTATCTACCTTTGTGCCTATGTATTATTGTATATATCGATATGTATGTCTGTCTTTCTACGTCTTTTAGTATGTTTGTATTTCTTTTTCTTTATATCTAAAAATAAAGCTTAATGCATATCTACCCTCTCTCTCTCTCTCTCTTTCTTTCTATCTCTCTCTTTCTGTCTAACTATTTATCTGGACATCTATCAATCTATTTAAATTTCGATTATCTGCCAGTCTTTGCCTTTCTATGTTTGTACATCTTTCTAAACCGGGTATCTATCTACAAAAAATCATCATAATAATGGTTATTTATATAGCGCACATATATATTCTGAATTCATCGAATTCATTCAATTTTCTTTGCAGCGTTTCCTACAACATTATTCTCCAGTAATTCTACGCAAACGCCAGCTTCCTGAAGAGTAAAACCAAATGGTTTTCATAGGGGCGAAGCTATGACTTTCAAATTTGCGGAATTTCCCAATGCGGAATGGGTGTACCCGATACCGGAAAAAGACCTTAACGTAAACGACACCATCATAGGCACAGAGGATAACACTGAAGTGTACGTTCTAGAGGGAATCAAGCGCTGGCTTTACATCATTTTGCCAATTCTAATATATTTACTGGGAATTCCAGGTACTTTCTGCGAGATTTGATTGTGTAAACTATTTTTCTTTTACGTCTTGGGATTTATTTATGTAAACGAGTATTGCGATGGTCCATCAACAGCGCAATCGGAAAGGTTGTACCAAAGGTCTAGAGCCTAAAGACTGGTTAACGTCAACGTTGTGTTGTTATTGTGTTGTTGTTTTTTTCCACGCCAGGTCTGAAGGGTTTTCCAGAGTCTACACAGCTCTGATGGGTACCTGAAATTAGTAGAGGAACAGTAAATTTCGCTGTGAATTATGCGGGCCCACAAAATCCTTTTGTGAGCCGTGGCCAAAAAGATATTGTCCAGTCGCTGCTTAACTTGTCACATTGACAAACATGTTCCGCATGGGATACTTAACTTACTATGGAATACAATGAAGAGTATAGCGCGTTAGGTGACACGGTGACTATCTTCCCGATAGGTCTTAATCTAATGATTGGGTTACCTGAACAACTAGCAAAACCAACAAAACCAACGTATTATAGGACACCTTTTAACATAGCTATAATAGCCCTGAAATGTGATTGAACGTGTTGCTATCTGCAATACGTCTATGTGCCCAGTTATAGCTCGATGGAATAACGGAAAGTGGGTCAATGAGGTCAACTTTTGTTCGTAATGTTTTTAATTCTTTGCGGTCTTGCATGTTCAAATTCACACTCTGGTATTCCAATATATAGACAGCACCCATAGTCTGAGAGATTACAAGTCCTTTGACCTTTGTAAAAATGTTTCTTACACTTATTCTTCTCAGAAAACATTCACAATCGAATTTTTTTTATATATTTGATCTGATTTTTAAGAGTAAAAGTCTCACCCAGAACAATCCGAGATGCTTGACTTGTGCTGTTTTGACAATCTTCTCATTGTTTAATAATATATTAGTTATTAAGTAGTTTTCGTTAGTTGTTATTATATGTTATTTAAATGTTGGTCCTGTGGTTGGTTCGTCGGACTGGCAACAAAACGTCCGGGTTCTTTTCCTGCCGCTGGCCAATCCCTGCGGTCCTGCAGAAGTTTTGGGCCTAGTGGACGTATTAATCTTCTATCTAGAAGGGAACGTCTGTAAACTTATAAGTCTTTGCAAGTATAGTCGATTAAAATATTAGTATTGTTATGGCCTCTTTATTATGACTATTATTACGACTCGTTAAATCGGATTCAATGTATATAGTTGTATCTTTATTAGAAGTCTCTAGATTCTGCTAATCTGTAGCCCAAGCTAGGGGTTCCTTGACTGACAGGTCTATGCAGCAATGTAGTTATATTCGGGATAATTATCTTCAACACCTTTCTCAACAATGATAGATCAAACAACTCCAGTTGTTGAATAAACAATTTTATTTAAATTGTAGACTCAATATAAACGATCAATAAATCTTCATCAACTGATGGCAACATAAGTTTCAATAAAATGACATATAATATACAAATCAATATAGCGACTTCACTCGACAAACTTCCGAACTGAACTAACTTTAAGGAGGTCGGGACTTTACAAAGAAAACTATCATCGAAGATTCTACAGGGTCTTAATACGCATTTTAACCTCTTTCTCTATATAATACTGCGATTCAGAGTTATTCTCCAATTTCCATGGGGTTGGACGAATTATTTTATTTAAACTGCCCTCAGGGCATAAAGGTCAAACCTTGGTCGCCTTGGACTCTGATACGCACTTGTTAAGAGGTCAATGCCTTACTACGTCATTCCTTTATGACCGATATTCGTAACACGACCAGCCTTAAGAAGTTTTATAATTATTTCTTTTACATTTTAACAATACTAAAAAATTTTAATTTTAAGGAATAATTATAAAAGAAAATATTCCGGGGAAAACAATACAGTTCAATTGGCTATCCCAATAATTCAATCAAACTGATAACAATAACATATAATATATGCAATATAAGTTCATCTTATCAAATGGCTTAACTACAGTCATTCAATCATTCAATTTTTAATTCAAAACAATGGACAATTAAATTATGTCTATCCAAATCTCGTTCACAAGAAAAATACTTAATCATTAGTAATAGATATAATATAATACAATTTAATAATTTCTATTACATGAACATTCCACTGTAATAAAAACTCTCTCGTCCATTTAATTATAAACTAATATCTTTTACAATTTTGTAATTATACAACAAAAGAAAAAATCACTTAATGTCTATTCAGACACGACTTATTTTTCATAAGGAGAAAAAAACCAAACGCTCTGATAGAACACATACTAGGCCTAACTCAATTACACAACAAAAAAAATACTAGCCCTGACCTAATTTCACTTTACAACAAAAATATTATTGCTCGTGTAGACAGTATTTTTTTTCAAGCCTGTAGGCTTTAGACAACACTGTCTGTGTCGAAACAAAAGATTTCTAGGTCAGTATTCTTTTTTCTTTCTCTCTCTATTCCTTCCGATCACTCTCTCATTCCCTAAATGTTTACATCGCGATTCAAATTTTTACCTCATAACAGCTTAGGTCAAAAATTGCTACGCGATTAAAAAAGTTATCTTTTTAATGATCATTATTTCACAACTATTATCTCAAAATTAAATTCATTTATGTTATTTTAAGAAATTTAAACATAGTATGTTACAGAATGTAGATAGTTTATAGCAAAAATCATTAAAAATATTTCAATTTCTCATTTTACCATGACCTTTCATCAGTTTCCGTTCAAAATAGTTCACAGAGGTTACACAGTAGTTTTAAATTGAAAACATTCTATTTTTCATTCAGACATGGATTTACCTAAAACAAATTGGTTAATTTACTTAATTAACTATCAATTAAAGCAAGTTATCATCTTCATACAATCTTAGTACTAAATAGTAAGTACTTTTTTTTCTTTAGATTACATTAAAGACATTTCAAATACAATATTATTGACGTAGAAAAGATTAAAGCATAGGCTACTATTAATTTATTTTTTTTTCAGACAGAAATCAATTTAGCAATTTATGTACAAAACAAACTGCTGGTTTGACTGGTGTGGTAAAACATTCCATTTCCAATCTTTTCAGTGGGGTACATTGCTCTTTTCCATTTTCCACAAAAGGTTTTATTCATTATTCATAGATTCTAGGTTCTCCTGTTCCTCACAGTGTTCAGGTCTACCCAATCTTTTGCTTGTCAGTACAATTTATTCAATCTATTTTAACTCATACAGAAAAAAAATAGATTAGTTTTACAATCTTGACATGAAATCCTTAATTAATAATACATTAGTTGAACATTGGTGTGTCAACATTATAAATTCTCAACCATGACATTCTCAACCATTCTGGTTTACAGTGTCAAGTCAGTGGCACATATCCTAAATTTATACAAAACAAGGATAAGTTTTATTTTACATTAGTTTCACTTCTGGTCTGCTTTTCATGTAACAGTATCCTAAAAGTAAAAAATCATATATAATACATTTCTTGGAATTCTTGTTAGTCATAGTTCTGCCTTGCTGCAACTATTTTTACCCTTCATTATCATACATTCAATGATAATATTACAAATTCACATAGAAGAAATTTGCATCTTGACTCAGTGCAATTATTTCAACAACAGTACATGATAAAATAAATTTCCATAGTACAATCATAAAACATTTCTCAATACTTTAGTGATAGAAAATTCTCTTTCTTAAAATCATTTTCATCTTTTTCAATCAAATTATCCCCTCTGTCAAATGTTTCAATTATCATTTCCAGAGTTTCTCAAACATATCTTATAATCAGTCCACATTTATAATGTCCTCTGATTTAGAAACCAATTCTGCGGATAAAACTGATCTTTTTCTCTTATAGCAATTATTTTAAATGCTCAACCTAACAAGTTTGTTTAGAAATATCACACTATAATAATATTTACTCTAACAATACTTTTATTCAGTCCTTTTTCATCACAAGTAAGGGATTTAGTTTTACAATAGTAAGTTTGGTAACTAACTATCAGTGAATCTGTCATTCAATTCATCCTGTACTCCAGGCATAAATTTTTACAAATAAGAGTAACAATGTTAACAACATCAAGCTTATTCCAATTGTTTTCAGAAGGTAAGGCTTTATCATTTTCAAATGATATAATATTTTTGCCTTTCTTTCATCACACAACAATGGCATCTGCATCTGAGCAGTGTACAATTTTTTTCTAACAAACACAGTTATGTCAGACAAAAATTTTATGTACTTATCTAGGTACTTGATCAGCCCAATAAGATCCAATTCGGTCTGCCATTCTTCTTGAAGTAGTTTGAGTGGTCCTCGGACAGTGGGTCCAAAGATTGGTCCATAGGCTCCTCGACTTTCCGGATAGGATTCAGTTGACATCTCCTGCTCCAGGCATAAGTTCTTTAGGACTGGATTGAAGAGTTCCGGGGCGAAGTTGGTCCTTCGATCTGTCGGTATGGATTGTGGTAACCCATAGCTTTTGATAGTTTCGGTCCAGCTCTTCGCACTCGTTTCTTCAGTGATGCTCCTCAAATCTTCATCTGTACCGGCAACTGCAGGTTTGCATTGTTGTTTGAGCATGCCGTGGTCTATCTGTTCATAGACATCACTAGTAGTAGTTTCTTTCTCGTCGACAGCTTTCTCATGCAACTGTAGCAACTCTGGGTCTACTTTCTGTTCAGCAGTCAATTCATTTTGTGATGACTTCTTTGATTGAGCATTTCCTTTCGGACAATCTTCAATCATGGAGAAAATAGTAGTATCCAGTTCCACTTCTTCTTCCTCTTTCTTCTCTCGTGGGAGAATTTCTTCTTTCTTTTTCTTTTCTTGTGAGATAATTTCTTCTTTCTTTTTCTGTGGTGTCATACCTTTTATGACATCACCTACAGGATAAAGTTTTTTTTCTTTTCCTGTCTCCACAATAGGACTAGGGTCTGGATTCTCCTTCACAATCAGTTCAGGTCTCACCCTCCCTTTTGCTAGGATAACGGATATGCCCCTTAACAGGAAGTTTTGATATTACTCCAACTGTCACATATCCTGTCACCAAGCCAGATGAGAGGTATATCCTATGTAGAGGTATTTCTTCTTTCCATTCCAAACCTCTCAATAGGACAGTCTGTCCTGTCAATGTATTCACATTCAATGGTAATACATCTTTAAGCAGCAGGGTTAATGATGCTCCTGTGTCTCGTAATATTTTTACGGACTTCAGTGGTCCTTCCTTTTGTAAGGCCACACAACCTTCACTAATGAACGGTTGAAAACTGCACAGGGTCTCTGTGTCAATTTTATTCTTCCCTTGACCATGACTTTCGGGTGTTTTTTCATCTTTCGATGACTTCAGACTCTTTTCCGAGTCAAAAATACTTTGGTCTACTTTCTCGTCTCTGTGGACTTGGACAATTAATCCAATAGTAGCCATTCTGTATTTATAATCAGGATATCCATCCTTATTTTCTTCAGTTGTAGATTTCTCTACCTTCTGACTTTTGCTCTCAGGCTATTCCACCCTCAGTGTTTCTGGTTTAGAAGAATCTTTCTTCGAATTCAGTTCGTTTGTATTTTCGCTTCCTTGTACATTTTGTATTGGTGCATGTCTGACGCACATTACCACTTTATTAGGTCCTTTTTCTTTCCTTATACTCCAACAGTCTTCAATGCTATGTCCTGTTCTCTTACAAAAAGTACATTGGACGTGTTTGTTGACAGGTTTCTTATTAACATCATTTTGTTTCACAAAATGCTCTTTTTCACGATGTTGTTGTTGTGTGTTTTCTGCTTGCCGTTGTGCCCTATTAAAATTCTTTTCACCAGCTGTCCTATTACACAGTGTATATTGTTCCGCTAAATCAGCAGCCTTATGTGGGTCAGTGATGTCACGCTCGGATAAATACATTCTTACATCCGGCCTCACTTTGTTAATAAAATCTTCTAAGAGAATGATATCTTTCATTTCTTTTAATGTGGAGATATTTCTAGATTTTATCCACTGATCCATTAACTTTTCTTCTGCTCGAAGGAAGTCTTAGTGTGTTTGGTAAGGGGACATTGTATACTGACGGAACCTTTTCCGATAACTTTCCGGTATTTGGTTATAGGCTTTAAGTACAGTGTCTTTAATGACTTCATAATCATTTAAATGCTCCTCTTTTAACAATAGAACACAATCTCTTGCCCTTCCCTGAGTAAAAGCTGTTCTTACTAATATTCCCCATTTATCTTCTGGGAACTTAAAATCTCTGCAAGAAATTTCAAAGGTCTGGAAGAAATTAGCTATTTCACTTTCTTTATCAATGTAGGTAGGGACTAGCTTTTTCCATCTGGCCATCTCTACATCATTATTATGAGATTCTTTTTTAGTAGCTCCTATCTTTGCTAGTTCTATTCTTTCCTGACTTTCTGTTTCTCTTTGACTTTTCTTATCTGCCATTTCACGATCAAGACGTTTTTCTTCCATCTCCATCCGTTTCATTTCTAGTTGAAATCGGAACTGTTCGGACATTTGAAGATTTCGACGTCTGACCTTCAACTTGATATCCCTCCGCGCTTGATTCTACTTTCAACTTTCCACTCGCAATCAACACATCTTTTATCTGCTGTGTCAACACAGTCCTCGATGGTGTAGTCTCAGTAACTTCTATCTTTAAGATCTCAGCGATCTCTTTTAACTTCTTTATGGATAAAGTTTTCAAAACTTCTTCTTCTGGATTTTCAATAAATTCCATTCTTTAGTTAAAAATTTTTTTAAGTAGTAAATTTCCAACTTACGTTTTTCCAATCGGAAGAATGAATTCAGCGTTATTAGGCTTGCTCAGTAGGTCACGGCTTTACACACAACACAACACAACTTAAATATATGCTTCACTATACAACTATCCCGGACGAGCCCCCAAATTGTTATGGCCTCTTTATTATGACTATTATTACGACTCGTTAAATCGGATTCAATGTATATATATGTATCTTTATTAGAAGTCTCTAGATTCTGCTAATCTGTAGCCCAAGCTAGGGGTTCCTTGACTGACAGGTCTATGCAGCAATGTAGTTATATTCGGGATAATTATCTTCAACACCTTTCTCAACAATGATAGATCAAACAACTCCAGTTGTTGAATAAACAATTTTATTTAAATTGTAGACTCAATATAAACGATCAATAAATCTTCATCAACTGATGGCAACATAAGTTTCAATAAAATGACATATAATATACAAATCAATATAGCGACTTCACTCGACAAACTTCCGAACTGAACTAACTTTAAGGAGGTCGGGACTTTACAAAGAAAACTATCATCGAAGATTCTACAGGGTCTTAATACGCATTTTAACCTCTTTCTCTATATAATACTGCGATTCAGAGTTATTCTCCAATTTCCATGGGGTTGGACGAATTATTTTATTTAAACTGCCCTCAGGGCATAAAGGTCAAACCTTGGTCGCCTTGGACTCTGATACGCACTTGTTAAGAGGTCAATGCCTTACTACGTCATTCCTTTATGACCGATATTCGTAACAGTATGTAACATATTAGAAATATAATATAGATAACTGAATCACGAATAAATAAATATGGAAGAAGTTGGTTGATTTAATTATCCATCTACTAGATAAAAAAAAATAAAAAGTAATAATGATACATAGAGATGTATAATTGTTGACAAAAGTTTATCAGTATACTAGCTAATTTTACCGGTCGTTGCCGGGGAAATACATACTTTTTTTAAAAAAAGTGTGTAATTGTTAATGCGTCGTGTTTGTTAAATGATGTTAATGTCCTCTTCTCTCTCTAAAGGAAATATCTTGGCCTGCATTGTGTTTAGGCGACACGCTTTGAAGAAGAACTCTTTATCCAAGTTTTTCATTGCCTTGTGCTTGAACAATCTTTTCTGCATAGTGTGGGGAGTCACTCGGCATTTTTTGGAAGGTTTAATACTATGGAACTTTAGACTTCATTCTAAAATAGTATGTTAGTAAGTATACTTTTATGGTGCTAAGTTAGTAAGTATACTTTTATGGTGCTAAGTTAGTAAGTATACTTTTATGGTGCTAAGTTAGTAAGTATACTTTTATGGTGCTAAGTTAGTAAGTATACTTTTATGGTTCTAAGTTAGTAAGTATACTTTTATGGTGCTAAGTTAGTAAGTATACTTTTATGGTGCTAAGTTAGTAAGTATACTTTTATGGTGCTAAGTTAGTAAGTATACTTTTATGGTGCTAAGTTAGTAAGTATACTTTTATGGTGCTAAGTTAGTAAGTATACTTTTATGGTGCTAAGTTAGTAAATATACTTTTATGGTGCTAAGTTAGTAAGTATACTTTTATGGTGCTAAGTTAGTAAGTATACTTTTATGGTGCTAAGTTAGTAAGTATACTTTTATGGTGCTAAGTTAGTAAGTATACTGTTACGAATATCGGTCATAAATGAATGACGTAGTAAGGCATTGACCTCTTAACAAGTGCGTATCAGAGTCCAAAGCGACCAAGGTTTGACCTTTATGCCCTGAGGGCAGTTTAAATAAAATAATTCGTTCAAATCCCGTGGAAATTGGGGGATAATTCTGGATCGTAGTAATTATAGAGAAAGAGGTTAAAATGCGTATTAAGACCCTGTAGAATCTTCGATGATAGTTTTCTTTGTAAAGTTCCTACCTCCTTAAAGTTAGTTCAGTTTAAACGTTTGTAGAGTGAAGTCGCTATATTCATACATGTACATATAATGCCATTTTATTGATACTTATGTTGCCACCAGTTGATGAAGTTTATTGATCGTTTATATTGAGTCTACAATTTAAATAAAATTGTTTATTCAACAACTGGAGTTGTTTGATCTATCGTTGTTGAGAAAGGTGTTGAAGATAATTATCACGAATATAACTACATTACTGCATAGACCTGTCAGTCAAGGAACCCCTAGCTTGGGCTACAGATTAGCAGAATCTAGAGACTTCTAATAAGGATACAACTATATTCATTGAATCCGATTTAACGAGTCGTAATAATAATCAACCTAAAGAGGTCCATAACAGTTTGGGGGCTCGTCCGGGATAGTTGTATAGTGAAGCATATATTCAAGTTGTGTTGTGTTGTGTGTTGGAGCCGTGACCTACTGAGCAAGCCTAAGAACGCTGAAATTATTCTTCCGATTGGAAAAACGTAAGTTGGAAATTTACCACTTTATAAATCTCTTAACTAAAGAATGGAATTTATTGAAAATCCAGAAGAAGAAGTTTTGAAAACTTTATCAATAAAAAAGTTAAAAGAGATCGCTGAGATCTTAAAGATAGAAGTTACTGAAACTACACCATCGAGGACAGTGTTGACACAGCAGATAAAAGATGTGTTGATTGCGAGTGGAAAGTTGAAAGTAGAATCAAGCGCGGAGGGATATCAAGTTGAAGGTCAGATGTCTGAACAGTTCCGATTTCAACTAGAAATGAAACGGCTTGAAATGGAAGAAAAACGGCTTGAGATGGAACAAAGACGTCTAGAAATAGAAAGTCAGGAAAGAGATAAGAAAAGTCAAAGAGAAAGTCAGGAAAGAATAGAACTAGCAAAGATAGGAGCTACTAAAAAAGAATCTCATAGTGATGTAGAGATGGCCAGATGGAAAAAGCTAGTCCCTACCTACATTGATAAAGAAAGTGAAATAGCTAATTTCTTCCAGACCTTTGAAATTTCTTGCAGAGATTTTAAGTTCCCAGAAGATAAATGGGGAATATTAGTCAGAACAGCTTTTACTCAGGGAAGGGCAAGAGATTGTGTTCTGTTGTTAAAAGAGGAGCATTTAAATGATTATGAAGTCATTAAAGACACTGTACTAAAAGCCTATAACCAAATACCGGAAAGTTATCGGAAAAGGTTCCGTCAGTACACAATGTCCCCTTACCAAACACACTTAGACTTCCTTAGAGCAGAAGAAAAGCTAATGGATCAGTGGATAAAATCCAGAAATATCTCCACATTAAAAGAAATGAAAGATATCATTCTGTTAGAGGATTTTATTAACAAAGTGAGGCCGGATATAAGAATGTATTTATCCGAGCGTGATATCACTGACCCACATAAGGCTGCTGATTTAGCTGAACAGTATGCACTGTGTCATAGGACAGCTGGTGAAAAGAATGTTAATAGGCCACAACGGCAAGCAGAAAACACACAGAAACATCGTGAAAAAGAGCATTTTGTGAAACAAAATGATGTTAATAAAAAACCTGTCTACAAAAACGTCCAATGTACTTTTTGTAAAAGAACCGGACATAGCATAGAAGACTGTTGGAGTATAAGGAAAGATAAAAGACCTAACAAAGTGGTCATGTGTGCCAGCCATGCACAAATACAGAATGTACAAGAAAGCGAAGATACAAACGAACTGAATTCGAAGAAAGATTCTTCTAAACCAGAAACACTGAGGGTGGATTTGCCTGAGAGCAAAAGTCAGAAGGTAGAGAAATCTACAACTGAAGATAATGAGGATAAATATCCTGATTATAAATACAGAATGGCTACTATTGGATTAATGGTCCGAGTCCACAGAGACGAAAAAGTAGACCAAAGTATTTTTGACTCGAACAAGAGTCTGAAATCATCGAAAGATGAAACAACACCCGTAAGTCATGGTCAAGGGAAGAATAAAATTGACACAGAGACCCTGTGCAGTTTTCAACCGTTCATTAGTGAAGGTTGTGTGGCCTTACAAAAGGAAGGACCACTGAAGTCCGTAAAAATATTACGAGACACAGGAGCATCATTAACACTGCTGCTTAAAGATGTATTACCATTGAATGATAATACATTGACAGGACAGACTGTCCTATTGAGAGGTTTTGAATGGAAAGAAGAAATACCTCTACATAGGATATACCTCACATCTGACTTGGTGACAGGATATGTGACAGTTGGAGTAATATCAAAACTTCCTGTTGAGGGCATATCCGTTATCCTAGCAAATGATTTGGCGAAAGGGAGGGTGAGACCTGAACTGATTGTGAAGGAAAATCCAGACCCTAGTCCTATTGTGGAGACAGGAAAAGAAAAAGAACTTTATCCTGTAGGTGATGTCATAAAGGGTATGACACCACAGAAAAAGAAAGAAGAAACTATCTCACCAGAAAAGAAAAATAAAGAAGAAATTCTCCCACGAGAGAAGAAAGTGGAAGAAGGAGTGGAACTTGATACTACTATTTTCTCCATGATTGAAGATTGTCCGAAAGGAAATG
Organism: Anisus vortex; assembly: GCA_949126835.1. NCBI lineage: Eukaryota > Metazoa > Mollusca > Gastropoda > Planorbidae > Anisus > Anisus vortex. The sequence continues at coordinate 14,153,224 of OX421503.1, read as the reverse complement.
AACAATCAAAGAAGTCATCACAAAATGAATTGATTGCTGAGCAGAAAGTAGACCCAGAGTTGCTACAGTTGCATGAGAAAGCTGTCGACGAGGAAGAAACTCCTACTACTGATGTCTATGAACAGATAGACCACAGCATGAACAGACAACAATGCAAACCTGCAGTTGCCGGTACAGATGAAGATTGGAGGAGCATCACTGAAGAAACGAGTGCGGAGAGCTGGACCGAAACTACCAAAAGCTATGGGTTACCACAATCCATACCGACAGATCGAAGGACCAACTTCGCCCCGGAACTCTTCAATCCAGTCCTAAGAAACTTATGCCTGGAGCAGGAGATGTCAACTGAATCCCATCCGGAAAGTCGAGGAGCCTATGGACCAATCTTTGGACCCACTGTCCGAGGACCACTCAAACTACTTCCAGAGGAATGGCAGACCGAATTAGATCTCCTTGGGCTGAGCAAGTACCTAGATAAGTACATATATTTTTTGTCTGACATAACTGTGTTTGTTAGAAAAAAATTGTACACTGCTCACATGCAGATGCCATTGTTGTGTGATGAAAGAAAGGCAAATATATTATATCATTTGAAAATGATAAAGCCTTACCTTCTGAAAACAATTGGAATAAGCTTGATGTTGTTAACATTGTTACTCTTATTTGTAAAATTTATGCCTGGAGTACAGGATGAATTGAATGACAGATTCACTGATAGTTAGTTACCAAACTTACTATTTTAAAACTAAATCCCTTACTTGTGATGAAAAAGGAATGAGTAAAAGTATTGTTAGAGTAAATATCATTATAGTGTGATATTTCTAAACAAACTTGTTAGGTTGAGCATTTAAAATAATTGCTATAAGAGAAAAAGATCAGTTTTATCCGCAGAATTGGTTTCTAAATCAGAGGACATTATAAATGTGGACTGATTATAAGATATGTTTGAGAACCTCTGGAAATGATAATTGAAACATTTGGCAGAGAGGATAATTTGATTGAAAAAGATGTAAATGGTTTTAAGAAAAGAGAAATTTTTCTATCACTAAAGTATTGAGAAATGTTTTATGATTGTACTATGGATATATATTATCATGTACTGTTATTGAAATATTGCACTGAGTCAAGATGCAAATTTCTTCTATGTGAATTTATTCATTTGTTCTATTATCATTGAATGTATGATAATGTAGGGTAAAAATAGTTGCAGCAAGACAGAACTATGACTAAAAAGAATTCCAAGAATTGTATTATATTTGATTTTTCACTTTTAGGATACTGTTACATGAAAAGCAGACCAGAAGTGAAACTAATGTAAAATAAAACTTATCCTTGTTTTGTATAAATTTAGGATATGTGCCACTGACTTGACACTGTAAACCAGAATGGTTGAGAATGTCATGGTTGAGAATTTATAATGTTGACACACCAATGTTCAACTAATGTATTATTAATTAAGGATTTCATGTCAAGATTGTAAAACTAATCAATTTTTTTTTCTGTATTAGTTAAAATAGATTGAATGAATTGTATTGACAAGCAAAAGATTGGGTAGACCTGAACACTGTGAAGTAACAGAGGAACCTAGAATCTATGAATAATGAATAAAACCTTTATGAAAATTGGAAAAGAGCAATGGATTCCACCGTACAAAATGGAAAGATTGGAGATGGAATGTTATCACCACACCAGTCAAAACCAGCAGTTTGTTTTGTACATAAATTGTTAAACTGATTTCTATCTGAAAAAAAAATGAATAGTCTATGCTCTTTTAAAGTCTTTAATCTTTTGTACGTAAATAATATTGTATTTGAAATGTCTTTAATGTAATCTAAAGAAAATAAGAACTTACTGTTTAGTACTAAGATTGTATGAAGATAATATAATCTGCTTTAATTGATAGTTAATTAAGTAAATTAACCAATTTGTTTCAAGTAAATCCATGATTGTCTGAATGTTTCAATTTAAAACTGCTGTGAACTCTTTTAAAAAGAAAATAATGACGTCGAAAGGTCATGGTAAAATGAAAGATTGAAATATTTTTAATGATTTTTGTTATAAACTATTTTAATTCGTGAACAGACTATGTTTAATGTTCTTAAAATAACATAAATGAATTTGACTTTGAGAAGATAATGGTTGTTAAATAATGCTCATTTAGTTACGATAACTATTTAATCGCGTAGCAATATTTTTTTGACCTAGGCTGTGATGAGGTAAATTTGCATAGCGATGTCAACCTTGTTAAAATCAATTGAGAATGAGAGAGAGAGAGAGAGAGCGAGAGAGAGAGAGAAAGGCGGAATTGACCTCAATCTGTTGTCTCGCCACAGAAAGTTGTCTAATGTGTTAGTCAGCCTACAGGCTTAAAAAAATACTGTCTACACGAGCAATAATGTTTGTAACGTGTAATTAGGTCAGGTCTAGTAGTATTTTTTTCATCAAGAGCGTTTGTTTTTTTCTGCTTATGAAAAAAGAAGTCGTGTCTGAATAGACCTTAAATGATTTTTCTTTTGTTGTTTGATTACAAATGTAAAAGATATTAGTTTATAAATTAAATGGACGAGAGAGTTTTTATTAACGTGGAATGTTATTAACTGGTATTATATTATATCTATTAAGAATGATTATGTATTTTTCTTGTATACAAGATTTAGATAAACAATTTAATTGTCCATTGTTTTGAATTAAAAATCGAATGATTGAATGACTATAGTTAAGCCATTTGATAAGATGAATTTATATTGCATATATTATTATGTTATTGTTATCAGTTCGATTGAATTATTGGGATCGCCAATTGAACTGTATTGTTTTTCCCGGAATATTTTCTTTTATAATTATTCCTTAAAATTAACATTTTTCGTATGGTTAAAATGTAAAAGAAATAATTATAAAGCTTTAGAAGGGGGGGGATGTTACGAATATCGGTCATAAATGAATGACGTAGTAAGGCATTGACCTCTTAACAAGTGCGTATCAGAGTCCAAAGCGACCAAGGTTTGACCTTTATGCCCTGAGGGCAGTTTAAATAAAATAATTCGTTCAAATCCCGTGGAAATTGGGGGATAATTCTGGATCGTAGTAATTATAGAGAAAGAGGTTAAAATGCGTATTAAGACCCTGTAGAATCTTCGATGATAGTTTTCTTTGTAAAGTTCCTACCTCCTTAAAGTTAGTTCAGTTTAAACGTTTGTAGAGTGAAGTCGCTATATTCATACATGTACATATAATGCCATTTTATTGATACTTATGTTGCCACCAGTTGATGAAGTTTATTGATCGTTTATATTGAGTCTACAATTTAAATAAAATTGTTTATTCAACAACTGGAGTTGTTTGATCTATCGTTGTTGAGAAAGGTGTTGAAGATAATTATCACGAATATAACTACATTACTGCATAGACCTGTCAGTCAAGGAACCCCTAGCTTGGGCTACAGATTAGCAGAATCTAGAGACTTCTAATAAGGATACAACTATATTCATTGAATCCGATTTAACGAGTCGTAATAATAATCAACCTAAAGAGGTCCATAACAATACTTTTATGGTGCTAAGTTAGTAAGTATACTTTTATGGTGCTAAGTTAGTAAGTATACTTTTATGGTGCTAAGTTAGTAAGTATACTTTTATGGTGCTAAGTTAGTAAGTATACTTTTATGGTGCTAAATCTTCTGCGTTTTATGTTGTGTTTTTTTTTAGTATTATTTTTAGCTCACAATCTATGATACATATACGATAAAAAAAAGCAATATTAAAGTATTTCAAACATATCAGTTATATATGTATGGACAAAAAACAACAACAACAACAATAAAAAAAAACACAGATTTTATCAAGAGCTGCTATTAACTTGCTGTTTAATTTTATCTACATAAAATATTAGTATTCTCAGTTATATATTTTTCGTTCCAAAAAAAAACTGTAAAGTATTCCGTCAGACCAAATTGGTCCGTAAGGGCCAGTGAATTGTCTTTCACCAGTTGCTGTGGCCAAGGCATATTTGGTGATTGTGTGCCCAGCACAATGCCCAGCCGCCGTTGTTTTATCCCAACTAAAGTCATGCACCCATTAGAGCTGGGAAGACTCAAGGACACCCTCCAGACCCGAGAACAAATCTTAAATCATATCAGGATTCGAAACCCAGGACCTTTGGTACGCCAGTCGAACGCGCTGCCAACTCGGCCACCGTATCCTCATCTATTTCTTCAGTAAATTTTTACAAACAGGCATGCGGTCATCTTCTGGGCTAGGCCCAAGTCTGTTATGCGTTCCGGAGGTTGCCCGACCCTGCACTAAGTTAAGCTATTATTCAAGTCCCCCATCCATTTCACCAGATAAAAAGACACTTAGTGTTTTTACCAAACTCTGAATTAGTCACTATCCCAATAGATTTGCGTCTCTACCTATTCAGTAGTCATCTATAGTGTTACGACTCGTAAAATAAGGATTCAAAGATAGTGGTCCTTTATATGAAGCCTCTAATTCTGCTTGCTGGAGTCAGGGCTAGAGGTCACAGAATATCAGGTTTCCGCAGCTCCTTTAATGCTGTGATTTTTATTAGTATTATTAAGGATGATTCTTTCAACTCCTTACATACAACAATGATAGATGAAATAACTTCAGTTGTTAACTGAGCAATTTTATTTTATCTGCAGACACAAGATCAACGTAATCAATAGTAGTATAAAACAAATTTTAACCCTTCCCGTACCGACCTACTTCTATCTATGCTGCCTTCAGTTCCACTATATACGCGCCCGGGACTGTAAGGGTTAATATGCGAGAAACTGGAGATCCCGAAAATATGTACACTTAACAAATAGCGATCTGCTCTCTACAAGATGTCAAACTGAACTGACTAAAATAATTATGAGGGGAGCTTTACTATGTAAAGTAAAAGGAACAAGAATCACGCTTTCCACATGGGTTGGTAAACTTCGCCGTAAATTTTCAACTACGCCGTTCCATTAAATTACTACTGAGATCTTAATGTCCCCTTTCACGGGAAGGACGAAATATTTAGTGCTAGTACCCGTCGGACCGAATTGATCCATAGGTCCAATGAAGCCGTGTTCACCAGTTTCTGTGGCCACGGCATACTAGGTGATTGTGTGGTCAGCACTATGCACTGCCGCCTTTACTTTACCCCAACTAAGGTCAGGTACCCATCAGAGCTGGGCAGACTCATGGACACCCTCCAGACCCGGGAAAAATCTCTAGCCTGCACCAGGATTCGAACCAGGGACCTTCGGGACGCCAGCCGAACGCCACCGTGATCCATTTTTAGTTACAATCTACGATACTTACTTGAAGGTCATACTTCTCCATCTCCTTAGTTACAATCTACGATACTTACTTGAAGGTCATACTTCTCCATCTCCTTAGTTACAATCTACGATACTTACTTGAAGGTCATACTTCTCCATCTCCTTTAAAATCTAATACGCACTAGGAATGGCCAATATACTTTACGGTCAATTATTTATAGCCCGAATTCTTAACACTTGATATAACACAACATTGCCAACTGTCATGACCCCAACTGTCATGACCCCAACTGTCATGACCCCAACTGTCATGACCCCAACTGTCATGACCTTCCTCACCTCCGTGCTTGTTCTCACCAAAACGTCTTTCCTAATCCGTTTCTGTGACACGTGTGTCTTCAGCGTCCACTCCTATTGTTTGATAGTTTCCATGTCTTTCGGCAACTGGCTTCTAGTGGTCATCAGCGGATGCCGGACGATGTATATAGCTAACCCCGACCGGTGAGTTTTGTTTTAAATATATTTTAAAGCCGTTTTGGATTCGTTTTCTCCAATCGTTAGTTGAAATATCATCCTGCTGATACGGTCATTCGTCGTCATTCGACGCTTTGCGCTTCGAAACTTTCAATTAATCTATCTTTTATCTATTATCTGTATATCTATCTATTTTTCTATCTATGTATCTATATATCTACTTATATATCCATTTATTTCTCTGTCTTTATGTCTGTCTTTCTGTCTATCTATCGATTTATTTGTCTGTTTTTTCTGTCTGCATTACTCTCTCTCTGTCTGTATATCTATCAATGTGTCTGTCTGCTCGTTTATTTGTCTGTCTATCTACACATCTTTTTTTTTTAGCATACCATATACCTATATCATTAAGCCAGAGCTTATAGTATTATCTTGACATTACACTAAACCAGTGTATAACAGTATTAACATCCTATCGTTTATTTGTATACAGACTCAACAGGACCATTTCATTCACTCAGACGTTCTGCATATTCCTGGCCTGTTTTATTATAGTGGCCGTACCGCAGGCATTTATAGTAGAGTACGGAAATTGGATTAAAATTGATGGCGAATCAGGGTGAGTCATAAGTTTGTCTTTTGTGTATATATATCATCAATATATATATAATTACTGTGAGCGATACCGTGATAATATGTTTATATATATGTTTATATGTTTGTTCTCTATAGACTGATATATATATTTATATATATTGTTACGTCCACAATCCCCTTGTGGCCAGAGCTGTGTAGATCTTGCTGATAATTCTCGTTAGTCCTAGGGGAGACTTTAATTATTAGTATTTATGTTTCAGTATTACACGAACTCTTCTTATAGTCCTGGGCACAAATTCAGTATTTGTATTCCAACATTTCCTCTCCTGTAAATTATGGTAGTAGATAAATCTTATAGTAATGTATACAACACAATAGGATAGTAACTTGACAAAGAAGCTTCAGTGTAACTGTTGTTGATAGTTTATTTCAGGTGGTATGTTCAATATATACAATATATCTATTATGTACAGTTAGAATAAAATAGTGCAAACACAAACGTTCAAAGGAACATCTTTTGAAAACTCTCTGTCTTTCAGACAAAACAAATCATTAAATACTATCCGAGTGGTGCAAGGGACAGACCCACTACCAGTAGGGGTGAAAATCATGGTAACATTACAAAACTCATAACAAAACGATATAAACTTCCCCTATTAAATAATGAGTCGTTCCCAGACTCTGAGAATTTGAGATCAACACAGAATCCCAGCATTACCTAGAACCTTTCGTTTTCCTACTAAACGTCCTAATATCGCGTGTAGTAAGAAAAGAGAGAGAGATGAGAATAAACATTGCGTGTTCCAATTCTTGGAAAAACAATATACATGACACGCCCCCACCCAATGAAAGAAATAATGTACCATAATTACCCAAGTAATACTCAACATGGTACATTTTTCGTACTTAACACTATCGTTTTAATAACCAACAATCAATGGAAGATTATTAGACAATTTAAGCAAACATGGCTCACTGGCACAACTAAATTATAAAAAGTGTCACTACCCAATGGTAATTGTGATTATAACGTGATGGACAAATATTTCACCGTTAGTATTAATATTAACTAATGTCTCAACAAGTACAAATAATTCAAAAATATTCTAGTCATTCTTATTTTAACTATGTACAGTTGTGTGGATTTCCACCAAAAATTTGCAAAAAGTTTTAATCTATTAAACAAATATAACATTGCTCAAACTCTTGTCAATTTCCAACAGTTTACTTCTAATATACAAACCAAAAGATAAGTAATACATAACTCGAATCAAACTATAGGTTACTTCCCCTTTAAATTACAGTGTCAACTTGACATTAACAGGGTTCATACCTAAGATGATGATACTTCCCCTTTTCTCAAATACGAGGAGAAAATACACTCTAGTTACGATTACTACAGTAATCTAAATATTAAAATGTAATCCACGATTATGCGTTTTTGGCAAATTTAAAAGTTTAATATAAAAGATTGTTCAGGGTTGAATGAGTGCTCACCTTTAGGTACCTTTGTTTCCCTCCATTCCCGGATATATGGAATATATAACAACCTATATACAACATAGTGAATATCCACTAGTTTTTTTTCCCATTCTATTGCCATGATATAACAATTTAGCAATAGATTTCCAATATTATCTATTAATTTATACCAATTGATATTGCATCTCTTTCTAAGATAAAAATTGTACATATTATTATTTAGTTCCATTCATTAACTAAAATAAAACAAGATAATAAATCAATTAGCTTAAAGTTTCCCACTTAATTGCATGCAATGACAATTAACTTTCATCCATCCATATCAAGTAAATACATGCATATATATTTATTGCATAGTGCATTAAAATTTAAATGGAATTTCTTTTCCATAATAAAACGAATTGAATCAAATGAATTTAAAATATATCAGAACATCAATATTATACATGATTATAAAAATTATTAATACTTTCAAAAGACTTGACTTCTGTATGATACAAGTATTCTATAGGTATTCCATAATCAAAATTCAAACGAATGATAGGTTATCATGACACATTCTTAATGAATAAATGAGATGATCTGAAAAAGAAGTATGGGTTATTCAGTCAATCATGTAGCACCCGAGATAGAGTATCAGCTATGACCTTGTCTCTATCTTGTCGATGATACGGGGAATGGGATACCAGTCGGTCTTTGTCAAATTACTTAATTTCCCAAAGTCTCTATAAAACTGCAGTGTGTGGTCGGCTTTTGGTACCATCACACAGGGTGTAGACCATTTGCTATCACATTTTTCTCCTATGTCATCTTCTAACATATACTTTACATTTAATTTAATATGCTCAGGTCTGATGGGGTCAAATGGATGCTGTTTAATAGACCTGGCACCCTCGGTTGACACTACATCGTGCTCTATGACATGTGTCCTACTGGGAACATTTGTAAACATTGACTTATTTTCATGTACCAGCTCAATAATCTTCTCCTTATCTTCTACCGGAAGATGTTCTAGCCTTGTATCTAAACTCTTAAGAGCATCTGTATTATTAAGTTTACTTTCTGCAAACTTATATTCTATCCTAGATAAATCCGTCGGGACCCTAGCTAATGAAATCATGGGGACCTCCCGTGGTTTACTCTTTTCCCTGGAAACATAGGGCTTAAGCAAATTAATATGGCATACCCTCTGCTTTTGTCTCCGGTCAGGAGTCTTTATCAAATAATTGACCTCGCCAAGCTTTGACTCTATCTCATAGGGTCCACTAAACTTTGCACTTAAAGGCTGATTTTGCAAAGGTAGAAACACAAGAACTTTGTCACCTGGTGCAAAAGTTCTAGCTGTAGCTTTACGGTCATAGTTCTGTCTCATACGCCCCTGCATCTGTGGAAAATGAATCTTCACATGGTTAAAAGCATGATAAAGCCTATTTTTAAATTTATCTACATATGACAAAAGTCCAATCGGTTCACTGTCCGTTAGCCAAGTTTCATGTAGAAGTTTCAACGGACCTCTGACTGAGTGTCCATACACAAGTTCGAATGGGCTAAACCCCAGGGATTCCTGAGTGGCCTCCCTTGCAGCGAACAGTACATAAGGCACACCCTTATCCCAGTCTTTCTCGTTTTCATAACAGTTATTTTTAAGCATCGATTTTAATGTCTGATGAAACCTTTCCAGAGCTCCCTGGCTCTCAGGATGATAGGCACTTGATAGCCTATGGCTTATCCCTAATTGTTCCATGACTTGTTTGAAAATGTTCGAAGTAAAGTTAGTCCCCTGGTCGGACTGTACTGTCTTCGGTAGGCCATAACGTGTGAAGAAATTTGTCAGGGCGTCTACCACCTTCACTGTTGTTATGTTCCGCAACGGAATGGCTTCCGGGAAGCGAGTGGATGAACACATGACTGTGAGCAGGTATTGAAAACCGGCTTTTGTTTTCGGCAACGGGCCCACGCAATCAATGAGTATATGACTGAATGGTTCGTCGAACGCTGGTATCGGCTGGAGTGGAGCGACAGGAATTCGTTGGTTAGGACGTCCTACCATTTGGCATACGTGGCAAGTCTTGCAGTATTGTTCGACATCTCTTCTCAGTCCTGGCCAGTAGAAGTAAGGGAGGATACGGTGGTGCGTTTTTCGGACTCCCATGTGACCAGCGAAAGGAAGATCATGCGCCATACGCAGTATATCTTGACGATAGCACTTAGGTATTACAATCTGGTGAATACTGTCCCACTCGTTTGTACCTGAGTTGAGCGGTTTCGACTTTCTCATCAACACTTCATCTTTCATGTAGAAACATTCCGCCATTGCATCTGCAGTCTTTTCATCAACAGCTTTCATTCTGAGTTGCATTATTACTTCGTCATTCAATTGTTCTTTCACCAATTTCTGCTTTGGTGACAAAATGTTATCGTTCTCGGTTGCATCACCAGTTGTTAGTTCAGCAAAGAACGTAGCACTTAAATCGATGTCAGGTGTTTCTGTTATCACTGTTTCATTCGCATGTGTGTCTTCAGAACAGACAAACACATCTTTCGTTGCACTACACGGCGTAGCAGGAGTCTTTACCGACTTCTTTTTCTGCATTGCTCTTGTCAGTGCACATGTTGGGCGTTCATTGGCAGGACGTAGGTTTTTGTCCTCCGCCATCTTTGTCTCCAACACTTTAACCATGGGCTCGACAGTGACTCTGCCGCCCATAATGTCATTTCCTAATATCATGGAAACGCCTTTGACGGGTAGTGCGCGCCACACTCCCACTACGATGTTACCTGTAAAAATATCCGACTCGAGTTTTATTCTGTGCAGTGGAGCTTCCACAGCCTCCATACTAGCACCTCTCAGCACAACAGACTCACCGGTACTGGTGGCATCTGTTAACGGCACACTGCCCTCCAGGATCACGCTGACAGCAGAACCTGTGTCACGTAATATCTGTATTTTCTTCTTGCTGAGTACATCGACTTCTGTCGACACTGTCCCCTCGTAGACAAAGGGTCGAAAATCGGATAGGTCGTCCTCTTCCGGGACTTCAGGAACCATCTGTTCCTCACGGCCTTCTGAAAGCATAATAGATTGAGTACAGCTATTCTCTTTTACCTTAGATAGACTGTTCTCAAAAACCATCGACTCCACAACTATGGGCGATGCCGGCCGCATTTCTTTTGAGTTTCTTGACCCTGTGTTGCACACTTCTTCTGTCTGCTTGATATCTTTCTGCACTCTGGCACAGTGTAGAATAGCACCTTGCTTCTTAGTAAGGATCCAACAATCTTTCTTCATGTGGCCCTCTTTCTTGCAATTGAAACATACCACCTTTGCTTTATTTACATCTGTCTGCTTCCTGAAATGAACTAAGTTACTATTATTATTTACACCACTGTTCTTATTATTGTTTTCACTTGTCTCTTTTGGTTTACTAGCCTCCTTGGACTCTGGTTTGTGCACTTTGGGTTTGTCAGCATAATATGGCTTTATGCTGGCGTGAATTATGGCATAGTTATCTGCCAATCTAGCAGCTTCATGCACATCTTCAACCCCTCGGTCTGAGATGTGAGTTTTAATATCCACTCGAATACAATCATTGAATTCCTCAAACAATATTAGGTTCTTGAGTTTATCAAACTCACTTACATTCTGTGACCTTAGCCACTGTTCTAACATTTTCTCCTTTTGTCTCAAAAAGTCTACATGAGTTTGATCATATGCCTTCTTTCTGTCTCTAAATAGCTTTCTATATTTTTCTGGTGTCAGGGAATAACTTTTCAGCACCCTATCTTTGATCACTTCATAGTCATTTATTTCCTCGGGTGTTAAACTCAACACTACGTCCAATGCTTTTCCTTTGTTGAGAGTTGACCTTAACAATAAAGCCATCTTATCATCAGGGAACTGATAATCTACAGCTATCCTCTCAAAAAGCAAAAAGAAATCTTGAACATCTTCTTCTCTGAATATAGGCAAGTGTTGCTTCATTGCGCTAATATCCATACCATTGCTGTCCCTACGATGGTCAGGTCTGTTCATGCGTGCCATCTCTATCCTTTCTCTGCTTTCAATCCTAATTCTTTCATTTTCCCTTTCAGTTTCTATCCTAATTCTTTCCAATTCCATTCTCTTCATAGCTAATTGGAATTTTAGGTTTTCACTCAACCCTTCATCTTCATCATTGTTTGATGATCTAGATGACATATTTCTTACCTCGTCTCCGTGGGCAATTACCTCGCCCCCACTGGGAGCTACATAACCTTCATTGATATCGTTCTGTCCCACTTCAACTACACTACCAGTGTTCATGGCATTCTGCCCGTTCAAACATGTCATAATTTCTTTGGTCAAACGATTACGATTAGGTCTTGCCTGTCCTGCCTCAATCCCAAAGGACTCAGCTTATTCTTTTAGTTCAGCAAATGACATGGCATTAAGTTCCTCACTTGATATATTCGAAGCCATAGTATAGCGTTCGAAATATTTGTGATAGTAGAGTAGTATATATTGTATAATAAAATATAAAGTTCCAACTTACGATTTGTCCAGAAATTTGCACAATATAATATTAAACACTTCGTGGAATCTTCACACTTCCCAAGGAATAAAAACGCAAACCAGTTCTCTCCTCTTTTTAAAAAAATTGTTTCACAGTCCTGAAAACGAAACACAAATATGCCGCTCTCAGTACTACTAATGTCACAAAATATTTATAGGTCAGCTAGATCAAGAAAAGTAGAACTCAAATCTACCGAACGAGACTACCAAATCTTGTCAATCCTAGGTCAGGAAAAGTAGAACTCAAATATACCGGGCGAGACCACCAAATTTTGTTACGTCCACAATCCCCTTGTGGCCAGAGCTGTGTAGATCTTGCTGATAATTCTCGTTAGTCCTAGGGGAGACTTTAATTATTAGTATTTATGTTTCAGTATTACACGAACTCTTCTTATAGTCCTGGGCACAAATTCAGTATTTGTATTCCAACATTTCCTCTCCTGTAAATTATGGTAGTAGATAAATCTTATAGTAATGTATACAACACAATAGGATAGTAACTTGACAAAGAAGCTTCAGTGTAACTGTTGTTGATAGTTTATTTCAGGTGGTATGTTCAATATATACAATATATCTATTATGTACAGTTAGAATAAAATAGTGCAAACACAAACGTTCAAAGGAACATCTTTTGAAAACTCTCTGTCTTTCAGACAAAACAAATCATTAAATACTATCCGAGTGGTGCAAGGGACAGACCCACTACCAGTAGGGGTGAAAATCATGGTAACATTACAAAACTCATAACAAAACGATATGAACTTCCCCTATTAAATAATGAGTCGTTCCCAGACTCTGAGAATTTAAGATCAACACAGAATCCCAGCATTACCTAGAACCTTTCGTTTTCCTACTAAACGTCCTAATATCGCGTGTATAAAGAAAAGAGAGAGAGATGAGAATAAACATTGCGTGTTCCAATTCTTGGAAAAACAATATACATGACAATATATATATATATATATATATATATATATATATATATCATCAATATATATATATATATATATATAATTACTGTGAGCGATACCGTGATAATAATATGTTCATATATATGTTTATAGGTTTGTTCTCTATAGACTACTATATATATATATATGCTTGACCATGAGATTCTTATTGATAGATTGTCTACTACTTTTGGTTGCTCGGGATGTGTTGGCAGCTGGTTTAAATCCTACCTAACTAAACGCACACAAAGTGTCATCATTGGTGGATCTACCTCAACATACTCGACTCTGCAATATGGAGTACCACAGGGATCAGTTCTGGGCCCAATACTGTTTTTACTGTACACTTATCCACTTGGCGATGTCATCAGGCCTTTTAACATTTCATACCACTTCTACGCTGATGATTCGCAGTTGCATGATTCTGCTGTTCCCGCTGAAGTCTCTCGTATAGCAGCCAACCTCAGTCTTGCTATTGCTAGTGTCTGCTCCTGGATGATGGAAAACAGACTTAAGATGAACGAAGACAAAACGGAGGCAATGCTAATCGGAACTCTGAGTAAAATCGCCAAAGTTGAGGACTTGGAATCATTGGTGGTCTTAAACTGCCATATCCCCTTTGCAGACAACGTAAGAAACCTGGGTGTCATCCTCGATCCACAGTTGTCTTTCGATGCCCACATTGGAAATCTATGCAGAGGCCTTTATCTACAGCTGCGTAGACTTGGTCAGATACGGCCCTATTTGTCACTCGAGTCAGCAAAGAAACTTGCGGCTGCCTTTATACTGTCACGCCTCGACTACTGCAATGCTTTGCTTATCGGGCTACCTGAAGATAAGATCTCCAAATTACAGCGAATACAAAACAGTGCCGCTCGCCTAGTCATGCGTAAGTCAAGGCGAGATTCCGTGACAGTTCTCCTGCGTCAGCTCCATTGGCTCCCCGTGAAAGCCAGAATCGAGTATAAAGTGGCGCTATTTTGCCATCAGTGCATTTTTAATAACGAGTTTCCGTCCTATCTCAAGGAACTAATAACACCATATGTCCCTCAAAGAACACTTCGTTCTGCCAACTCATCGCTTCTGGAAGAGCCCCGTTTCTCTCTTATGACCGTTGGCCTTAGAGCCTTCTCAGTATCCGGTCCGAAGGTGTGGAATCTTCTTCCAATTCAACTCAAGCAAACAAGCTCCATTGATTCCTTCAAGAAGAACTTAAAAACTCATTATTTCAATATTTATCTCAGTTAACATGCTTTAGAGCCCCACTGTCTTACTTATATGTTAGGTCGGTTATTTTGTTTTAGTTGTTTGATTTGTTCTATGTTTGTAATGTTTTGAATCATCATTTAGTTGTTTTTCTTATCTCTTGGCCTATAGATTGTACCTGTGTTCTTTAATTGTTATGTTAAATGCGCTCTGAGCTTACAGTATGTTTGTTGGCAGCGCTATACAAATGTCATTATTATTATAGTACCAGGTAGACCGATCTTCGTTCGGTAATAAAGAGCAGGCGCTTGTATCCATAATGTGCATGTAAAACAACGGTGCATAAATTTTATAAATACGTTTTTACCAAACTAATAAATTGCATTTTTTTCCCTGTCTACACAAATTCAAGTTATATAAGTTAAATTTTTTTGCGTATTCATTTCTATTTTTGTACTTATTAGAATAGTATAAATTAAAATTTTGTATGCAACCCTTCACCAAACATCAACATCACTTTCCTCATATCGGATTTAAAATTTCCACCCAAGCAACTTTTTAGGTGTGATTTATATAATCTGCCTGAAAATAGAAAAACGTTTAAACTGCATCAATCTTTCACTCCTTTAGGAGGTGTCTGAAAGTAAGCTTTTTCTGAGTTATTCCTTGTACAAGTTGATCTAAGTTATTGAGACCATTGCATTGGCTATTCGTAAATTAGTAAAATATCCCCTTCAAACCTGGTTTAATAGTGACTCTGGTGTTAATTATATATATATTTTTTTAATAAGGTGAACCTATTCTAATCTCCGTAGGCGTCTATATACGATATAGATGACTATACTAAGATAAAATAAGAATGTTCACTTCCTATAGCGCTTTTATCCATGCTATTAAATTAGCATGTTCAGTGCGCTCTTGGTGTGACTTGCAATGGCAGATGTATTAGCCAAAGAGAAAGGTCTTTAAGTTCTTTTAAAAAGTTTCTCTTGTCCCAGACTCTCTCAGTGTCTGAGATAAATTGTTTCATAAAGAAGGCGCAACTGATTCAAATGAGCGCACTACCAGGTTGGCCTACTTCTTTTTGTGTCCATCTAAACTAGGAGTTTTGAGGAGTGACTATGTCAAAGAGCGCAGTCCCTAGATGGCTCATGTCTTGATATAAGCTATCGTGATAAGAAAGAGCGACACACTTTATGCATCAATACGTAATGGACGTAATTGTGTGCTCTATTCGCATTATCACCGGGAGCCAGTAGAGTTCCCTTAGTATTGGGGAGATGATCTTGCCTCCTCACCCCCGAAACAATGCGCGCCGCGGTGTTCTGTACTCTGTAATCTTTGCAGCTGGATAAGAGAGACTGATACGGTATTGGCCGTTCTCCTATTGAGTTGAGGTCGCAGCTGACCCAGGTGACGTAGATGAGACGAACAATCCTTAGCCACAGCACTGATATACGGAACCATTGATATTTTATTATCAATAAAAAGGCCAAGGTCTCTAACCGTCTTGGACAAAGTTATCTCGGAAGCCCCAACTTTGATCGTAGTAATTGCGATTTTCCTGAGACTGACATCAGATCCAGAGACAATTGCCTCTGTCCTGTTCTCTTTTAATTTAAGTCTGCAGCCACCCATGCCTTGACTTTTTGACAGCACTCCTCCGCAACATCAACAGCAGCAGCACAGGCAGACGAATCAGGACGAAAACACCTGTAAAACACCGTGTCATCTGCAAAAAAATTTACGAGATACACCATGGCTCTCGATAATTTTGCCAAGCTGACTTGTATACACGAAGAAGACGTAGAGAACAACAATGGCTTAGTTTTAAGTCGAAATTACTCGAATAACGATAATTCTAATAGTTATTCTTGTCTAGCTTCTATTTTCGGTTTTTATTTATCTGTCGATAAGCGGTTGATTTTTTTCTAAGCAAAACAAGTCGAGCATATAAACATGAAGAAAATCGTTAAAAAGTTCTTTGAAGAAAAAAGATGTATGCATAAACATATATATATATATATATATATATAAATACACAATTTTTTCTCAAATTATAGTATTGCATATAAAGAGAAAGATCTTGGAGGTTTATGCTCCATTATCGAATTCATAGATGTTCTATAGGCCTCGGCGTCGTTTAATTTTAGGAGAAGGGTGCACGTGGAGTGGACGAATCCTTCCACCAGGTCCTTTTTTCCTATCTCAAAGGAGACCGTTGCCATGGTCGCGCACGAAGAAAATACAAAGGAAACACATTTACCCGTTCAACGAAGTCTGTCCTGTGCTCGCTGGTGGACTGTCCGGTGTATTCGAGTCAGCTTGACTTTTTGGTGAAAAAGTTCGTGCAACCAGGGGGCTTTTGGTGGGGGCTCCACTGGTAGCTGCTGGTCAGCTGGGAATGTTACCGCTCTCTTCCGGAAGTCGGCTGCTGAGGTCCGGAGGGTGATTGTATGTGCCCCTGAACTCGGGGGCTAACCGCTGTCTTCGTGAGATGCCTCACGTCTTACGGAAACTTGAGGACGGCACGTGATAGCCAAGGAAGGTGACGTAATTCGGACTATTTCGCTCGGACTAATGGTGTCTTCACTGAAAGGTAGATGTTGCCTGTCTGTCCAAACGTGCCGCTTCTGGGTTCGGCCTGGGGTGGCCAATGGTTTCTGGTTACTGTGTCTTGGTACGAGGTGGTAAGCTTGGTTCGGGTGTCGCAGGTTATAATAAGATACCATGAGGTAACGGTATCGCATCCTATCAAAGTACATATACTACACTTTGATCTTAGCTCCTCCACGTCTCTGAAGGAATCCTTGTATAGACCTTTATTTTATATTTACTTTTGTATAGACACAAATGTATACAATGAGAACCGTTGTAATTTTTGCTAGTGTTTATTGTTAAGTTCCACACTGTGTAGCCTAAATTATTAACAATATAAACGTACATAACTTTCATAAGAATGGTAAGCTTATTTAACATTTCGTATTTCACTTTGAAAAACAATATTTAAAAAAAATAATTCGCCCCTGCGGGAATCGAACCCCGGTCTCCCGCGTGACAGGCGGGGATACTTACCACTATACTACAATAAATGGATATTTCTATCTATCAATTTACCAATTGATTATTAATCAATCAACCAATCAATTAATAAAACAATCAATCAATATGTCGGTCCTACTGTCTATTTATAAATCCATATCCATCTTTATTTTATTACATCCTTACAATATCTAACAAGCTAATTAATCCATCCATCTTTCTATCTCTATCTTAAGCTATCAATCAAGCAATCTATCAATCTTTGAATGTTTGAATCAATTAATCGATCAATGTATTAACCTGTTAAACTATCAATCTATTAATCTATCACTCTATGAATCTATCAATCTATTAAAAATTATTCTATTAATCTATTAATCTATTAATCTATCAATCTATCAATCTATAAATCTATAAATCTATCAATCTATCAATCTATCAATCTATCAATCTATAAATGTGTCACTCTTTCAATCTATCAATATATCTATCCATCTATCAATCAAAATATAAATCTACCAATCTACTAATCTATTAATCTATCAGTCTATCAATCTATCAATATATCAATCTATCAATTTATTAATCTATCAATCTATCAATTTTTCAATCTATTAATCTATCAATCTTTCAATCTATCAATATATCTATCCATCTATCTATCTAAATATAAATCTACCAATCTACTAATCTATTAATCTATCAGTCTTTCAATCTATCAATCTATAAATCTATCAATCTTTCAATCTAGCAATCTATCAATCTATCAATCTATCAATCTATCAATCTATCAATCTATCAATCTATCAATCTATCACTCTATCAATCTATCAATCTATCAATCTATCAATCTATCAATCTATCAATCTATCAATCTATCAATCTATCAATCTATCAATCTATCAATCTATCACTCTATCAATCTATCAATCTATCAATCTATCAATCGATCAACCCATCTAACTATATATCTATCAATCTCTCTAGCAAGCTATCTTTCTGTAAATCTATCTATCTATCAACCCAACCATCCACTTTTCTGTCTGACTTAACTAACTCTCAGAAAGTCAATGGCTTGAACTTGACTTTATTTCTTCCCACTTCCTTTGTCTTCCAACAGGGCGTTGCTTATGTGTGAGCTGAGCAAAGGTGGACTCTTTGGCGCCCTCAGTATGTCATTTTTTGGATTTCTGCCTGGTATACTTCTGATGGGATTCAACACGTCGATGTACTGGTTCCACAAAGGGCAAATACCTGAATCTATGATCAATAGAAAATCTACCAAAAGTAAATCAACGATGTACACATCTCTAACAATTTTTTTTTCATTTCTATATAGATATATGGCTATAACCACAATCCCGTGGTTATCGTAGCCTGCACGTTATGCACCCGTCAGTTGTCTAGGTTTAAATCAGTGTAGTTTTGTTGCATCCGTACACAGTTCCTTGCCCACGTTTCAAACTCAATTATTGACCTCTGACAGTTCCTTCCAACAGTAATTCAATTTTAAATGAGTACTTGAAGATGATAATTATTTGTTCGTCATGTTATTGTATACTGATCAAACATGCAAGACATACAGTTGAAACTTGAAGCAACGAGTCAATGCGAATTAGTTTGTTAATGAACACATATCTTTAATACAGTTTTCGGTGATATTCAAGGATCATTTCAACGTACTAAAGTTAATGATAACCTTTTATATTCATTTGTTGTTGTTTTTCATCCAGTGGTCACCAACCAGCTTTACCTAATGATACTTCTGACCAACATACTGTTTATTGCGACCAACCTACCCCTGGCCCTGTACTACAGCACGTATTCCTTCATCTTCGATTTCAAAACGCCTGTAGAGCTTGCCAGGGCCAGACTTGGTAAGATAATTGCCCGTACAGTAGTAGGAAGTCAGATTAAGAATAATCTAAAACGTAGATTATCTAGCCAAGCTTTAGAAGACTCCAAAAACCTATACTATCTACCCAAGATTTAGAATACTCTAAAACCTAGATTATCTAGCTAACATTTATAATAAACGAAAACATTTATAATCTAGCCTATATTTATAATACTCTTAATTCTAGATTATTATCTAATTAACCTAGATTTAGAAGGGAAATGGAGTGGGACAATGTTTTACTTTATTTTTTAACCTGGGGTTTCATTTCAACTTTGTCTCCATCGCATTAAATGTAGAGCGTAATGCAGGGGTCGGCAACCCACGGAACGCGTGCCAAGCTTGGCACGCAGATCGATTTCCAGTGGCACGCGGAAGACACTGAAAAAGGACATTCAAGTATCTTTTGCAAGAAAGTGAGTTCCTATGCAGGGTGGATTTTAATCTGTTGGTGCGCTGAATAAATTAGAAATCCCACTTTGGCACACTATTATCAAAAGGTTTGCCGACACCTGACGTAATGTATCCTTACTCTGGATGTCCCATAAACAGCTACCATACTCAAATTATTTCCTTTTTTAAAAAAGGCCTTGCAATCTCTGCCATGTTGTTCTACGTGGGGCAGAGTATGAACGTCGTTATTTACAGCATCTTCGGGAGCTTGTTTCGGAGGGAGCTGAAAAGGGTCCTGAGGCCGACAATGCCCCCGAGTCTACGGGACTGGTTCGATGTTGAGGGCATGTCCATAAGTGAGTTCTCCTCCAGGCCCAGAGGTAATTGCTTGTTGTTGTTGTTCTTACAGTTGAATTGTCGTTTGAAAACCAGATATAATGTATCTGTATTATTTTCCTCGATCTATCCTCATATCTATTGTCACTCTATACCAGGGGTAGACAACCTTTTGTGCCAAAGAAGGATTTCCATTTCATTCAGAGTGCCAACAGCTTCAAAGTTATCTTCTCTTTTCTTGCATAAGTGACTTGCTTTGCCTATTTTCGGGGGTCTTCCACGTGCCGTTGAAAATCGCTATCCGTGCCAAGGCTGGCACGCGTCCCGTAAGCAGCCAAATCCTAATCTATACATTCATAATAATAATAATAATACTTGTCATTTGTTATAGCGCTTCTATCCGTGATATTAAATTTAGCATTCCCAGTGCGCTCTTGGTGTAAATTGCAGTGGCCAAAGAGAAAGGTCTTGAAGTTCTTTTTAAAAGACTCTCTTGTCTCAGATTCTCCCAGTGTCTGAGGTAATCTGTTCCATAAAGAAGGCGACATCAATGTTGCACTGGACCGACCTTACTAGATTGCCGATGCTAGAATTATGCTAACAATTAAAAGCTTTATTCTATTCCGCTTTTCCCCGAATTTTCATTTTTGGAACGCTTGTGCATTTCTAAATATTTGTCCGTTACCACAGTGCGTAATGTCTTGGCGTTTAATTTAACCCTTCCCGTAACGACCTACTTCTTTCTATGCTGCCTTCAGTTCCGCTATATACGCGCCCGGGACTGTAAGGGTTAAAATCTTCTAGGTAGAATATTTTCACGCACGTGGTCCAAAACTAGCTTACTACAGAGATTGGATGAAAACAAGGCTGGAACTAAATCGTCACGTTGATGTATCAATTTATCTCTCTACATGCATATCTATAACTATAGATGTCTATCCATAAAACTATCTATGCACCTGTCTATATAAATCTATAGATCTATCCGTGACTCTTTGTATTCGAAACATGTCCTTGAGTCCATACATTATTTTGTGATAAAAATCGTATCTACAAAGCTATTGATTTATATTTGTATCTATCTCTCGGCCTTTGTATACACAAGTATGATTGTTGAAGTGCATGGCATTGCCACATTTTACTCAACCACACTTGCAGATACTCAACCACACTTGCAGATACTCAACCACACTTGCAGATACTCAACCACACTTGCAGATACTCAACCACACTTGCAGATACTCAACCACACTTGCAGATACTCAACCACACTTGCAGATACTCAACCACACTTGCAGATACTCACGTAAAGTGAAGTAAGGTATCCCGTAGGACCAAATTGAGCCATAGGGACGATGAAGCAGCGTTCTCCAGCACAATGCACAGCCGCCTTTACTTTACCCCAACTAAGGTCAGGTACCCATCAGAGCTGGAGAGACTCAGGGACACCCTCCAGACCCGGGAAAAAATCCTAGCCTGAACCACAATTCGAACCCAGGACCAGCCGAGCGCGCTGCCGCACGGCCACCGTATTTCCTAGATACTCACTTAACACGAGCTATTTATCTACATATCTAGTGTCTTCACGTACGCGTCTTTATCTTCTGTTATATTTTGTTTCAAAACCCAGTGTAAACACGAATACTTATACATTCATTCATTTACTCTATCCCCCACGTGACCAATTCGTTCAATCCACTGGCTCGTGATTTCTGCAATGTGACATCGCTGCTGTCATCACTGATTTCATCGCCCCATTTACGCTGTTGACATCTGTGACCACTGTGTGTCTGGTACCGAATACAGAACGGCCCGACGGGGACAGTGATATAGGTAAGTAACTCTTTTCCGTTATTTTAGATCCAACCTAAGTTTTAATATGCTTCATCCCTTCGCAACAATATCAGTCTACGTAATGTACACTAGGGATCGGAAAACTACGGAAAGGCATATCAGACTTGACACGCTGATCGATTTCCGTTATGGCACGCGGAATACCCCCCAGAAAAGCCACACGAGTATCTTCTTTTATGATAGCTAGCGCAGATTTATATTTATACTGCTGTCTCGCTGAATGAATTAGAAATCCCAATTTGGCACACTATTATCAAATGGTTGACGACACCTGATGTAGAATTATTTTCTGTGTGTTTGAGTCTGCATCCGCTCTACGCCGCTCCCACATTCTTCGCCCGTTACAAATGTTTGACACTTAGCTCCTAAGACTTTGTTTCCATGATCCCATTCTGGCAGCTAATGTCTTGGTATAGTTTTCTTTTAGTCCCATTCAGGCATTCGCTAAGTGTTTTCCATCTAAAACCTTTGGCCCTGAATACTGGAATGTAGGGCACAGTAGCCGAGCGGCAGAGCGTTCGACCAGCGATCCGAATGTCTTAGTGGAGGCTAGGATTTTTCACCTTAGGGCAGGGGTCGGGAACCTTTTTGTCTGAGAGAGCCATGGACACCACATATTTTGAAAAGTAATTCTGTGCGAGCCATAAATTATGTTTTAAACTAAAAATTCAAGTAAATGTGTGCATTTTGTGTAATTTCAACACTAAAAGTAAAATAATTATGTCTCTGAATTCTTCTGATGCTGAGCTGCAGTAAACTTTAGCTCATATGTAGAATGAAATATTGATATGCAATTAATATGTCGATCAAAAAGTCTCAGAAAAACTTTTTTTAATAATCGAGCATTTGTCTGCGAGCCGGATGCAGCCATCAAAAGAGCCACATCTGGCTCGCGAGCCATGGGTTCCCGACCCCTGCCTTAGGGTGTCCCTGAGTCTTCCCAGCTCTGATGGGTACCTGATATAAGTTGGTGGTAAAGTAAGGGTGCCTGGACATTGGAAGGGTACTTTACTTGTACTGGAATGTGGGGGATTAGGTTTTGTTAGCTGGAGGCTAGGTTTCGGCAGGTTAGGTAAGGCTGGGACAGGTGAAATTAGGTTTTGGTATGGGACTATAGGCGTCGGCATGTGCTCTTAGGCATTGACAGTTTAGTCCATGCTTGACAGGTAAGCTCAGGCATCGGCAGGTTGTGCAAGGTTTTGACAGGTCGGGTTTTCGAAACATAAGAAGACTTTTTTTTTTTCATGACTTTCACCATTAAAATCAAGTGCGCTTGTATAATAGTGGTTTCTTTTGTTCGTCGCCGAGGCTCCACTGTAGTTCGGCTCTTCCCTATTCAAGTAGGTTAGGGCTTCTTAATATTTAAACGGCTTTAATTTGTGTATCCTTTGCAAATTCACTATTTCAATATTTACCTTAGATAACATGATTTAGATCCCTACTGTTTTACTTATATGTTAGGTCGGTTAATGCTACATTTATTTGATTTGTCCTATGTTTGTAAAGTGTTAATATTTACCTTTATATTTCTTATCCTAGAAATAATATCAGTGTTCTTAGTTGTATGTTAAATGTTTGTTGGCAGCGATTTACAAATATGATTATTATTATCTGAATTTTTTCCCAATATTCTTTCCAGAGAGATCCGCTAAGAAGGAAACAACGCAAACACGATCTTCTGGAACAAGCCTTGAATCCAGACCGAACTAGACTATACTAGAACTCTACTTCTCGACGAGAATGCGAGCCGAGATTACTCTCTTAGGGCTCGGAGAACGAATTTCGCTGTATCACGCAATCGTGTGACATACTCCCATCAAGGGTCGGCGCTAAACGGCTGGCCGTCCCCATCCACTCTAACCTCCTGCAGGGCTGGAAACTCTGCAAGCACGTGATCGACCATCTCAGCCGCCTCCCTGCAGTTTCTACACCGCGAATCCTCTTGGGTGCCTAAGCCTGCCAAAGTAGGCCCCTATCAGACAATGCTCAGTACGGAACAGGGCTATTGTAGAAAATTCCCCTCTGCAAAGCTTCCACCACGGGTCAGCTCGATTGATGTCAGATGTTGCCACACACCTCGGCCCTTGTCAGGATTGTCCCAGATCAGGCGGCATGCACTTTTAAGAAGCCACTTCTTGGCAAAGCCACCGTGCGCTCAGTTAGAAAACCACTTATCCACCTATACATGTTAGAGGCGACATATAGCCTCTGTAGCTTCAACAACAAACCCAGACCTTGTCTAGGAACACCGCTAAAGTAGACACCCTGCGTTGGAAACCGTCAGCCATCTTCTGTACTAAGAGCATCCCCTTGTCCATTGAGTTACTTCCCGCTCGAAAACCCGCCTGCGATGAGCTGATTAGCTCCAGACCAGACCCCGCCATATTCAGCACCGAGCTATTGTCCGCGTCGACGGAGGCGTGAGCGCGCTGTCCAATTGCCTCCCTTTTCACTGTTTCCTACCACAGAAGATGTTGTTGTTGTTGTTTTTTTGTTAAAGGGTGGTAATAATTGCAGATATGAATGAAGTTCGATAATTCGAACTTTGGCCAAGACCCGTGGTCAAGCCCTCCCTTAGGCGTACGCGCGCAGAAGCGTTCGCACATACAACAGAGCAAGATGGGGAATAAAAGGTTATCGTTTTAAATTATAACAATTCGAACACATTGTATTCAAAATATAAACAAGTAAGCTTACTCCCTCCCCCGCCCCCATTTTAAACTTCCATATATATGTCATGGTAGTTCTGGCTTGACGGATAAACGCTTTCAGAACTTAAGTAGAGCTTGCCAGGGATAGACTCGGTGAGATGATTGCTCAGGCTGAAGCTCCCTCTCGCCTTGATTATCTAGCTTGGATTTAGAATACTCTATTGTCTAAAGCCTTGATTATCTAGACTAGATTAGAATAATCTTGAAACTTGATTATCTAGCCTAGATTATCTTGCCCAAGGACGACCTCGATATAATCTGAACTAAATGTAGCCGGATCCATAGTACAGGAGTAATTTTAGATTATATGCTTTTAAGGTATGTCCATTTTTCACTATTTATTATGTATATAAATGTTTTTTTTTATACTTTGCTTTGCATTCGTGTGTGTAGATTTTTTTTAAAATAATGAATAAATAATAGATATTACTGTAAATATTGTACATATATTTTAAAAGAAAAACGATGTACATAAATTGTGTTTGTAATTCATGGTGTGAAAGAATTGGTAAAATATTTTTTTTGCACAATAAAAATAATGTCAGATAATATATTGTTTAATTGTGTTGATGTTTTTCTGTTGTTTTTGTGTGTCCGTCATGGTGGACGATGACCACTAGGGGTCCTAGGGGTTTTTGGGCTGTTGCTGATCTGTGCGTTCGTGAGTGACTGATCAAGCCAATCCTTGCCCTGAAGGTACGCACACAGTTTGGGCAAGAGATGGTTTAGGCAGGATCTGGAGGGTTTTGGGCACGATCTGTTCTGGCTTGCCTCCTGGACTCAGCAGTTGTTGCTTTTGCAAGTTGCAGCGCCTTTCTGGAGTAATGAGCGCCCATGAGGCTCGTCCATGGCGGTCATCTCCCAGTGGTCGATATCGACATCAAACGCTTAAGATAATATGTCAATCACACACAATTGTCTCTAGCACCCTGTCTCTTTAAAAAAAATATATATAAATATATATATATATCTTGGAATTATAGTAATTACCGGCTTTTATCTTTTAACCCTTCCCGTACCGACCTACTTCTATCTATGCTGCCTTCAGTTCCGCTATATACGCGCCCGGGACTGTAAGGGTTAAGTTACAGGCGATCCTTCTATACTGAAGATGATTGCGCCCAGCACTTATCCGCGAATTAAGTCTAGCATTACATTTTGATTAGTGTTTTAAGTAGAGCCAAATTATTGGTTTTCCTGGTTTGTTCAGGAAACCCATTCCTTGCCCAGGTACCTCTCGGGAAGAAAGAGAACGTGTATGCCCAAGGGAAAAGTAAGTTTTGAGAAACTTGAGTATTGAAATCTCTGTGTTAAAAGTGAAGATTATTTTTTTTTAATAGAAAAAAAGAAATGTGTGTTGTCTACGTTACAAATATTTATAATTAAAAAGAAAAGCGAATCTATAACAAAAATAATCAGGAAATGATGTCACAGCCTAAAAGTTGACTAAGTTTTTTTTCTTTAGCTAGAGAGCTCTTGGCGAAATTAGAAAAAAAATAACAGTACTATAATTTGCTTAGTGGGGAAGAAACAGTTCCTTTAGATAGAACCTTTTTACTTTCATTTGTTCAATTAAAAATTGATTATTATGGATAGTATCTGTTCATTTACCATCTATTCTTCAGACATGATCTAATTATGCTACATGTCTTAAACTTAATCGAACAGTCTGCTTTCTTTCAAACAGGTAAAGCTCAGTTGATCTTCAATTATAATGGTACTATTATTATCTTATGTTATATTTTACATACGCTCCTTTGATAAAGAAGATTATTGCGTCCTACGCTCATCCGTGGTAGAGTCTAGTATTGATTTTATTAATGTTTTAAATGACGTGAAGTTACTGGTTTTCCTGGTTTGTTCAGGCAACCCATTCCATGCCCGAATTCCACTCGAACAAAGGGCACTTATATGCATTTGTGCTGCCTCAAACTTTGGTATGTCTTCTCAATCTCCTAGAAGTTGATTAGTTCTTTGTGTTACTTACAAAATTGAGAACTTTGGTATGTTGCCAAATCTCCTACGATTTATTGGTTATTTGTGTTACTTACAGTAGTGAGGACTTTGGAATGTCTGCTCAATCCTCTAGAAGTTCGTTTGTTCTTTGTGTTACATTCAGTGGTGTGGCATTCAGCATGTAGTCCCCATCTGCTAGCAAACACCTCTTGTTATGGTCTACCTACCACAGACCAAAGTCCTGACTGAGAATATGTTCAATGAGACGGAGATTGAAGAAGATAACAACCATTTGGTGTACCTAGCCAGCGTGAATACAAAAATTCTACAGGTGTTCAGCATCATAATTCCACTCATTGGAATGCCAGGTAAACACACACAAAATTTCCATGTAAAACGCAGAAAAAAATAATTCCAATTATAGTCATTTAAGCTAAGTTTTAGTGATTGCAAGAAGGATCCAAAATTTCTTCAGAATACTTGTTTTGTTTTAAATGGGGACACGTGGTCTTGTGATAGAGCGCTGACTAAAGAGTTCTATTAGAATCCCGTTTTTAATAATCGTGATTTGATTTTCTTGAAGGGAAAAAGTAAAAGTATAACACCCTTCGAACCAAATTGATCTTAGGGCCGTTGAAGCAGCATTCACCAGTGTCTGTGGTGATTGTGTGGCCAGCACAATGCACAGCCTCCTCTACTTTACCCCAACTAAGGTCAGGTACCATCAGGGCAGGGTAGACTCAGGGACACCCTCTAGACCCGGAATCCTAGTCTGCGCTAGGATTCTACCTTATAAGCTGGTTAAACAAATATTGTTTTAAAAATGTGTACTTGTTCCATTTTCATTTGTTCATTTTTAAATTACATGAATGCGATATAAGTTTTCAATTTTTAATAAAAAGGTGATTTTTCAGTTGTAAAAAGAAAATCAATTTTAGTATTTGCATAAAAATGAACCTTTTAGTTTATTGAAATTTTATGCAATAAAAAATTATTCCAATTTAAACATTGCATATTGTACTCATTTCTTAAAACTGATAAAAACTCAGTCTTCCTTTAATTTATTTTCTCTACGTAAAAAGAAAACAAAAAAAAGCGTTTTTTCTACCCCGAAAAAAAACATTACTAAAAAAAAACCTATCTATTTAAGCATACGTATATTAATGTCTTATATACATGCATAGGCCCGTTTGTTCAGCAAACATAAATTATTAGAGCCACATATTTTTATGAAAGAATTAATACAGTAAAGTAGAAAATTAAAAAAAAAATTAGTCTAAAATAAAAATAGTAGACCTAACTAATGTAAACAAAAGTTTTCGATTTAAAAAAAGTAAAGTACCCGTCGGACCGAATTGATCCATAGGTTCGGTTGAGCAGCGTACATCAGTTTCTGTGGCCACGGCATAATAGGTGATTGTGTGGCCAGCACCATACACAGCCGCCATTACTTTACCCCAACTAAGGCCAGGTACCCATCACAGCTGAGTAGACTCGGGAACACCCTCCAGATCCGGGAAGAAATTCCTAGCCTGCACCAGGATTCGATTCGGGACCTTCGGTACGCCAACCGAACGCGCTGCCGCACGGCCACCTTGCACCCTTTCGATTACTTCAGCATGTATCTTTTACTTTGTGCATTATGTTCTCTCACAGGGAACACGATCGCCGTCTACATACTACACCGCCAGTCTAAGAAGGATGTCGGGAACTTCGTGTACATCAAAACTCTGTGTTTGGTCAATATTCTCAGCTTGATAGTCGGGCTGCCCAGGTCTATAGCGAAGGGCGTCCACGGGACCCACTTCATTTATACCTACCTGAAATACTGCACGTGAGTTTTTATGAGTTCGTATTACCAGTGAGTTTGTATTACCAGTGAGTTTGTATAATCTGTGAGTTTGAATTACCAGTGAGTTTGTATAATCTGTGAGTTTGTATTACCAGTGAGTTTGTATAATCTGTGAGTTTGTATTACCAGTGAGTTTGTATAATCTGTGAGTTTGTATTACCAGTGAGTTTGTATAATCTGTGAGTTTGTATTACCAGTGAGTTTGTATAATCTGTGAGTTTGTATTACCAGTGAGTTTGTATAATCTGTGAGTTTGTATTAAGAGTGAGTTTGTATTACCAGTGAGTTTGTATTACCAGTGAGTTTGTATAACCTGTGAGTTTGTATTGCCAGTGAGTTTGTATTACCAGTGAGTTTGCATTACGAGTGAGTTTGTATAATCTGTGAGTTTGTATTACCAGTGAGTTTGTATAATCTGTGAGTTTGTATTACCATTGAGTTTGTATTACCAGTGAGTTTGTATAATCTGTGAGTTTGTATTACCAGTGAGTTTGTATTACCAGTGAGTTTGTATAATCTGTGAGTTTGTATTGCCAGTGAGTTTGTATTACCAGTGAGTTTGCATTACGAGTGAGTTTGTATTACCAGTGAGTTTGCATTACCAGTGAGTTTGCATTACTAGGAAGATTGCATTTTCATTTAACAGGAAATTCCATTCTCTCTCTTTGTGTTACATTTAACAGCTAGGTTTAAGTTTGCAATAGTTTAGATTAATGTATAGTAATGCTAAAGTCATTCAAAAAAGTCATTCCAATAGTCACGGTTTCAAATCCTGGCTCTGTAAAAAGATTCTTTTTAACTTGTCTGAAAAATGACTAAGAGTTTACCCCCCCCCCCCCCCAAAAAAAAAAAAATCATTGCTAAGAAAGAAAGGGTTATATTATATACATACCTATGTCTATATTGATTGTCCTACAACGAGTTCTCATCCAATGATTTCTAGGTTCTCCCAGTGGTTGCTATGCACGCTAATGGCCGTTACCAGCTGGTTGATTGTCTTAATTAATGGATGCCGTCTACTACAGTTGTTCCCAGGGTACACATTCAGAAGCATTTATATCCGATGTATCTATTTGAATGTTTGCCTATAAGTCTGTATCTCTCTCTCTCTATATATATATGTATATCCATGATCTATTTGATCATTTGTCTGTCTATCTATGTATATAACCATCCTCCTACCTTTCTCTTTCTAACTTTATTATTCTTAAATTTACTCTTTCGCTTTTTCTTTCATTACTACTATCCTTACATCGATCTATTTTTCTTTCATTCTTTCATTTTTTTTATTTATCAAGTAATCTATCTTTTTGTTTGTCTTTTTTCTGGTCTATCTATCTTCCTAACTATTTGACTAATTATCTATATGTCTTTTTTATATTCTGTCTATCTAAATGTCTTTAAATCTTCTTATCTCTCTATTCATCCTTCCTGTTTGTCGTTCCATACATCATTCAATCTATTTATCTTTCTTTCTTTCTATCAGTCTATCATATATTTATCTATCCATTCATCCACCCATCTATCTATCTCTCCATTTATCTTTTTCACTATCTATCTATCTATCTATCTATCTATCTATCTATCTATATATCTATCTATCTATCTGTCCATCTATCTATCTATATATCTATCTGTCCATCTGTTTATATATCTATCTATCTATATATCTATCTGTCCATCTGTCTATCTATCTATATATCTATCTGTCCATCTGTCTATCTATATATCTATCTATGCATCTAGCTATTTATGTATCCATGTATCTACATATCTATAAATCAATCAATCAAACATATATATATATATATATATATATAAATTTATTTATTTATATCCATCTATCTAATTATCTTTCTTTCTGTCTATCTATAGAACTGATTGACTGTCTATTTGACTACACAGATAACTATCTAACAACCGCCCCCCCCCCCCAATATAAGCATTTTAACATTTAATAACATAATGGGTCTCTGATCCTCAGTACGAAATGCATCAACCATTACATTACTCCACTGGCTGCTGTTTTAATTACCTGCATTCTATGTGCACTTATAGAACTTTTAATTGTGAGTCAAGGCATCGTCTATTTTTACCCCATGTAGTAAGTACTCTTTGGAACTTTCACCTAACGGGCACTAAATATTCTATTCCTTTTCTCCCACCCATTATCCCGTTGGACATCGTTGTCGACTTCTTGGTAATCTGAACTTAATCTGAAGTCATAGGTCACAGTCCTGTGCAATCCTTCCCCTTTGTACCGTGCACCGATACATGTCGTACTGAATTCAAACGCCTCATGAAAATGGAAGCTATCACACAAGTCGAGCGCTTAACGTAAACGTAAATGGGTGGGTAGAAGAAAATGTCCGAATGGCCCCTTAAGCACATGCACTACCTAACCCCACCCCACCCCATCCTTTCATTAACGAGGCGGCATTACCTCGTATAGCTGCACTTTCGCCCGATAGTTTAGACCGGGCTTGGCGAGGCGGGAACTGTTTTGCTTATTCCCTCCTCCCCACCGAGTTTCGCTGAGCTCTCGCTTATGCAATGAGCCTCGGATGTTCAACGAGGAATTCCTCCACCGGTGTACTTTTTAAAGTCAGCCTTAATGACCATGAGAACAGAACCATGACCAATTGTTTGGGTGACATTACTAAGTCATTCGCGGACATTTTCTTCCGTGAAATACTTCTGTACGAGATGTTCGATACCTTATAGTAGCATCCAATTGCCAGAGCCCTGATCCGTCTCTGTAGATCTGCTGTGAGTGCCCACCCAGGCTTCACATGTACACAGGAGAAAAAATACATAAAATTAGAACTCTTTCTTCCCGAGTGGCATTCGGGCATGGAATGGGTTGCCCGAAAAAAAACCAGGAAAAGCAGTAACTTAACATCATTTACAACATTAATAAAAATGCAAGACTAGACTCGGACCACTGATTAGCATATGACGCAATAATCTTCTTTTTTGAAGGAGCGTCTGTAATGTATAAGATAAGATAAGATATACAACCTCGCCAGAGAGAGAGAGAGAGAGAGAGAGAGAGAGAGAGAGAGAGAGAGAGAGTATGTTAGGCGAAATATTGATCGAAGGGAGAGTTTATTTCTTCCCCAGATGCATCTAACGCGACTAGCACCGCGATTGGATGAGATATTTTGGCAATAATTTTTAGTCCTAGAGCTATCGTTGGAACGCATGAACCCATGATACTCAAAAGAGGATACTGATTACAGTTTTCGTCTAAATCTTAGAGATTTAGTAATAACTTATTTAAAAAAAACTAAACATACTTAGCTAAAGGCTTAACTTTAATCTGAACTAAATATATTTTTCCAAGATAGTCCAACAGTTTCTCAATCGTTTTTGAAGTCGATCCGATACAGTTAATTCGATTTTAAAAAGGGACTGTGTGGCCAGCACAATGACCAGCCACCTTTGCTTGCTTGCTTAATTCCTTTGGTTCCTTGTCGAACACAGGGCCTCCACAACAGCTCTCCAGCGCACTCGATTCTGGGCAGCCTTTTTTAGTTCACCCCATGACAGGTTGCAGCTTACCATTTCCTCCTCACAGGAGCGTCTCCAGGTGGTCTTCGGGCGACCAACCCGTCTTTTTCCCGGGGGGTTCCACTGCAGAGCCTGTCGCGTGATGTCCTGTGGGGGCTTCCGTAAGGTGTGCCCAATCCACCGCCACTTTCTCCTGGCGATCTGCTGTTCGAGGGGATCCAGCCACCTTTACTTTAATCCAACTAATGTCATGTACCCATCAGAGCAGGGTAGACCCCAAATCCCAGCCTTCACCAGGATTCGAACCCGGGACCTTCGGTACACCGTGCCTCATATCCCTCACATTTACTGAACTATAATTTCATGCTTCACGAGTTGTTAAATTGCCATTTTAAGTTTTAAAAAAAACAACAACTAGAACGATGTTATTGTCAAAATTACTTAGCCCGGTTGAAAAAAAAATTCTTGTAGTGGGTTGCAGTTGCAATGAAAGTTTTAGTTTGGGGTCGTTTCATGTGCCAGATTATAAGAGAGAAAGAGTTAACTCTGAGACAGATATTCTACTCATATTTTGATGTTATACGATATCATTTAATTATGTGGCCGATCTTTCAACAAGAATCGAAAATTTGAATGATATTAAGTTCGGAGTGACATTTTGTTATCGAAAACTTGATTGATCAGTAGATTTTGTTTGACGAAAACGTTAACAAAATTTGTTTGTTCTCCTGATCAGTTCAGAGCCAGGCTGTTATCTGACAAGGGCGTCGCTTTGGGCGTACGCCCATTTCGCGCTGTATGCGGTGACCCCACTCTTTCTATTGATCACCTTCAACTTTGTTCTGTATTACCTTAATTGGAATAAGGAGACCTTACACTCGACCAGTACTACAGCTGTAGGTGAGCAAACTTACAGCACTATGTACTAGTACAGTTATTTAGTTACTTACTGCAGTAGTTGGTAGGAATACCACACTTTGTGGTGGTAAAATAGTTTATATGGTTAGAGTTGTTGGTAGAAGTACAATAGTTGATTGAAGTGCTTACGATGGTACAAGTACAGTAGTTTTTACAGGTATAATAATTGGTAAGTAGTCGGTATGATTACCTTTTATTTGTATGAGTAAAGTAGCTTACATGGTACAGCAATTTTTTAATGGGTGCCACAGTTTGCAGGAGTACAAAAGCTGATCAAGCATTACCATTTTCTTACCATCGATACAGCCAAACGCCATCTGTACCTAGTCATAGTCATGTCCAGTGCCCACTTCGTGATGACCATGTTCCCGATAGCCTTCTTCTACGTCCTGCCCAATTCCTACTTCGACTTTAACACAGCCACTGGTAAAACACAGACCATGTTAGGTAAGTCATTTTTGTTTATCTTTATTTTCATCTCGTCCACTGGTAAAACACAGACCAGGAAATTAAATAGTAACAAAACAACAAGCTTACAGTAACTGAATGAAGAGATGCTCTATCTAAATGACCCTTATTATTATCATCATCATTGACTTAATTAACTTAATCCCCGGGGTTCCTATTGGAGAAAAGGGCCGTAATTACAACTCTCCATTCAACTCAGATTTATGCGACCCACCCCCACCCCCTCAGCTAGGGTCCATGTGAGACCAGCAACCTTTGCCTCCACCCTTCTCCAGGTCTATTTAGGCCTGCCCACCTTTCTCTTCTCTGGGAGTTCCAGTCTAATGCCCTGTATGGCCACATTGCCAATCGGTCTTCTCAGGGTGTGCCCCGTCCATCCCCACTTTGGCCTTACATTTTTACTTTCCGATTGGCTTTTTGTCTGGATAGGTCCCACAGCTGGTCGCTTTATGCCTTATGTCCTACAGCTGGTCGCTTTATGCCTTATGTCCTACAGCTGGTCGCTTTATGCCTTCATCATTACATTATCATTATAGACTTCTTTTGTTTTGTATCAATGTGTCACTAAAAGGAACCGATGGCCGATGGTAAAGCAGAAAATGTTAAACGTTTTGTGTTTTTCTAGTGTACAATGTGTCCATCATCATCCTGTACTTCGGCAATGCCACCAACTACATCATCTACACCTGTGTGGGTAAGAGATTCCGCAAGGAGCTGCTCCACATATTGGGACCTGTCTGCCCTAGGCTCTGCTCCAAGAAGTGCCTGCAGATAACCCTGCAGGTCAACGATCTGGACCCGGACTCGGACGGGCCAAGTGACCATGGTGAATTGCTTATTTAGCTACCCAGTGGAGATAGTTGTAATAGTTATGTATTTTATTTAATATCTCTCTATTGATCTACTCTTTCTATTCAATTTATTTATTTATTTGTGAGCTAGTGTACGCGGAGAATAAGTTAGTGCCATTTTGGCTGCGTTGGAAACTTTGGCGCTGGGAGGTAGCCGCTCAGCCAACTCTAGCTACTCTTCAGCCATAATTTATCTAGCTATCTTTCTATCTATTATCTATCTATTTATCCCGCTAGCTATCAATGTATTCGTATATCTATAATATGTATCTATATATGCATCCATTTACACATCTATCATCCATCTAACTATCCAATAAATCCATGTATCTATGTTATTATTGTATTTAAAATTGAACCTATTTAATTTTTTCAATCAATTTCTAATTTCAAGACATAAAATATGTGTACAGCCATATCAACAGTCTTTTAAATGGTATTTATTTTATAAAAATTAATTTGTTGTTTTCTTATTGTATGTCTATATATAATTATTACTTGACCCGTGGGCACATTCTGGCCATTCTAAAGCTGTGTAAAGTAAAAGAAAAATAGGCTAGATATTAATCTACGTTTTTATAATGCGAATCCCCCCTAGTGTCCGAAGAGCTGCGAAAAAAATCCCGGCAGAGCGGCATCGCCAAGGCCATAGACGTTGAGGACATGAACTGGAGGTACGACGGCACCTACCGCTACACCAGCTCAAAGAGCACCATGACCATCGGGGAGTTCTACTCCAACATCCGCCCCGGGCGTCCGGGGAGGCTCAAGTCCAAGGAGCAGGTGCTGCCCGACCCAGCGGGGGAAGCGGACGTGGACAGTCTCAAGGGTCCCAAAGATTGGGTCAAGCAAAGGTCAACGTCGGTGGATGTCGGTCTCGGGAAACCGTTGATTGTCGCTGGGGAGTCGTCGGATAAGGTAAGCATCGACCTCTTTCTCTTAGCATCTTATTAGCATAGACCTTTTTATCAAAGCCTCTTATAAGCATTGACCTCTTTCTTTCTCGTAGCATCTTATAAACATAGACCTGTTTCTTTTAGCATCTTATAAGCAAAGGCCTCTTTTTCTTAGCATCTTATTAGCATAGACCTCTTACTTTTAGCATCTTGAAAGCATAGACCTCTTTATCTTAGGTTTTATAAGCATATACCATTTTCTCTTAGCATCTTATAAGCAGAGACCTCTTTCTCTTATCATCTTAAAAGCTTAGATCCCTCTCTCTTAGAATCTGATTTGCTCACTTTCTCCCCTTATCTTATAAGGATCTAGCTTTTCTCTTATTATTTTATACACATCGAACGCCTTATCTTTTTATCTTAGAAGCGTCGACCACTCTCTGTATCTTCTTAATTAGTATCAAGCTCTTTCTTTTTTTTTATCTTATAAGCATCGATCTCACCTTTGGACGTATAATTTTATAATCATCGAAAACTAGCTGTCTCTTATTAGCTTCTCAGCATCGACTTTTCCTTTTTTTTCTCTTATTATCATCGGCTCTTTCCATTTTTTGTTCTTATTATCTTATGAGCACCGACCTCTGCTTTTATCTTATAAGCATTGGTTTCCTGTTTGTTCTGAATGTGGTTGTTCGGTTCATCTCAGCTCGGACATTTAGCGATCGTGATATTCTAAGTGTGTATAATATATTATGTCATGTTGATTATTACTAAATAATATCTTACTTTTCATCATAACTGCTATATTTTTATATTATTTTTTTTGTACATAGTGTTTAGTAATTCACACTAAAAGTAAAGTAACCCGTCGGACCAAAATTGATCAAAGGGCCGGTGAAGTAGCGTTCACAAGTTTCTGTGGTCAGGGCATACAATGAGACTGTGTAGCCAGCACTTTAATTTACCCCAACTAAGGTCAGGTAGCCATCGGAGCTGGGTAGATTCAGGTACACCATCCAGACCCGGGGAAAATATCCAGGATTCGAACCTAGGACCTTCGTTACGTCAGTCGAACACCTACATATATTTGTATTTTTTTTTTAAACTAGAAAAGTATTTCCTGATATTAACATACACAGCAATACCATGATATCAAACGGAAAAATGAAACATAATACATACAAAGTGAGTTTTTCATTAAATGAACGATAAATCTGTGTGTAGAGATCATCGTTTTACGTCTTGAGAGACGATCCATTTCCCTTGCAGGCCTTCATGTGGCTAAAGATGCCAATCCTAGAAGTACAGGCACGGTCACACTGGCTGCAAATGAATGCAGCGGAGGAGACCACATTTTTCTCCACCTTCTTGTTCCTGGCACGCTCCTCTCCTTCAAGCCGGGGGCCTTCTTTAATTCCTGCACTCCAGGTGGGCCTATTCTGCGCCATGACTTCCCAACTGTTTGGATCAATTTGGAGGTGCTTCATGTCTCTCTTACAGACATCCGCAAATCTCAGTTTTGGACGTCCAGCAGGTCTCTGTCCCGAAGCTAAGGTTCCATAAGCGATAGGATTTGTTATATTTCTTAGACCCCTAATGACTTGTAAGAAGAAGGCTTGGATAAAATATATTATAGAGTTGAATGCTAGACCAGCTAACACCAAAAGTCAGAGGATCATTTCCACAACTGTTTTGTTCTAATCGAGCGATCTCTTTTCAATCTCTAGCACTAGGTTGTTGTTTTTAATGTGTATTATTTAACTGTTGTCTTTCTCAACAGTCCAATGGCCTGGGGCATCAGCAAGTGGAGTCAGTAAGGCGCTCCGAATCCCTGAAAGGGTCGGAGCCGCGCACGACTGAGTCGGAAAAAACAATAGCAACGGTGAAATCTGTCGATTCATCGTCCAAGAAATGACCTCAACAACATTAACAATATAGCGGGTGGGAGGGGGGGGAGGATTAAATTGTATGTAATGATACTGTTGGATATCAGGTGACTGTTGATTTTATATATATATTAAAGTGATTAATTATCTATAACATTTAGCTTATTCGTGTTTAATATTTTTTTTACTAAAGTTATTTTGTATTGTTGTTTTATATTTCTTTTTTTTTTAAAGATTGTTTGTTTAATTTTACCTTAAATGTGTTTTAGAGATTTATTACAAGCCGAATTACCCAAATGTACATAGGTCTATTCAAGCTACAGATTAAAAAACAATTATAAACTATAATGAACATAAAGCTATAATAATTTTTATAAAATATACTTATTTATTTACTGGAAATATTTTGGATTTTAAAAGGAATTTAAAATAAATATTGTAATTGAGTTAAAAAAAGGGCGGGCATTTCTTTTTTTATTACAAGAAATGCATGTGGCAATACAATAGAAACGAAAGTACCAAGAAAGCTATAGATTGTACCTGTGTTCTTTAATTGTTGTTAAATGCGCTCTGAGCTTACAGTATGTTTGTTGGCAGCGCTATACAAATGTCATCATTATTATTATTACAAAAAGTATGGACTATCACTGGCTGAGAAACAAACACCCGTCTCTCGTAAGTGTCTAAAATATAATTATTAGATTTTACTTACTGAAAACATTTTAGGAAAGCTTTTTAAGTCCTAAATTGTTTTTTAAAAAGCGATATTAATGGAAAGAAAAA
Organism: Anisus vortex; assembly: GCA_949126835.1. NCBI lineage: Eukaryota > Metazoa > Mollusca > Gastropoda > Planorbidae > Anisus > Anisus vortex. Next base: position 14,115,335 of record OX421503.1, on the reverse strand, counting down.
AAAAAGTAGAAAAAGAAAAATGTTATCAGTGTGCAATCGAACCCAGGTCGCACTAATGACAGTCGGATACGTTAACCACTCAGCTAAAAAGGACACATACTGGAAGCGATATAGCAAAAGTAAAACATGAGTCAATAAGGTCACGTGTCTTTAAATTAACTAATGGGGATCGGAATCCACACACACACAGTCTACTTTATATCTATAGATAGTTAATATTTTACTTTAAACTATATGTGTTAGGGGCATGGTGGCCGAGTAACAGCGCGTTTGGATAGCGTACCGACGGTCCTGGGTTTGAATCCTCGTGAAGACTCTCGGATCTGGAGGGAGTCCCTCTACCCAGCTCTGACGGACACCTGACTTTAGTTGGGGTAAAGTAAAGGCGGCTTGGCATTGTTATGGCCGCACAATCTCCTAGTATGCCGTGGCCACAGAAATAGTCGAACGATGCTTAACCGGCCCAATGATCAATTTGGTCCCAGGAAAAATCCTAGCCTGCACCAGGATTCGAACATAAAAATCTTCAGATCGCCAGTGGAACGCGCTCGGCGACCATGCCTCATATATTACTATTTAGTTGAAAATCTTACTCTGGAAAGATCTAATGAAATATAGATTTAAATGTACAGCTTAATCTAAATTTGTAATGTGTAAATTTGTATAAAAGATAATGTCGTTTATAAAAATCTATGCTCAATTAATGCTCAGATAAACATAAAGACAAAAACACTTGCCTTATCCCTTAGACGAGAACAAAATGCTTATTAGTCCTTTTTCTTCCCGAGTGGCATCGGGCATAGAATGGGTTGCCTAAACAAACCAGTAACTTAACACCATTTAAAACACGGATCAAAATGCTAGACTAGACTCAAATCACGCATGGGCGTGGGTCGCAGTATCCTTCTTTATTGAAGGAGCGTCTGTAATATATAAAATAAGAAATTATTTTTTTGTTTATTGAATTATCCTTGTGTATATAGAGTAAATCACCCTTTGCGAACACCATAAAGCTAAAAATAGCACCCTACTTAGTTTTTGTGACCTAGTTTCTAAACCTTTAGACATAGGATAAAAACGAAAGTACAAACAACGTGGCTAATTGATTGATCATGCATTATTGTATTACTATGCAGGGTTAGGGTGTATATTGCATACTCAGACGACCATGTTTGCTGCTTCATAGCGAACACTTTTTTATCATTAAACTTCACAGCGAACACTTTAATTTCAGAGCAAACACTAAGCCAAAGTCATCAAATATTTATTATTTTGTTAATGTAACGAACACTGGAGATGCCCATGCATTTGTATTGTCACATGCATTTGTCTAGACTTTGACAGCTCGTTTACATTTTTTAAATAATTTTTTTTCTAAACCAATGAGCTTTATTGTGTAAAATCTAGATCTATTTATGAGTGAGCCAAGAAAACCTCTGCACCGACAGTAAAAAGAAGACAATCTAGTGTTCCTATAGTCTACATGCGCCGACAGTAAAGAGAAAGACAAGCTAGTGTTCCTATAGTCTACATGCACCGACAGTAAAAAGAAAGACAAGCTAGTGTTCCTATAGTCTACATGCACCGACAGTAAAGAGAAAGACAAGCTGGTGTTCCTATAGTCTACATGTGCCTTTTGATAAATGCATGATATCTGTACTGTATTTTCAAACAAACAACATTGAAATTGAAGCCATTTCTAGTTCCATTAAATTTAGTATCATAGATCTATTGACTATTTAATATATGTAGTAGCTGCTATCAGATATTGCTTCAATTACGTTTCTTGACCCTTCTCTTTTCAGTGTTTTTTTCTGCTCTTCTTCTCTCCCTAGTCTTGCTCTAAGTACAGCTCATCTAATAATCTAGTAATAATCCCTTTGAGGTGCATTTTCGACAGTTTTTAGATACCCACCCCAACAGAAAAAAAAAGTGTTCGCTTTGAGGGTCGATCCTACGTTTTGCATACTTCGTTGCGAACACCCCATTAAAACGAAGATTACTATAAAAAGTATTATAAATCATAACAGCATTGTTTCTTAACTTTATCCTAGTGATAATCCAATATCAAACACATTTAGATGTAAAAAGCAAAGGAAAAGTAGTCTTAACCCGGATACCACCCTCGTTCATCCGGTGGAAGGTTTTTAGCACAGCCACCACCATGGCTCCAACTGTCGGCACTTTTTGATCTCAAAAATGCTCTTCCCGTAACTGAAACGGCTTAATGATATTGAGGAATAATTGCTTTCTTTATATTGACGCTCGCTTTCGTAGTAGACATGAAAATAGAAAAACTGCGAACGTTTTTCTATTGGTGTTCGCAACGTGCTGGTGTTCGCGCTGAGGTGATTTACTCTAGTTCAGTGTTTGGCAATGAAACAAAAACAAAACGAATTTAAAAAAAAAAGGAAGTAGAACTTTTTAAATTTCTAATCGGAAATTACGTACACCAAATACGGAACGCCATGTTAAAAATAATTTTTAAATGTTTAGATTTTTTAACAATAGTTGATTTTTCAATATTTTTTCAAGCTGTTTAAAATGTATTTTTTATAACAAAAGGTTTTCGAAGAGAACCTTGATTCGAACATGCTTATTTTACGTCTATATCCATTTAGAGTAAAAGTTATTGCATTGGAAACACACATTTAATTCTAGTATGTTCCTTAATGTGGAGTTAATTGATACTTGTTTATAATATAGACTTAGTCGCATAGCTAATCTAATTGTTTGCAAAATCACTAAACGAATCGTTTTACATTCTTCTTTAATGAAGGGTAAATGAATATAAGTAAAGTAACCTAGGACCAAACATAGGGCTGGTGAAGCAGCGTTCACCAGTTTCTGTGGCCACGGCATACTAAAGGGTGTGTTGTGCAGCACAATGCCAGAGCTCGGTAGACTCGGGGTCACCCTCCACTTTCGGGAACAAATTCTAGCATTCACCCAGGACTTCGGTCCGCCAGTCGAACGCGCTGTCGCTCGGTCATCGTATCCCATCTAGGAATATAGTTAAGTTGAATTCTATATTTAACCCTTCCCGTACCGACCTACTTCTATCTATGCTGCCTTCAGTTCCGCTATATACGCGCCCGGGATTGTAAGGGTTACAAAACATGTTATATTATGTGGGATTCTCAATACCGTTATATTTTTCTATTCCCCTACAATGTTTAATGCTGCTTATCTTTCTATCCAATTTGTGCAATTTTATATCCGACACAACCTAATGCTTTATCAAACATTGTGTACTGTTCTCTTCAACACTGTAATGTTGTGTGCAATGCATTTTAATGGTCTATTAAAAATATCGCGTATATTATTTCCGACACTTTGTAAAGTTCTATCCATGTTTGTCTACTGTTCTACCTGACACAGTTGTAATGCTCTGTCAAACATTGTGTAATGTTCTACCTATACAGTAATGTTCTATCCAAAATGTGTATATGTTCTATCCAAATGAGCAATGTTCTATCAAAATGAATAATGTTATATCCGACACATTTTAATGATCTATCCAAAGTTGTATAATGTTCTATCCAAGACTGTTATGTTAGATCCAGTACAGTTGAATGTTCTATCCCACACAGATATGTAATGTTTTCTCCGATACTATGCATTGTTCTATCCAAATGAGTGTAATGTTTATCCAAATTCCAAATGAGTAATGTTCTATCCGATACAGTTTAATGCTATATACATAGTAACCAGTTGTATAATGTTCTATCCAAAACTGTTATGTTCTATCCAGTACAATTGAACGTTCTATCCAACACAGCTCGCATAAACATGACTGGCGCCAATGAGTCAGGGGTATTACTGAACGAGACTTGGAATGAAGACGAGGCTCGCGAGGTTGAAAACCTGAACAGAGCTTCTCAGCTCCTCCTCCAGACTGTTCCATTATTGCTGCTTCTCTTTGGAATCCCCGGTAACACACACACATGCACACACACACGCACACACACACACGCTTAAGTACATACACACATATACAACAACACACGGACAAAAGTTATTAAAGACCTAAGCCAGCGATGTGAAAAAGTAATTTACCCGTCGGACCGAATTGAGCCATAGGTCCGGTGAAGCAGCGTTCACCAGTTTTTGTGGCCACGGCATACTAGGTGATTGTGTGGCCAGCACTATGCACAGCCACCTTTACTTTACCCCAACTAAGGTCAGAGCTGGGTAGACTCAGGGACACCCTCCAGTGTTCTGGCCCGCACCAGGATTCCAACCCAGGACCTTCGGTACGCCAACCGAACACGCTCGTCCACCGTACACCAGGGTGTGGCGCCCCTCAATGGTACTCTTTGGCCTGTGTGTGTGCTTGCTCACGAGTTTAGTTATCATAGACACAATTAGTGTGGGAATAAACTCTGGTTTGTTTGCTTTTCATTCTTTTCTCTAGAAAGTGATGAGGCTGGTCCTTTAACGTTTTGAGGGTCAAAAGTTTAAATCCTACAAATTGCTACCATTTCTTCTTAGCTTTTGCGTCTTTCTCGGTCAAATGAATAATTTCTATACAATAAATTATAAAGTCATGTTTCGTTTCACTGAACTGAACACTGAACTATACCGTGAACACAGTGCTATCACATATAATAAAGGACATATGACCAAAAAGTTTCGAAAATGACATCATTATCAAAGCCATTAACAGCACAAAGTGAATTAGGATATATGTATGATATATGTATAACGTAATCTTTTTCTTAGTACTAGTCATAAATCAGCTGTTCCAATTTTATCCGTTCCCTATACTTAAAGTAATAACATGAAGTAATAGAATCGTCATGTACTATGTATAGTACTACAGCAATCATTAACTTAGTCTAATCCATAATGTCTCTCTAGAACTGGACGAGCCAATTGGTTATACAGCGCGTAACAATGGAAAGGGGTCGGTCGGGGCTGGGACGGGGGCGGCACGCTTATCTGTGATTTCACACTTCGCCAGTTTTAATGCCTATGTGTACAGAAGTGCCTTATCTAAGTAGACCTACTAATGTACTATGTACGGATACATTTTTTCTTATCCTAGTACTCATTCACTCATCGTTACAAATCTGCCCATGTCATATATAAATAAAGTGATCATATAACAAGTGCGTTGTTTACTTTGCACAGGGAACGTGATCTCCATCCTGGTTCTGAATACTCCGCACCTGAAGGACAAGCTGTACTCTGTCTTCCTGGTGAGCCTGTGTGTCTTCAACATCCTCACCTTGCTGTTCACCCTGCCCCGGTTTATCGTGAAAGGAATAGCGGACCGTGAGATCTTCTTTGACAGTCCGGCACTGTGTGTGTGAGTACGAGTCTCCTTCTCTTACATACGAGTCTCCTTCTCTTACATACGAGTCTCCTTCTCTTACATACGAGTCTCCTTCTCTTGCAATGTATTACTTATAAGTCTGTTGAATAGTAGGTCTCAAAATTCCTTTTTTTTCCCTTTAATAGTCCTTTAATGTGTCAATTTAGTATGTATATACTAATAATATATAATATAATAATATATATTTATATATAGTTCCAGTGTTTCGCTCCTTGGTTTCTATCACATTTCCTTTTAACCCAGGGGAATCAAACAGGCGGCCCACCAAGTGGATTTTTGTGGCCCGCCAGTAAGCTTACAAAAAAATTAATATTCGTGAAATTCAGACAGCTAGTACTGATACACATCAAAATACGTAACGTTCTTAATAATAATAGTTCACTTTGGTATAATTCTTTGTGTCTAAATTATAAATTGGTATATTGTTAGTGATAAGTAGTAAAATGAGTTAAGAAGTATGAAATGTTTTTGTTTTTACTAGGATCGTTTTTATTTGTTGTTTTTTTATTTTTTTATGTTTTTTTTTTTGGGGGGGGGGGGAGGGGGATAAAATGGTACATACCTTTATCCGAGTTTGAGAGCCCTTGCTTTAACCTATAACGTGTCGTGTTGTGGTCATTCTGTACAGCAATTGTGACTTTTTTATGTGTTAGTTTTTGGGATGACCTCATGAACCGATCGGCAAGGCCGGCCATCTATTTACTATCCTGACAGAAAAAAAAATGATGTACTTTAGGCATTTGTAACTAACCAACATTTTCTGAACTTGAAACGAGGTACAACAAAATAAAGAATGTCAATTGAATAAAACTAAATAAGCTTACTATCATAAGATGGACCGGTTGCTCTATTTTTAGAGTTTATATGTTCTTTTTTTCCGTGCGCATCCAATAACGCTTCCTTAAATGACTTTACGCTCCTAAGTTCGCCTAAATGTTTCCGCTGTATACAACTGAAGATTTTTAAATTTAATTTTTCATTGAGAAAATTATAACGAATAAATCAAACGGAAGCGCGCAGTACAAAAAGAATTGGGAATTCCGAAATGAAGTTATTCGAGTCATCAAACAGCAGAAATATTAAAGCAAGCGGTCCATCTTATTATAGTCTTTGATAAAGTTTATGTTTTCTAAAGTTTTGGGACATTTCTAAAATATACCACGCGAGTACTTTTGTCTTGCGAAAGCAAGCGTCTACTTAAAAAATAAAAGTTATTTATATAATATATCTCTAAAGTTATATTCATTTCACTATATCCTTCTACATTCAATTTTTATTTAATCTAAAGTCAATTAACAATATTAGCAAACTCTGCTATAAAAGTGTCCAGAATTTACCTTGCCTAAAAAAAAGTTTACATTCATACAAATATTTTTACACTACTAAGTAAACAGATATATAATTTTTATAAGTTTATGTAAGAAAAATATAACTTATAATTAAACTAGTTAATTATATTTTCTAGTTTTTATAGATAAATGGCATTGTGTAAAACCGAAGACTATAATAAGATGGCTCGTTAATATTTCTGCTATTTGATGACTCAAATATACTATTTTCGGAATTTCCGATCGCACCAAATCCACTAGACTTCCGATCTAGTAATTCGATATGATTTTCTCAATGGAAAACTAAGATTAAAATCGAAAGTTGTATGCAGCGGAAGTCTTTAGGGAAGCTTAGGAATCATAAAAGACAATGTGCGCACGGAAGATCTAGTGTTAGGCTCTAAAAATAGAGCAAGCGGTCCATCTCATTATAGTCTTGGATGTGCACCGGAAAACTTGATGACTTATTTAATGGCCGCACATGCGCAATCTAACATTTCATTTCTAGAAATAGACTATTTTATTATTGTCTTTGGTAAAACGGCCATTTTATTGGCTGCTCCTGTGAATCAAAGAAAAGAGTATAGAGCATTGATAAATTTCACCCCCCCCCCCCCCCCCAGTGTTAAAAATGAGACTTTGCCTGAGAACCTTTTGGCTAAAAATTAGATGACCATCATTTTTCACCCAACCTAACCCCCCAGCCCATCTCTTTCCCACAGGAGGTTATCTGCGCTGACTGGTCAATGCGGACTTGGAGAGATTTACGTCCATGGTTGTCCCCAAAGGTTAAACGATGTTCAATCCGTTGATTGGGTTTAACACGTATCAGACCCCCTCCCCTCCCTCCCTTGCCCTCCACCCCTTTACCCTGGTAATGGGCAGCGGGAAGAATAGAAATGAAATGGGAGAGACAGGGGGGGGGCGTTAGGGAGATACGCCAACTGACAGATTTGTGTGTGAGCGAGAGATAGAGAGAGAGAGAGAGAGAGAGAGGCTAGAGAACTGGAAAATTTAAGTTCACCAGAAGTTTCTAGAACAAATAGAACAAGACTCTAGACATGTCATTTGTTATGAAAACTCTAAATATACTATTTTTAGCAACTCTCTTCTTAAAGTAAAAGAAAAAAAAACGAAAAGTATCCCTTCGATCTATGGGGCCGGTGAATCAGCGTTCACCAGTTTCTGTGGGATTATGTGGACAGTACAGTGCCCAGCCGCCTTTACGTTATCTCAACTAAATGTCAGGTACCCATCAGGGCTGGGTAGACTCAGAGACACCCTCCAGTAAAGGTGGTGGGTATTGTGCTGGCCACACCATCCCCTTTGTATGCCGTGGCCACAGAAATTGTTGAACGCTGCTTCACCTGCCCCCATGGATCAATTAGACCCGACGGGAAACTTTACTATAAATCCTCCTACCATCCGCGTGTCATAATATATAACAATTTCATGCTCATTGTGTGTGTGTGTAAAGTTTAACTTACTTTCATGCTCACGATCAATGAGAATAAAAAGTCACACATTCGTTATATTACAGGATGGTCAAGTATGGTACCCAGAGCCTAATAGCCGTGTCTCACTGGCACCTAGTGCTGATTTGTACCTGGAGACTACTTTACTATAAGGACAAGTACGTCACGTGATCTGTATATACCTTTAACGAGCACGTAATACAGTAAAGTTTTCTTGTCAGACTAGTTAGGGCAATAAGCATGTTTAAAACTGAGACGCCTACCAGTCTCCTCAAAGATACCGGTAAAAAGAGCCTTGGTGTAGACCAGCGTTCTCCAGTCAGTAGACAATTTACCATAACACCTAACCATGAGCCAAAGTAACGCCCCTAAAAAATATTTTTATGAAGCTCTCTATTTGCTACACATTGAATTAACGTTTAAACAAACGTTCATTCCCACAGGAATCGGTTTGTAGCCATTAATTGACCATTTCTCTTCAGGTCATCTGTTTTATTACGCCTTATCCGTCCACAGAACAAGATCAATACTAAAGTACTTTCATCCGGCTTATATCATACTGTCCATGGTTATCATCTGGTCCATTGTGTACGTGCCACTTATCTACTATTGGATATCATTCACCGACGAGAAGGGGTAAGACGTGGTTTTACTTATCATACACGTTTAAAGCGGGTCTTGGCCGCGATCTATTTAGGCCTACAATGAAGGCCGAAGTGCTTGAGATGGGAAAATAACCACAAAAAAGTCACATCTGTAGGCGATGTCCTTATTGTACTTTGCTTTCTCATAGTTTTAATGTATTATTGTTGTAGACTTTTATTTTTATTACAGTAATAAGGTTAATGAAATTATTGAAAATAGCGGCTTGCGGTGTATATAATATGATTTAAGTATAGTTTGAGTGAATAAAACACAATTCTATTGTAGTCTGGATTGCCTGGATTTCAGACTAGACTCGGACCACGGATGAGTGTAGGACGCAATAATCTTCTTTATAGAAGGATCGTCTGCAATGTATAAGATAAGTATACGATACTCATACACACAGCACAAAATACACTCGCACGCACGCACGCTACACATTATGTCTCCATCTTTCTACCAGTCAGACGGTTGAGTGCTATCTGCCCGATTCCTCGCCGTTGCTCTTGGCGGTCATCATCATGCAAGCCGTCATCCCGAGCGCCCTTCTGATCGTCGTCAACATGGTCAGCTACTTCGTCTACAGGAGCGAGGCCAAGACGGGCCTGCTGAGCCGGGAGACTGCTAACAAGGGTGAGATGGCGGGGGCTACATTAACCCTTTGTAAACTACGAGTCCTTAATTTTGAAGACAAAGTGAAGTGCTTTTATTTTTACACTCAAATTGAAATTTGAGTAAACAATTCATTTCGATAGTAAATACAGTATCCTAATGCAAGAACAAAAAATCCATTTGACTAGTTATTATTATATTTAACTTATTTAACTAATTTTTTTAATATTACATTTTGATCGTCTGACCTTGATTTCGATCATGTAATCTAGATTATAAACTATTTGTTTAATTTGTGGTTCGGAACCGCCGTGTTGCCCGGCAACTGGTAAACACTGTTATAGATTGCGATTCCTAATTCATGTTTTAGGAAAATGAATTATTGTGATTGCAATCATAAAGTCTCTAGAGGCCCTGAGCTCTTGTGAGTTTCCACCGAGCGATGATGATTCAATTGTAGCAGTTTGGGAAACTTGAATATCGTAATATTATTCTAGACATGCGCAATGTTCCCCAGGGACTTTGGCTGTTTACAAGTCACTAATAGATTACTGCAGCCTTAGACAATAGAGTATTTTTGGCTTGTTACAAACGTAATGATAGGTCATCAAAACTATTGTGAAAGAAAATGCTTTTAAACAAGTTATGGAAATTAACTGCGGACTACACAGCCATCTTCCCGAACGATTTATTATTGAGCAGACCAGATGAAATCCGTTTCACACGATGTGTTATTTCTATGATTTTGATTACATATTATTTTAAAACTATCATATTTTGGCCATGCAAGATTAACATTTGTTATATTTGGGGTAATATGTTACACGATAAGATGTATTTTGAAAATATATTACTACCATAAGGTTAGTTTAATGCTCTTAAATTCCCGTTGGATACGTTATTTTTTATAGTATTTGATCTGTTACTCCCATAAGATATATTGTTACGAGTAGATTTATTTCCATATTATATTGGTTCTGTTATTATTAACTAAAGTTAAAATGAAATAATCTTAAACCCGAAATGTTTCCGTGTTAGGAATAAAACATGCATATGTCTAGACACTACGTCATAGCTATAAAATACGTCATATGCACGAGGGTGGAATACCGTTTAGTTTTAGTTCTAGTTTGGGCGCTAATGTGTGAGGACTGTTTTTGACCACTTTCTTAAAGATAGGATTACGGCTTAACTCATTATAGAAGAATCTCAACTGATTAAGTTTCATTATATAATACTGGTACATGTATTCTGTGGTATTGTTATATTTTATCATCTCAACTTGTTGGAATAAAATTGTGTTCAATTTCAAACAGGATTGTGGATTTCCTATATATTAAGGTACAGTTTATCTAAATCACTTTATACACAAAAGATTCATATCGCGACGAGTCAAATAAACATCAAATCTAATTCAATAACATCAATATAAATTCTTATACAACCTTGTGAGATCCAAGATGGATATGAATCAAAATAATATATAATAATACATTACTAAAAATATCATCTAACGTCAGTAGCTGATTTCGCACGTGACAAAAGATTGGGGGCTCAAGTCCTGGATCTAAAGTTTGTATGTATAAGAATTGAGAATATACAACTGTTTTAGTGAAAACGATTTACAACAAATATTTATTCAAATTCTGTCTACGTGGGAGGCACTGTCTGTGTTCGGACATACTGTTTTCAGCTTTGTACACAATCATCTTAAAATTTATCTTCTACAAATATTAAGTGGTGTAAAAATATTTCAAAGGACTTTATAAAAGGTAAAGTTGAAATTTTTTATCTTCTATTTACGTCATTAATATAAAACATGGCGGAAGCTAATCTTACGTTGGAGCAATTGAATATTTTTGCTATCACGTCAGAACAGTTAACTAGCATGTCACTAACCCAGTTAAAAGAGATGGCAAACTCTCTGGGAATAGACATTACTGAAGTTACACCAGTTAGGAGTAAATTGATTCAAGATATTAAGGACTGTTTGAAAAGACATGGTAGAATGCTTGAAGAAAATACTATGAATAGTGAAGAATCAGTGGTTCTCAATGTATCAGAAACCCTGAAAACAGACATAAATAACCATGAATTTAAAATGAATGGAAATGAACTAAGTGCGGACATGAAATTCCAGTTAGAAATGAAGAAGCTAGAAATTCAAGTACAATTAGAGGGTAAAAGAATAGAAGTACAATTGAAAGAGAAAGAATTGGAAAAAGAAAGAATCGCTAGTAATGAAAGGATTGAATTGGCAAAGTCTCGTTCGTCAACTCATACGATTCAAGAAACAAATAATGTAGAACTATATAAGTTTAAAAAGCATGTCCCAAGCATGGAGAACATAGAGATTGATGAGTTCTTTATGGTCTTTGAGAGAAACTCGATCGATTATAAATTTCCTGAAGATAAGAAAGCAGTACTTTTACGTTCAGCTCTAACAAAAGGCAAGGCTTTAGATGTTGTATTGAATCTGACTCCAGAGGAATGCAATGATTATGAACTAATAAAGAGCAGAGTACTATTGAGTTATGTTCTAACTCCAGAAAAGTATCGAAAGTTATATCGTGAGTACAAGAAGGAACCAGAAGTTTCACATGTTGACTTCCTGAGATTAGAGAAAAAGTATTTTGATCGATGGTTACGTTCTAAGAATGTGAATAAAGATTATGAGAAACTATATAATCTCATACTGATGGAGGATTTTACTGAGAAGATTCGCACTGATATAAAAGTTCATTTGGCTGATCGTGGTATTGAAATAGCAGAACAAGCAGCAGTAAAAGCCGATGAATACGTCATTATTCACCCGCATAGCCATTATGTTCAAAATGACAGAACAAGTTTGAGGACTCAAAACAGTAATACAGAGAGGAAGTTAAGATCGACAGAGGATAAAAGTAAACAAAAAGCCGATAAACAAGAGAATTCAAGTTTTGTACAAAAGAGAATTACCTGTACATTCTGTAAGAAAGATGGACATATAAAAGAGAATTGTTGGAGTCTACATAAAGAGAAAAGACCCATTAAAAACAAGAACAACGTGGTTTTATCACACATCGCCGTACAAACTGAAACTCACATAAATAAAACTGCCCACAAAAGAATTAAAGCTGATAGAAAGACATTTGATGTTAGTCATGAGGAGATGGCGAAACACGCATGTCCAAGTTGCTCAAAGTCGGAAAAAGTCTTTGAAATGAAGACCGAGGCTATTGAACATTCTAGTTTCAACTCCAAAGGGAGTGTGACAGATGAACAATCAGTAAATAAAACGTTTACTTATGGAGGCAGTAGTGTAGCAAGAAACTCAGTAGGCAGAGAACTACCCGAGTGCATGCTATCGGATGTTAGCGAGGGCTATGTGTCACCTATAGATAATCAAGCTAGAGAACGGAAGATTAAAATTCTACGTGACTCCGGTGCTGATATATCTCTACTGTTGAAGAATACTGTACCAACGTCGAAATTGACTCATACAGGCCAGTATGCCTTAATCAGTACTATGGCTGGAACACTCACGGCACCGTTACATCGTATACAGTTGAAGAGTAATTACTTCACCGGATCTGTTATTGTTGGGATAGTGAAGAAATTTCCCTACAGAGGCATTTCATTACTTTTAGGAAGTGACATTGCCAAGAATCAGGTACATCCTGTACTTAAAGAAACCAAAGACTCTGTTCAGTGTAAGAATACTGAAAATTCAGTATGTGTTATCACCAGAGCTATGGAGAAACAGCAGATGACTAATGAATCGACAAAGAAACCAGAACCAACACCAGAGATTGACTTACAAGCAACCTTCATGGCGGATGTTCTAGGTGGTCACTCAAGTCATACTGATCAAAATAATTTGTCGCCTAGACAACTACTCATTCTTGCTCAAGGCAAAGATCCAGAGATCGGGAAGCTAAAAGAGGAAGCAAAGAATGAAGGAGAGTTAGAAACAATGGCCGCAGGTTATTACCTGAGGGACGAGTTGTTGATGAGGAAATGGAGAGGGAAAGAAAACGACGATGAAACATGCAGCGAAGTACATCAAATCGTGGTACCCAATGTTTACCGCAAGGACATACTACATATGGCCCATGATTCATCGTATGCTGGTCACCTAGGGATACAGAAAACCTTCGACAGGATTCTTCCATATTTCTTCTGGCCTGGCCTACGTCGTGACGTCACATCGTTTTGCAGATCATGTCCTGTCTGCCAGATGGTCGACAAGCCGAATCAGACCATTCCGGTAGCTCCTCTACGACCCATACCAGCATTCTCAGAACCCTTCAGTCACATCATTATAGACTGCGTCGGTCCGTTGCCTAAAACTAAGGCTGGCCACCAGTATCTGTTCACTATAATGTGTTCGGCAACGAGATTTCCAGAGGCTATTCCTCTACGTAGCATCAATGCCGACAAAATATCTATGCACTTATCGGATTCTTCACCCGATATGGTCTTCCGAAAACCGTGCAGTCAGATCAAGGTTCAAATTTCACATCGAAGTTATTTCGCCAAGTCTTAGAACGGCTGGGTATTCGTCATGCAGTATCGAGTGCATATCATCCACAGAGTCAAGGCGCACTGGAACGATACCACCAAACATTGAAAAACATGCTCCGTACTTTCTGTTTCGAGCATAACGACGACTGGGATCGTGGTATTCCCTTCGCACTCTTCGCAACCAGAGAGGCTGTACAAGAATCTCTTGGTTTCAGTCCCTTTGAACTGGTATTCGGACACACAGTTCGTGGACCACTAAAGCTGTTACAAGAGACATGGTTGTCATCCACTGAAGACACTGGTCTACTGACATACGTGGAAAATTTTAAAAATAGACTGTATAATGCATTAAAAGTTGTCAGATCTAATCTTTTGCAGGCACAAGACAAGATGAAGGTCTATTATGACGTCAACGCAAGAACCCGTATCTTCCAACCTGGTGATAAAGTTTTCATGCTGACGCCACTGTCTGGTCAACCCCTGAGTGCTAAGTTTACAGGACCCTATGAGGTTATGGCTAAGCTTAGTGAGGTTAACTATCTTGTAAAGACCCCTGATAGACGGAAATCGCAACGAGTGTGCCATATCAATATGTTGAAACCATACATTACCAGAGAAGAACAAAAAGTTGTTGCCTCGGTAAACACTGTTATTAAAGTCGGGAATAATTCACCCGAAATTGAGCGTGAAGTGGCAGAAAGCAAACTGCAAAATACAAAGGCTCTGAAAAACCTAAATGAAAAATTGGCACATTTACCTGATTGCGAACAATCCGCTATCAAAGGTCTAATTAATGAAAATATCCATTTATTTGGAGATGTACCTAGTAGAACTAGTGTAGTTAAGCATGATGTTATTTTAAATGAAAATACAAAAGCTATTAAACAACATCCATATAGGTCAAATCCTATCCAGTTAGAATGCATCCGTAAAGAGGTTCGCTACATGCTTGACAATGACATTATTACACCTAGTAGTAGTGACTGGTCTTCCCCTTGCGTATTGGTACCTAAGGCCGATGGATCCATGAGGTTTTGTGTGGACTACCGTAAGGTAAACAAAGTGACAAAAACTGATTCCTATCCAATACCAAGAATCGACGATCTAATAGATCAAGTGAGTAATGCTAAGTTTGTGACGAAAATTGACCTATTGACGGCGTATTTTCAGATTCCACTGACGGAGAGGGCTCAGGAGATATCATCGTTTGTAACCCCTGACGGACTGTACAAATTTAAGGTCATGCCCTTTGGTATGGTCAATGCACCCTCTACTTTTCAACGGTTAATAAATACCATTACTCAGGACATTCCTAAATGTCATGCATACCTCGATGATATTGTTGTCTTTAGTGACGATTTTAAATCTCATTTGGATCAACTACGTTTGTTATTTACGAAATTGACTCATGCTAATCTCTCCATTAACTTGACTAAGAGTCAGTTCTGCCATGCAACCATTGAGTATCTAGGTCACATGGTGGGAAATGGTTTGGTAAAACCATTAAATGCAAAGGTTAAGGCTATTCGTGAGTTCCCTGTTCCTGAAACCTGTAAACAACTCCGTAGTTTTCTCGGGATGGCGGGGTACTACCGTCGGTTCTGTCAAAATTTCTCAACCATTGCATGTCCATTAACAAATCTATTAAAGAAGAATTGCACTTTCAAATGGTCTAATGAATGCCACCAGGCCTTTGATAAATTAAAAGATGTTCTTTCTGAGGCACCTGTATTAGTAACACCCAATTACAGTAAACCCTTTAAAATTACCGTTGACGCGTGTGATACAGGGATGGGAGCGGTCATTTCCCAAAAGGGTGATGATTCACTGGAACACCCGATTAGTTTTTACTCTCAAAAATTTGATAAGCATCAAAGAAACTATAGTGTGATAGAAAAGGAACTTTTAGGATTAATCCTGGCATTGAAACATTTTGATTTTTATATCAATGGTTCTCCATATCCAATTGATATTTTAACTGATCATAACCCTTTAGTTTTCCTTTCCAGGGTTAAACAGAACCAAAGAATTATTCGCTGGAGCTTATTTCTCCAAGCATATAATTTAAATGTGGTATATTTACCAGGTAAACAAAATGTGGTTGCTGACACGTTGTCGCGCATGTAACTGGTAAACCAGAAGATGAAAGTCAGTTTCTCATTAAATGTTTTCTTTTATGTCATTCATTGTATTGATTAACATTTATATTATTGTAAATATGACAATAAATAAACTATGTTTTGAAATATTACAATATGAAACATTACAGAACAAAACTTCAAATTCTACTAGAAACAATCATACGTTGTAAGGTAAAAGGTAACTATTGCATACATCAATTGCACACACACCGGTACTTAACTTGAATACATCCACACTTGTGTTTGTTCAATTGATTATTGATGTGTTTTGCAAATTGTTTGTTTCTATGTCGTCATGTTATAATTTGGATGTCTTATTTGATGCTATGTAAAAGCTAAATCAGCTGAGATTATAACATTTTTTTTTAAAATATTCTTGATGTCATAATTGAGACATCATAATAATCATATAATAACTGAAAATCATTAGTTAATGATACAGTGATCGGTTATAAATAAATTAAATTTTCTAAAGAATTATCTATCAATTATTAATCGGTTCCACTTATTTGGGTAATTCATATCAATTCTGTGGGAATTGGTTATTGGTGGTAATAGTTTTATGGTCAACGTTGTACACACAATAATCATAATTGTAAATATTAATTGATAAATAAATGTTTAATTAATAATCATTGATACGATAATGTGATAAGGGATTCCATAATAGCGACTTTGTTATTAAGGGATATGTAATATATGGTTCATTTTAATCTTTAAAAGATTGTCCAATAGTCAATTAAATCTTACGAAAAGTTTGGGAATTCGGTTCATTTTATGGGTACTCTACAAAGAATTCCATACTTAACGCTGTCTGTAATTCCTTTGTGTCTTAAGGGGGGGCGAGTGTTACGAGTAGATTTATTTCCATATTATATTGGTTCTGTTATTATTAACTAAAGTTAAAATGAAATAATCTTAAACCCGAAATGTTTCCGTGTTAGGAATAAAACATGCATATGTCTAGACACTACGTCATAGCTATAAAATACGTCATATGCACGAGGGTGGAATACCGTTTAGTTTTAGTTCTAGTTTGGGCGCTAATGTGTGAGGACTGTTTTTGACCACTTTCTTAAAGATAGGATTACGGCTTAACTCATTATAGAAGAATCTCAACTGATTAAGTTTCATTATATAATACTGGTACATGTATTCTGTGGTATTGTTATATTTTATCATCTCAACTTGTTGGAATAAAATTGTGTTCAATTTCAAACAGGATTGTGGATTTCCTATATATTAAGGTACAGTTTATCTAAATCACTTTATACACAAAAGATTCATATCGCGACGAGTCAAATAAACATCAAATCTAATTCAATAACATCAATATAAATTCTTATACAACCTTGTGAGATCCAAGATGGATATGAATCAAAATAATATATAATAATACATTACTAAAAATATCATCTAACGTCCGTAGCTGATTTCGCACGTGACAATATGTAGATGGTATGTTATTCCCATAGTGTACATTTTAAACATAAGGTAAGCCCATAAAATATGTTTTTATGAAGTGGTATTTGTACAAGGGATATTTCGATGTTCTGTTACTTCCATAAGATATAACTTGATGATATGTTACTCCAAAAAGGTATAATTTGGTGATTCGTAGCTTATATATATTAAGGTGTATGTTGTGATATTATATTTAAGAGGTATTATTGACGTTCTGTAACTTTCCGGAAGTATATTTGATGAAATGTTATAGTCTGATATTTTTTTGCTTGCTTATAAAATCAAGTATATTTAAATGTTTGTTTGTTTCCCATCAAGTACATTTTAATGATGTGTGCTCTTCAGTTAGCCAATCCCTGCTGGTCATCATCCTTGCCTCCTGCCTGCAGTTCTTCATCACAGTATTCCCCACAGTGGTGGTCGTGTTAGGTCACCAATTTATGTTTGACCATACGACACATATTGGACAGGCCAAGTCTAGGCTAGGTACGGCGTTTTACCTTTATACAAAATCTTTATCATTAGGTTTGAAAAGGATCTTTAAAAAATTGAACCGATGGCTACTGGAGAAGCTTCGACAAGTTTCTCTGGTCTTGTCATACAAAGAGATTTGTGCGGCCGGCCATCTTGTATAGTTGTCACAGTTATAAACTTATAAAATTAGACATGCACGCACACAATCTTACGATTACAAAAAGTATCATTAGGAGAAACTGTTGTATTTCTGGCTGACTGAGGACTCTGTAGAAAAGTTCTCTCTGACAATGGGACAAAAGAGTTCCTAAATCTCTTTGTTTTAACCCTGTATTTAATTAACTTCGACTAATTATGATATAGCTGCTGTTTAGTGTGTACGCATGGTTCTGAAGGATTTTGTCAATCAAAGATAGGCACCTTGAATTGAACAAATCTCAGTATGTCCCTAACCGGTTTTTAGATATTGTCTAGGCATTTGCATTATTAATCTCACAAGTACACCGCATAGGCCAACTAAATTCATATCAATTCATTTTTAGTGAGCAAATAATATTAAACTACACAATTTTGAATTCTCTTTTGATTGAACTGAGTCTCACAATTTCCAACTTAGAGCGATCCATCTGAAATAAAAAACAAAATAAAGTCTTAATGTGATATAAAAAATATTCCCTTAAAGAGAGACACAATTTAAATATTTCTTTACCCAATAGTATCTCATTATTAAAACTTATAAATACACATCACAAACTAAGTTTAAGAATGAGGCACACTTTTAAAACTTGTTTTCTTTCGATTATTCATAATTAAAATTAAGGTCAACTGACCGTTCTGTAAGATTTACAACATAGTGAAGTTCACGTTAAAAAACAAGGACAAAGCTACATACAATATAATATATAAAATAATATACTATAATTTATAATAAATAATAAATACATACATTTATTATCCATTGTTATTCCGTGCATCATGATACGAAGTTGTTTTTAGCCTCTCAGTGTTGAGTCTAAAGTCACATTGCTATGGGGCTTTATTCTTTTCTTTTTTGTTCAATGTTCTCGGCTGCATTTTGAGTGAATTTTAATGTTTTTGTTGCTGTTTTTTTTTTACATCTAATATTAATAAGTTTGCCATGTTGAACAGCATTGAAGTACTGTTATTTATATTAATATGTATGTTAATTTTGGGGACCTTTTAACTTATGTGGTAAAGTATGATTGAATGGGAATAAAAATATGGTTCTCAAGTTGTTGTATTCAGAAGCGTTAGCTCTAATATACATATGTACGTGTGTGTGACAAATTAATGTTCTACTGACCGCGCCATTGCATATGATGTTCTATTTCAGCTCACAATATAGTGTTTATGATACTGTATGCAAACGCTGCCACCAACTTCCTGATATACTGTGCTTTCGGAACGGCGTTTCGACGTGAATTGTACAAATTGATCTGCCATAGATATGCGCAAGCCCCTGTACAGCAAGCCGTCAGCGGAATATCACAAACCTCCGACCTTAGCAAAGGTAGAGTATAAATATGTATATATCTAACATATCCATCTGTGTTGTGTCATTTCCGAGGATGACCACGTCTCCTATAGCTTTACGGCTTCTCTGGTGGTCTATTAGTCTTATTAGGGCGTTTAACTATTGATCCTTGTACATGTCAGCCCACGTAACTCTGCGTTGGTTTGTCTAAATCAGTGTTTTTCTGAAATTACTGAACCATGTAACATACGATTTTGATGAAACTTTCAAGATTTTTTTTTTAAATCACAATAAAATCAATAACAGTTTAATCATAAAAACATTTTGTGACTAAGTTCTCAGTTTAACAGCAATTTACTTCAGTTAAATTAAAGGTCAAGCAAACTCCAAACTTCGTTGTCCCTTATCAGCAATATGTATAGACTATACATTTAATCTTGTGTATATCAACATGTACTAACCCATTCATCCTAATCATAATACATTCCTCACTTGTTTGTCTCTTCTCACTACAGCGGAGAGATCGGTGAAGTATCTGTTCAGTGACTCCTACTTCTACTCGGCCCAAAAGATGCCCCACGCCTCAAGCTCGGATATTTCAGAGCTTCAGTTTTCAGACAACCTTGACAAGTACTACGCAAAACAGAATGAATGGATGTAGGTTTCAGACAACCGTGACAAGTATCACGCTTGACAGAATGAATGGATGCATGTTTCAGACAACCATGACAAGTACTACGCTTGACAGAATCAATGGATGAAGATTTAAGACAATCATGACAAGTACTACGCTTGACAGAATGAATGGATGCAGATTTAAGACAACCATGACAAATACTATGTTTGACAGAATGAATGGATGAAGATTTAAGACAATCATGACAAGTACTACGCTTGACAGAATGAATGGATGCATATTTAAGACAACATTGACAAATACTACGTTTGACAGAATGAATGAATGCAAATTTAAGACAACCATGACAAATACTACGTTTGACAGAATGAATGGATGCATATTTAAGACAACATTGACAAATACTACGTTTGACAGAATGAATGAATGCAAATTTAAGACAACCATGACAAATACTACGTTTGACAGAATGAATGGATGCATATTTAAGACAACATTGACAAGAACTACGCTTGACAGAATGAATGAATGCAAATATATACTATAAGTTTTCCGTGAAATAAATCAGTGTCAAAAAGCAAGGGCATTTATGTTAAATTTGTAACAATCAGTGCTATTGGTATAGAAAAAAATCTACATATCAACATATACATATACAAGCGAAGAAAAGGCTTCAATGAATTTTATGAGTGTGTTACATATTGTGGCGAATAGCAGTTGAAATATCGTATATGAACAAGTTTGTTATATATATATATATATATATATATATATATATATATATATATATATATAAAAACAAGGGCAATGCGTTTAGAAGAGTTGCACTGACATACTATGAGTTTTATAATTGGGGGGGGGGGGGGCAAAGATTCCATGACCATAAATTATTACTGGGGGTCATTAACTGGGACTTCACCATTTGACATACGATAAATAACAGTTTCGAGCAACTAATATGTTGAAGATGATATTATAAATTAAAAGTAAAGGGACGACTGTGTGCAATATGAAGAAAATGTACTTAGAACTTCTTTCGTGTCATTTTATATGAAAATGAGTTTTAAGTAGAATCAATTTAACCATATTTTAGGGCGATTAGTCTTAGATAATATAATTAATTGTGTTACATTTTAGGGCTTAAGAGTGTCATGGAATCAAAAAGTGTAACTTTCACAAGAAACATATACCACATTGTTCAGAATGATTATCTTCTTATATTATACATTACAGTGTATAATGATTGTAAGATAAAGACATTGTTTTATGGTAATAAGTTTAAGTCACATTTGTATTGGCACGATTTCTAAAGGTAGATTTTTCCAAGTCTCTGGCACTTGTTAGTCTCTCAACAAAATAGTTGCTTTGAAAAAAAATTGCTAACAAAAAATCAGAATTAAATAGAAAAAGATAATCCAGCCAGATACATGACGGTTCAGTTATAAGTATGTCCTACCTGTAAAATATGGGGTACTTTAAAGCTGCACCGGCCATGGCATTGTGTTGTCTGAACAAACCAGAAAAACCAGTAACTTAAACATAATTTTAAAACACAGAAGCCCAGCCCAACATCTCAGCTTTAACTTCACGTTTTGACATATATTGTAATAAGAATCAACATAATATATTACTTCATTTTTTTTTCGTCTAGGCATGCTCTGGAAAATTAACAAAAAAATGTTCCAGAACTGATGCATGTTTGTAATATAAAATGCGTGTCTTTGATTGTATTAGAAATAACCACTTTTTTTATTTCAAACTAACCAAAGTAAAGAAATATTTCATGTTTGTGGAATTAAAATTTAGTATTTTCAATATAATGTTTACTTATTCTTGAATAAAGTGGTTTGTTGATATTGTACACTTGTTTTAGTTTTTTTTAATTCATACTTTGTGTAGTGTAAATAGTGTAATGTTTGGTCTGTAATTATAACTACTTCCACTCTGCACCAATCTATTCAACTCTAATCAATTATATTGATTCTATCTATCAATTCTATTCCAACTCTAAACCTAATTTAATCTATATAACTCTGACACAGTTATACTCTACTCTACACAACAGATACGTGTGACACTAAAAGTTTGATAACTAAATCTAGAAACACTAGAGTAAGGGTCAGATAATTACGGAATGTGCTCTAGACTTGGCACGGCAGATTAATTTTTAATGGCAAGCGGAAGACTTTTCACTCCCTTCCCCCACAAAGAAATTTAAAAACAAAAATTAAGCTCTTCTACAAGAGATTGAGTGCTAGAGCAGTATGACTTTGAGGATGTTTGCACCCTAAAGGAATTAGAAATCCTACTTTGGCAAACTATTATCAAAAAGAGAGAAGGTCAAAAAGCAAACATTGTCATAATACATAAAGCCTTAAATTATAATATAGAGATACAACCAACCCAGAAATCTATTGCAATGCTTACATAGACAAAGGTATAAAATACACTCTTCTTTTTCCATGATATGTAAATGTAAGAATAAATACATTCAAGTTCTATTTCTTCCCGAGTAGATTAATTACTGGCGAATATTCATAACTGACAGGACTAACACTAATACTTAAATCACTAAGCCTAGAAACACTAGAGGACAGAAGGGCAAAGAGTAAAAGAGTAATAAATAATACATAAGGCATTAAACTCTAATTTAGAAATACAACACAATATCAATATAATACAATGCTCAGATAAACATAAAGACAAAAACACTTTTCTTATCCCTTATGCGAGAACAAATGCATATAAGTTCTCTTTCTTCCTGGGTGGCATCCGGTCAGTGGCGTAGCTAGGAAGGGGCAGGGGGGGGGGACATATGTCCCCGGGCGCCACGTTATGGGGCGTCAAAATGAGCATTAAAACTAATTATTTAATTTTATTTTGATGTAAACTAATTTATCTCGAATACGTTTGCAATATTGAATTTTGGAGCTCTACAAAATAAATATCTTCATTACAAACCAATTGGCAAGCATGATTTTGGCGCCCCCATTGAGCATTAAGGGGCGCCATTCTACTAATACAACAAATGACACATTCACAATGTAGGATTGCTGATGGCGTTGTTTTTAAAACAAAGATCAGTTCGGGTTCAAATATTCTTCTTCATATTATTGTCTCAGACCGGGCCCCCAATTGTCACAGACCGCAGATTTGGTCAATCTATATAATCAGTATAGCTTACAACTATTTTAACTTAGCTATGTCTAGGGGGATGGGCAAAAACTGCTGTCTGGACATTACGAAATACAACTAACAAATTATACATCTAAATGAATTAAATCAACAGAGATCTTCGGGTTCAAAGTAACTGAATAGGTAAATTTATTATAAAATAGAAAGCAAATTAAATAGGACATAGAATATAATAAAGAAGACAATAGTTTACATCAGCACACAAACCAGTGACCCAAGGTTACGTCGACATTGACCTTACAGAGGTCAGTATATGTCGCACCAACAATGAAGTGAATGATTGCTAGACCAAAATGGGAATAGCAATATTATTACATAAACTCCCGTAAAGGATTATTGCATTAATCAATGCACAGAGTAGTAGAATACAACAGCATTACACATTATACAGTGTTTTACATTATACAGTGTTCTTCTGTCAATACAGTGTTACTACTACAGTGCTACTACTATTAATACAGTGTTACTACTATTAATACAGTGTTACTACTACAGTGTGCCCAAAAAGTAATGAGGTTTAATTATTATTGTAATCTCACTTACGAGCTTAAGTTTAGGGAAAATAAAAACACAGTCGTCTTGCACGGCCAGGACTCTTTCAAACAACTGACTAAAAACTAGCAAAAAGTCCCCTCCTAAACTCTACGTTTCACGAGATCACAACCGAAACTCTGGATTAGTGATATTTAAATAAACATATGGCCTTATGGTCATATGGCCTCGCACTTTGGCACGTAACAATATACTGAAAGTGGCATTTGGTTTTAACAATTATACAGATTGGATAATTTTGAGTCGAATATACTTAGCATGAGTACATTCAGCTAAACAGGATCCAGTTATCACATTTTTTTGGAACAGTTGAAAGTATATAATATTTGTTTTTCTCTCGTTCAACAACTCGTTGGGGAGATTTAAAAAGAGGTGTGCCAATCACAGTGAAGAGGGAGTCTGAAACACGCTGGGGTGCACGATCAGAAGCTGTTTAAGCTATTTATGAAGGACTAGATGAACTAGTAGGGCTGTTGGAAAAATTATCAGACGATTGAACTATGACGCCTGATGCAGATACTTTGCTGGCAGGTATATTAAACTTTAACTTCCTAGTTTTGTTACATTTCTGGAACATCATACTTGGGAAAATTGATCGTGTCCAGAAACGGTTGCAGGATCCTACTATGAATTTCAAGGAAGCAGCAAGCCTCTGATCTTGAATCGCTGGAGCAAGAACTTGTCAACATTCGTGATAATTTGAGCCAGGTTGCGGTAGACAATGGAAAAACAAGATGCACAACTTGGGAAATCGAGGTTGACAGAAGGATTAGACGACAAAGGAGGATGCCTGGACTTTCTGCAGAAGAAGAAATTGCACGTGATATGAACAGCGTAATTGATAGACTCAGGAGATATCAATATGGTTTTTACGTCTAAAAAAAGCTAACGACCAAATTTGGATTTTTTACTAGACGTCAAAACTCTTCTAGCTGAGACAAATGTCGATACACTTCGTCAAAATTGCAAAATTTCTACGACACTGGCGTCAATGGTCACGAATTGTGCACAGCAATCGGAGACTGCAAAATGCTGCTCAGTGCCCGGACATAAGTTCTAACGGAAACTCCTTTGGATCTTCTAGGTTTTGTTGTTTCATATAGAGATGACGTATTTCCAAATCTGCGCATTTCACTGCAAATTTCTAACGATTGCTGTTTCAATTGCAAGCTGTGAGCGGTCCTTCAGCAAACTGAATGTTATTTTGTCTTATTTAATTCAATGAGACAAGATCATCTGAGTCAGGGTTCGGCAACCTAGGGCACAGAGAGCGATTTTCAATGGCACGGGAGAGACATTCTAGAGGTGTTTTTTTTAATGAAGAAAAAAGATGTTTTTTTATTGCTGAAAAAAAACATTTTCCAGTTCTTAATGAGGAAAACTGACTGTTGAAGATTTGGTTTCTTAATGACAGAGCGACACATTTCAGTTAGTTGAACGCATTTACAAGGGCTGGTTAAATCAAGTGGGTTAAATGGACAAACAATTAATGCAGGAAATGTTTATTTGCAACTGTTTAACGTAAATCAATTGTATACGTCTAATAATAAAATATTGTAATAAATACCATAATGATGGATTTATAAAAAGAAATAATAATTAGTCAATAATATTTGTTATATTACAAAACATATTGAATCAAAATTAGAAACTTTATTTGAATTAAAGGGAGATAATTAGCCCGTTTTAATTATGCTATTATTTCTAATATTGTGTTTCTTATTTTTCTTTTATAATAGACTAAATTGACTAAATGGTCTACAACTTATAACGTTATAATGACCAAACTGTAAAATGTAGTTGAAAATTCTATAAATATTAGACCTAGATCTATATTACTAAAACATTTTATGCACATTTTTTAAACATTACATTAACTACCCAGTTTGTATAATTACTATATATGAATTCCGCTCTACAATAGTTGTCTGATGCATTAGTAAGATCATTGAGCAAATTAAATACAATCTCAGTTAAACTGAGAATAAACTATCATCAATAGGCCTATTATCAGTTGCTAGATCCTTATCTGGACAACCAAATGATAATGTTTACAAAATCACTACCAAAAATGTGAAAGTTTGGTAATATTATTTTTTTTTTGTAAATGCAAATAAAAAGGTTGATAATCACAAACGCGTTAATTATTAATACTTATAAAACGCTCTACCGTTTTTTTTTTCCATAAATTTCCTTTGCTTTTGGCCTTGGTCTTGCTACGGAGTTACATTGTCTTATAAAAAAATAAATAATAAAACAAGTATAATAAAGCAGGTTGACTTTTAGGCTGTGGCACGCTGAACGGTTTAGAAATCCTAGTTTGGCACGCAATTAGCAAAAGGTTTCCGACCCCTGGTCTGGGTGATCTTGCATTCCTTAGCATCGAAAGAGAAACACTTGAGAAAAATACTTTTGACTACGTGATTGACGAGTTTGCGACAGTCTAATCAAGGAGGATCAATTTGTTGTATTCCAGTCATGTATAATTAGTAGAATATATATTATTTTCAAATAAATTGTTTACAATCGTATAGAGACTTATTAGTCTGTATTCTATTTCATTAACATACCAGATGCTTCGAAAATGAACCATAATAAACCGTACAATTTCAAAATTTTCTTGGGTGCTCAGTGAGCCCCCAGACTCTGTCGGTCCGAGAAGGGGCGCCGACTTTGTGTCATGTCCCCGGGCGCAGATGACCCTAGCTACGCCACTGCATCCGGGCAAGGAATGGGTTGCCTGAACCAACCAGGAAAACCAGTAACTTAACATCATTTAAAACACTAAAAGAAATGCAGGAATAGACTTAAACTACCGATGAGTGTAGAACGCAATAATCTTATTTATAGAATGAGCGTCTAAGTTGTACATTGTACGGTATAAGATAAAACATCCCGAGTTCTTAACATTTTTTCTTTCACATAAAACACAATTTATTAGGTGGAAATCCATATTTTTAATGTACAAATACACTTCCTGTTATATCCAAAAATATTTCTCTTATCGTAGTTAAACCTGTATTATCTAGAGTAAAATCAAGTATCTAGACATATTGTTTATAGAAATCTATAATAATGTTTCTATAATATCTATGTAAGTAGGTACGTTGTTTTATTTCATTGGTTTTTGTGTGGTTGTGTATCTTTTCTGACTATTTATCTATAACTGGACATTTTTTGCTGATTTTTCTTTTATTCACGATAAAAACTTTAGCTTTGTCTATCTCTCTATCTATTTATCTATCTATCTATCTATCTAT
This sequence comes from Anisus vortex, assembly GCA_949126835.1. Classification (NCBI taxonomy): domain Eukaryota; kingdom Metazoa; phylum Mollusca; class Gastropoda; family Planorbidae; genus Anisus; species Anisus vortex. The sequence continues at coordinate 14,088,210 of OX421503.1, read as the reverse complement.
CTATCTATCTATCTATCTATCTATCTATCTATCTATCTATCTATCTATCTATCTATCTATCTATCTATCTATCTATCTATCTATCTATCTATCTATCTATCTATTTATCTATCTATCTATCTATCTATCTATCTATCTATCTATCTATCTATCTATCTATCTATCTATATATATGTATATATATGTGTGTGTGTGGGTGTGTGGGTGTATTTTGTTGTCTTCTTATCTCCCTGTATATATTTTTTTTACCAAATAGCCTTTATTATTCATATGCGTATGGTACATTATCAGCGCCTACCACAGCTTTTCGGATAACCTCTGAGAGTCAAATCCTCTTGTAAACGCTGTAAGCATTTTCTCCTTCCCCTCCCCTTCCCCCACCCCTGTCGTAAGATGGCATGTGACTGTAACCATCTTTTAAAGGTGCCACTCATCAATTGGGTAAAGTAAAGGCGGACTGAGATTTTACTGGGCATATATATACAGATAGATAGATAGATTATAGATAGATAAATAGAAAGATAGATAGATAGATAGATAAATAGATAGATAGTAAATAGGTAAATAGATAAATAGATAGATAGATAGGCAGATAGACGGACAGACGAATAGAGAGATCGATAGTTATATAAAAGAAAATATATAGATTGATTGATCGATTGTAATTCAGTTAGTTCGAAAAAAAGATATATTGATAGAGAGAAATTAAATAGATATATAGATATATAGATATATAAATACTATAACGTGTATTTAAAAGCCCAATCCTTACCATAGATCCTATTCCTGCACGCCTGCGTGTTCATTGAGCCCTGCCAGAACAAATGGTCCACCCGAGGAGACACACAGACACTCGGCCTCCAGGACCCAAGTAGATGAAGGCCTCACCATGGACATTTCCGTTCTCAACACCGTCGACGTGAACGAGACAGAGTCCGAGGAAGACAAGAGCACCATCAGAAGACACGCCCAGATCATCAGTGTTGTTTTTACCACGGTTCCTTACGTCCTCTTGGTGTTTGGCATACCAGGTGAGAGCTTTGGTGGACGTTCGTTACAAGATGGCGTAAAACTGTGGGGTAGTGTTTTATTAACGGCGTAAGAGTGAACAATGAACATTAATGAGCACTGTCGTATTTGCCATATAGTACATGGGTACACTTACAAAAAAATAATGTATAAACTAGTACAAGTCATAGTATGTACTTACTTAGACTTAACTCCTCCCGCACCGTTCGGCGCATCGGGCAATGAGAGTTCTCCAATGAGCTCTGTCCGTAGCCTCTGCTGTAACGGCATTGATGTCGTCCCAGTTTATGTCAACAGAGCGGAGGTCAACAGCGATCGTTGTACGCCATGTTGTTTTAGGTCGCCCCTGTTCGCGTAGTCCATTGGGCGGCCGCCATCTGGTTGCCGTGTGGGGTAGCCGATGATCCGGATGGCGGATTATGTGGCCGGCAAATTTGAGGCGACGTTCGGTGACCGAGGTCGATAGTGGGCGCGTTTTCGTTAGGCCCCTCAGTGATAAACTTCTTCATTTGTAACCCGGTCTCGATTAGTGATCTTAAGTATGCGTCTAAGGCATCTTTGGCGAAAGGCGATGAGTTTCCTGTCGCTGACCACTGTCTTCCTCCAAGGTTGACTCGCGTAGAGGGCGGTTGGAACTACATAATATGCAAGCAAAACAAAAAAAAAACAGAAAGGAAAAATTAGGGGGAAAGTATACAATGTTATAGACCTGTCAGTGAATTGAAAAAAATATTTAATAAAATACTTAAATATTGGTATGGCATTTTTGTGTTTAAGTTATATGGTGAATTTTATAAAAAAACATTTGGACTAAATAGTGAACTAAGTTTATGTGATGCGAAAGTTAAGACAAAAAATGATACAGTGTATTGACATATATAAATGTGGTTAAGTCAACCGAAGAAGCTCATACGTCTTTTAAATGTAACATATAGAAAAAGAACTTACATTATATTACGTTATTAAATACTAGCTAGATTCCCCAGCGTTGCCAGGGGCAAAATTAAATAGGCCTGTATAAGCAACGGATGAACATTTTATAAGCTACAATGAACAGAAAGCTGTAGGCTACATTTAATAATTAAGAACATTAATTTTTTTTTACTGAAGACATTTAGGCAAATTATTTAATTTAAATATTGTAATCAGGTTGAAAATAGGCAAGTCTATTTATTTTACAAAAACTAAATTCCCCGGTGTTGCCCACGGATTTACAATATGTTTTTATTTAAAAGTAATATTACTTGAAAAAAAAAATTGAAAAAAAAAAGGGTAAAAGAGTTTAAAGGACTACCTGGAGAAAATTGTTAAAGGGTTTTATATTTAATACAATTTAACGTGTTTGTTATTATTATCCTTTTTATTTGCATTTATATCAAATACTTTATTTACTAAACTTTCACATTTAATTTATGGTAAATATTATCTAAACATTATCATTTTTGTAGTCAAGATGAGGATCTAATACCTGCAAATGATTATTATATTTTGATCTCTATTTAAATGAGAAGTCCTTTTCATGTATTTTAGTATTGCAAGGCAGGAATTTATTAACATTGAGCGCGACTAGATACTTAGTTAGTTAATCATACAAACTCGGTAGTTAAAGTAATGTTAAAAAGTAAACATACCAATTCTTTAGTCTTATAATATTTATATAATTTTCCAATAATTTTTACAGTTTGATCATTTTAAAAATATAAATTGTAAGCCGTTTATTCTTTCAAAAAGGAAAAAAAATAAACATAATAATATTAGAAATACTTGCTCAATTAAAACGGGTAAATTATCTCCCTTTAATTAAAAAACATTTCTCACATTTCATTCAATAGTTATGCTAAAAAAGTTATGTTTTGTAATATAACAAATATTACTAACTATTTATTATTTCTGTATATTAATCCAACATTATGTTATTAATTACAATATTTAAAAATTAGAAAGTTATAATAATTTACGTTAAACAGTTGTAAATAAACATTTCTTGCATTAATTGGTTTTTCATTGAAGGAGTTTATCTTTTAAACATTAATAATTTCAGAAATGACATAATATAGGGCTATTAAATAACTCTCTATGTTTAATAAATTACTAATACAAATACATTTGTTTTAGAATTACTTATATTTATATTTATTTAACGAAGATGAGCATACAAACTCTTTTAAATGTAATTAGTCTCTATGATTTAATGATCGAACAAGTGAAAGTGACCTCTTTGTTTGCTTAAAACAGCCATAAGCCATAAAATCTGTTTACAAGTGTTAGTTGAACTAAAAGCTGAAAGTAAAAGAGCAAATGCTTAGCAGTTGAGAAAAGCAGATGACTTTGCTAAACATCTTCCTTCCAGAGTTTTTCCACTGGGCACATTAGGATGCCCTTGTTTTAAATGTTTAAAAATCAACTTGCTGCATTTTAAAATAGCCAATATCCCTTTACTTAAAAATGGTGTTCATCTATGAAGGTTGGAATAATATTAAACCAGTTAGGCTTGACATGGTATGAAAAAATGAGTCCATCAATTTGAAAGTCTTGCCTTTGATATGAAGACTACGCTTTGAGTGTTTCGATGTACTTCTGAAAAAGCCCAACTATATATCTTAATATATGCCTTAATATAGCGATGTACATATAGTTAAATGTTTTGAAATTGATTTCACGCTAAGATACGCCCAGTTTCAATGCAAATCCATTCCAGTGGTCCTTGTAAATGCATTTGTCGCTATGTCATTCAGAAACATCGACTTCAACAGTCAGTTTTCTTAATTCAGAACCAGAAATTATTTTTTTTTATCAATAAAAAAACAAAACCTTTTGGAGGTCTCTCACGTGCAATTTGAAAATTGCTCAGCGTGCCAAGTTTGGGCACGCGTTCCTTAGGTTTCCGACCCCTGCACTTACATACTATAAAACAGTAATTAGGAATCTGTTTAAAATTTGGTCCTGATTTTATGTAATAAACTGTTTAACATTTATTCACGATACACAATGTTTTTCTTTCTTTATACTAATTGTGTATAAGGCTAATACTTCCGTAAAACGGGATATTTGACCTAGGCGAATGTCCGGGCTGGTTTCCGCTAGTGCCCTAAAATATAAGAAACCCATAACAATATCAACGAGTTCTAATAATATGTACTGAGATTGCACTAAACATTGCCTTGTGTCCAGGCAACTTATTGAGCATTGCGGTGTTGTCCAGGAGGACTATGATGGACAGTATGTTCTCCATCTACCTAATCAGTCTGTGTTCCTTCAACATCTTCACAATGTGCGTCAATCTTCCAGTGTTCATCAACTACGGTGAAAAAGGCAGAGAGATGGCCTTTGATAGTGACTACATGTGTATGTAAGTTTTTTGTTTAATTCTTTTTTTAAATGTATATTGGTAGTTGTAAGTTTTATTTATAAATTAATGGCAAGCTTATATAAAAATATTATATATTTTATTATTATATATATTAATTATTAATTCTATTATTTTTATAATATATTATTATAATATCTTTCGGTCATTCTATTCATCCGTGTAGCCTATCTCCATATCTATTTTTGTTTGTTATATCTACATCTTACTTGAAGTTAACATGTACCTCGTGAACCGGTTTCTCACCACTCAAACCTATCACTACCAACACACCATATAGTAGTAAGACAATGCAACCAGAGAAGATATAAGATACATATTTTTTATCTAGCAGTCATTGAAAGAGAGCTATTAGCTCTGCAGACTGGTTAAAGTTATTAGAAGACGTACTACATCTACCTATATATATAACACATACTGGGTAGACTCAGAGTCACCCTCCAGACCCGGGGAAAAAAATCCTAGCCTGCACCAGGGGTCAAACCCAGGACTATCGGTACGCCTGCCGAACGCGCTACCACACGGCCACTTTGCCCTTATTTTTTTATATTTAATTTAGTATAACTATACGATTGCTCTCTCTATCTCTCTCTCTCAGACTGTACAGGTGGCTGTGTGTGACTCTCATTGTTATCACCAACTGGCATCTAGTGGTCATAACTGCCGCCAGACTTGCCTTTGTCTTGGACAGGTCAGTATGTTCTTCGATGCATTGGGTAAATGTCCGGCTCTTTGGCGGATTGACCGGACTGAATGTACTTTTGTTCCCCCCCCCACCGGGGTCTGGGGGGAATCCCTATGAGTCTGGCCTGCTCTATTGGGTATCGGAAATCGGTATCCGTAAGTAAAGGCGGCTGAGCTATGTGAATGCCACACAATCCCCCTTGAACGTCATGTTTTATGAAGCTCGTGAAATCTGCTATGCTTTATTCTATGATATGAAAGGGATACTTATTCGTTCCATACATTATAATGCACAAACTTTTTTTATGAATAAGTAAAGTACCCTTCATACCAAATTGATCATAGGGCCGGTGAAACAGCGATCATCCGTTTCTTTGGCCTCGGCACACTACGTGATTGTCTGGTCAGCACAATGCGAAGCCGCCTTTACTTTACCCCAACTAAGGTCAGTTACACATCAGATCTGGGTAGACTCGAAGATACCCTCCAGACCTAAGGAAAAAAAAACTAGTCTTCCCCAGAATTTGAGCCCGGGACCTTCGGTATACCAGTCGAACGCACTGCCACTCGGACACCATTCCCTATTTTTTTTTAAGGCCTTTAATTTTTTGTTTTGTGATATTTCTTACGATTTACGTAAGGCCCTTACATACGGTAAACTTCCTACTTTAAGTCAGAATTTCTAAACTTTAATCTCTATCTTCTTTTTTTCAGAAAGAAAGTTGGTCGAGTTTATAGGCACAATCCTCTCCAAAGTATTTTTATGATTTGTATAATGTCTATCATGCTGGAGCTGCCAATTGTGATCTTTTGGGTGCGTTTTTCAAATGATGAAAAGTAAGCCAATGAAATCATCGTGTACAACATAGCTTAACCAATCATACAGTCTAAACACTGGCCAATCATATCAATGGGTATAACATATTTTATCCAATCAGAAAGTCTGGCCAATCATATCATAACTTATAACATAGCTTAGCCAATCATAAAGTCTAAGCACTGTCCAATCATATCATGGCGTATAACATAGCTTAGCCAATCAGAAAGTGTAAACATTAGCCAATCATATCATCGCATAGAAAATGGCTCAGCCAATCAAAAAGTTCAAAGAACACACGAATGAACTAATTTGATTTATGAGGTCTTATAATTGTGTTATCTAAAATTGTAATATTTGCCTTGTGTTTTCTGCGACTTCTATTTAAGGGCACTGCTGGCTCAAAGAATAGAATGTTATCTCCCTGGTACGTCTCCGTTCGTCTATGTGCAAATTACGATACAAGGGTTTCTCCCCGCCGCCCTTCTCATTGTCCTCAATACCTTGATATTTCTACTGCACTACAGGCCAGGCTCTGGAATGTTAGCGTCAAAGCACTCCGCCAGAAGTAAGGATGTTTTAAATGTGTAGCTGTTAATGTTTCATCTAGGGGCACGTTTGCCGAGCGGCAACTGGCAACCCGAAGGTTCTGAGTTCGAATCCTGGTTGAGGCTAGGATTTTTTTCCCGGGACTTCAGGGTCTCCGTGAGTCTACCCAGCACTAATGGGTACGGCTGGGCATTGTGCTGGCCACTCATCCCCTCTTATGCCGTGGCTACAGAAATTGGTGAACACTCCTTCACCAGCCATATAATCAGTTTCTTTTCAGAAGGGTACTTTACTTTTTCACTGTTTCATATACAGTTTAATTATAATTTCAATTTGTCTCTCTGTCTATCTATCTGTCTACCTATTTATCTATCTGTCTGTCTGAATGTCTATCTTTCTCTCTACCTAAATTTACTCACACACACACGCACACAAACACTCAAACACAGTGTGTGTATTTAACCCACAACGTAACAACGTAAATAGATTAATTATACATTGATAAATAGATATAGATATGGATATATATATATAGATATATATATAGATAGATAGATAGATAAATAGATAGATAGATAGATAGATAGATATAGATAGATATATAGATAGATAGATAGATAGATAGATAGATAGATAGATATCGATATACATACATAAATGGCTAATGTATTGTTTAAAGTTTTTATAGCACTAACTACCTTACCTTCAATCAATCCATCAATTCATTAACTTTGTGTCATGCAGTGTTAAAACATCTGGCAGTGCTAGCCCTCTTGTCGAGCCTACAGTTTGTCATCACAGTCATACCTCTATGTGTATTATACCCTGGCAGGAAAAAACTCTTTGACCTGGCCAAACCTGTAGGTCGGTCAAAAGAGAACTTGGGTACGTGCATGTTAGTATCTTTGTCTCCTGTTGCGTCCATATTATGTCATGGGATCTGTGTACACGTGATGTCTCTATAGTATCTTTGTCTCCCGTGGCGTCCATATGTCATGGTATCTATGTAGACTTGTTGCCTCTATAGTATCTTTGTCTCCTGTTGCGTCCATATGTCATGGGATCTTTGTACACGTGATGTCTCTATAGTATCTTTGTCTCCCGTGGCGTCCATATGTCATGGTATCTTTGTATAAATGCTGTCTCTTAACACTCTGAAGTATCTTTGTCTCTTGTTGCCATGGTATTTTTGTATACTTGTTGTCTCTATAGTATCTTTGTCACCAGTGACGTCCGTAAGTCATGGTATCTTTGTACGCGTGCTTTTTCTAAAGACTTTTTTTTACCTCTGTAGTATTTTTGTGGCATTGATTCTATCAGTCCGTTTTATCATTGTTTTATAATATTATTCTTGACATTGTTTATATGAACCATTCTTGAGTAGTATCCTGTTCATATTGTTCATATTGTTCATTGTTCATATTGTTGATATCAGGGTATCTTTATATCTTTTCTATCTCACTTTCAACTTTGTTCTTGGTATCTCTACTGTCAATAGTAGGTTATGTGTGTGTGCTTTATTCTCTCAGTCGCCGTAAAATAAACAATAATAGCCTTTTTGTGGTAGCCACAAAATGGCGTGCCTTTTTCCAAATGCCATTTTTGTGATTCTTACAATGTCATCTATACAATTTTATGACTTGAACATTTCTAATTGGTATGTGCATGTATGTATATTATTTAATGATAAGTATATTTATAGTCAAGCATATATATTTTATATTTCATGACATGTATATTTCTCAATAAATGTATGAAGAGCACTTGGGGAAAAAGTCACGGCCCAAGTCATATAGATCTATATAGTCAAACCTAATATGTACTGAACTACTTTTCAAGTGAACAAAAAATGGAATAGAATATATAATATAGAACAATTAAAAGAGATAAATCCATTTAGAATGGGAGAACAAAGAGGCATAGTCCTTGGTTAAAATTGGAATAACTCTAAAATACAAATAGTTCGACTCTGCCGTTTTTTTTTCCTTTGTGGTCTTCGTATGTTTTATAATGACATTACTATTTCTAAATGTCTTTTTATGTTAGATTGTTTATGTAATTTTTTTAACAAATATCGATTTTCTGAAATGTTACATTGTTGGCCGACATGAATATTTCTAAATAGTATGTCATTTAATCTGTTACATATTTTTCTGTAATGGGGCTCGGAGCGTTCGACTAGCGTACCGAAGGTCCTGGGTTCGAATCCTGGTGCAGGCTAGGATTTATTGCCGGGACTTGAGGGTGTCCCTGAGTCTACTGGGCTTTGATGGGTACCCGACACTAGTTGAGGTGAAGTAAAGGCGGCTGGGGATTGTGCTGGCCACACATTCCCTAGTATACCGTGGCCACGGAAACTGGCGAACGCTGCCTCACCAGCCCTATGATCAGTTTGGTCAGAAGGGTACGTTAGTTTTTACTATATTTCTGTATGACATGTAAACTATGCCATGACATGTATACTTCTAAATGTCATGTACATTGTTTTTTCCCCCCATGACAGCCTTCAGTCTGGCTCTAATGTGTATACATTTTAACTACAGTTCCAACTTCCTCATCTATTGCTTTTTCGGGAGGAGGTTCAGGAACGAGTTCTGCAAGCTGATCTCCGGCCTGCTGGGCCCACTGTGCCCGATGTGCCCCGAGGACTTCATGGACACGCGGTCCTACTTGAGCAGCACCAGCGCCTCGGAAATCTCCCGCAATCGAGGTGCGTAGGTCGCGCTCTCTATCGCTGGTTCATATCTGATTTCACTTAATCACATATATTTACTCGTTGTTTTTTTTATACTAAAAGCAAGAATAAATTATCACTGTTTAGTAAATCGAATTGCGGCTAAATATCCGAACATATTAATGGAAAGGTGGGTTCCACTACTCTTTCTGTATATAATTACTTAGTGAGCGAAAACATGCAACACTGTCTCCACTGTGTCATTCGGCGGTATCCAGGATGAAAGTGTGTACCCATAGGTTCAGATGTCCAGTGTGTACCCATAGGTTCAGATGTCCAGTGTGTACCCAAAGGTTCAGATGTCCAGTGTGTACCCATAGGTTCAGATGTCCAGTGTGTACCCATAGGTTCAGATGTCCAATTGGGAAATCGTATTTAAAATATAAAAGAGATACTGACCAAACTATCTACTTATACGCCTGTAAGAAGTTTGAGCTCTGCTGTTCTTTTACTAACTCTACGGTCTTGACTGGGTGATATGGCCGCTTATGTAATTGGTGATAAACATTTAACGTCGCTCGTATGTGTTGATTATGACTTTTATAAGTCAGCATAGATAATGGTAATTCGATAGAGTGCAACATAAATAGATAGATAGATTATATTTAGACAGATGAATAGAAAGATAGATATAGCTAGGTCATGGATAGATTGAATAATAAATAAAAAGATAGATAGGCAGATAGTTAGATGAGTAAAGAATGCCTATTAAATTCTCTTCACTTAGCTGAGATCTCTGAATGCGACGCCCCTGGTCCGGAAACTATGGACAACGGCTCCCCAAACATTGGTCTCACGAAAGACGACCGTAAGAAAAGTGATTCTTTAAAAAAAAATGGCCCGACGAAAGATGACCCCAAGAAAGATATCCTTAGTATCGCCCGAGCCAATAGCCTGGGAATGAAATCAACAGCGAGTGACAAAAGCGTGAAAAGTGCCAGGTCGGTTCCTCAGGTTGTGTTGTTTTATAATTGTTTTGTTTACAATTTACAAATTACATAGTATTACAAGGCAATTTATTCACCATAATAAATCATGGATGAGACCTTCCATTTATATCACACAAGTATAATTATAATTTATAATGTTATTACGGCTAGAGCCCCCATTCAGTTTATGAAAATAATAGTTATAGTGTTGTTATTGTTAGTGTGAGAATCCTTGTATTTAGTGAAGGTCTTATTATATCATTCTGAAGTTTGTTTGTAGTTGTCTAGAGTATTCCTGGTTCTTATAATCCCCTGGTAATTCACATAACGTAGTTTTAGAGTTTTCAGTTGATTTTACTTCATGTATAATTATTTGTGTGGCTCATATTATACAGCAGGAACCTCGATGTTTAGTTATAGTGTAGATTATTAATATAATTGAATAAATACTACACATACACACATGTATATAACTTTGAAATATTGACGTTAACCAAGTTGTGTAGAAAGCAACGATAAATTTGGTTTAATTTACAAAATCAATCCAGTAGGAATCCAAATAATATTAAATACACAATCAAGAAATACACATATTCCAATTAGTAATGAATATCCTCAATGAACATATAGCATTGTAGCTAATAGTAGAATAATAAAGAATATTCCATAACACAAATCAAATAGAAACGATACTCAGAGACTTAATATTAGATGTTATCCGATCGACTGCACGCCAAGAACTAAACTAAAAAGTCCGAATCGCGTAGAAATATATTATGGGTCAATGGTTGGAAAATCCAGCCAGCTTAGTTACACGAGTATTTCAATCGAGCTCGCGTGTTGACTGCGTGATCAGATTGTCTTTTATTAAGAACAAGCAATAATGCTCTAACAAAATAAGGAGAGACCGGACGGCCTTGACACGCTGCATGTGCATGGGCAGTTCATGTTTTTATCGAGGTTAATAAAAAACAACAATGCTCTAAGTAGGTTAGGAAAAACCCGGGGGAAACCTTGAGCTTAGAAATATTTTATATCGTTTAAACGCAATTCGCTTAAATGATTTAGTTGGTTTATTAACAATACAATGTAGGGAATTTACGTTTCGTAACAATAGTCTATTTATATAGCACTAGTCATAACAAAGTCTCCGAATGCGCTTTACATTTAACATGTTATTAAATTAAATCGAGAACGTGTGTTTTTAACTTTGTTTTTAAAATGTCTATATTGTCGGCTTGTTTAATTGTGTTGGGAAGTTCGTTCCGCCACAGAGGTGCTACGACGCTGGATCTGATATACTGGGGAGATCGACCATGAAGGCTTTTATAGAGCATAGTCAGAACTTAGAATTTCATCCTAAGTGTTATATGTAGCCAGTTCAGTTTTTTTAGACAGGTTAATGAGTTTTCTTCTTTGTTAAGAACAATTTTCGCAGCCATGTTTTGGACACTTTGTAGTTTTTTTTACATATCACACTATGGCAGTCCACTGTACAGGCAGTTCGCGTAGTCTAGATGAGAGATTACCAGGCTACGATTAATGTTTAACATGCCTCTTTTCTTAGATTGTTTCTATTACTTTTTATTCTCTGCATATTTACATTTGTTTTTTGATTTGCTCTTTGAGGGTTAGATTTTCATCTAAATATACGCCAAGATATTATTTTATTTGAGTTGATTTATGTTCTCATTATTGACTAGTAGATAGTTTGTTTGGAATTTTTTTATTTGTTGCTTTGATCCGAACAGAATGAATTCACCTTTTTTTCGTTAGTTACCCCCACTGGCCCTGTCTGTTATACCCACCTCTGGCTTGCGTGGAACCCCAACAGTTAATATGCCATCAAGGTGTTTTAACCAAAATAACTTTTTTTAAAAATAAATGCAAATTAATTTATCCTAAAATAGATATTTATTTAAGGTCAAGTTGGGGCGGGGTATCACTTTCTATTTTTAGATCTAAGTGAACCATAAACAGATTTTCACGGATGAAAAAGCAAAAATTGCTATAAATAGCTTTTTTAGATAATTATTTCGGACCAACCCTATTAGGCAGGAGCTTAATGTGTGTGGTTCTTTGCTGCCAAATATTGACAGTTGGATAGCTTTCTCATTGCCTACGGTTTGTAAATGTCCGGTTAATTCCGCTTCACCTTGTCAAGTCCCGGCGGGTTGTGTATAAAATTTACTATGAAAAAATTGGAGAGTTGGCCCATTTGAAGTATTAAGACATCGACTCTGTGCACAAAGATTATCTTTAATTGCGTTACGCTTTCAAGCCTATGAAAACTAAAGGGAAAAGGAATAGTTAGATGTGGACAGGATATTTAGATGTGGACGAGATATTTAGATGTGGACGGGATATTTAGATGTGGACAGGATATTTAGATGTGTACGGGATATTTAAATGTGGACGGGATATTTAAATGTGGACGGGATATTTAGATGTGGACGGGATATTTAGATGTGGACGGGAAATTTAGATGTGGACGGGATATTTAGATGTGGACGGGATATTTTGATGTGGACGGGATATTTAGATGTTGACGGGATATTTAGATATGGACGGGATATTTAGATGTGGATGAGATATTTAGATGTGGACGGGGTATTCAGATGTGGACGGAATAATTAGATGTGGACGGAATATTTAGATGTGGACGGGATATTTAGATGTTGATTGGATATTTAGATATGGAGAGGATATTTAAATGTGTACAGGATATTTAGATGTGGACGAGATATTTAGATGTGGACGGGATATTCAGATGTGGACGGGATATTTAAATGTAGACGGAATATTTAGATGTGGACGGGATATTCAGATGTGGACAGGATATTTAGATGTGGACGGGATATTCAGATGTGGACGGGATATTTAAATGTAGACGGAATATTTAGATGTGGACGGGATATTTAGATGTTGATTGGATATTTAGATATGGGGACGATATTTTGATGTGGACAGGATATTTAGATGTGAACGGGATATTTATATATGGACGGGATATTTAGATGTGGACGAGATATTTAGATGTGGACGGGGTATTCAGATGTGGACGGGATATTTAGATGTGGACGGAATATTTAGATGTGGACGCGATATTTAGATGTTGATTGGATATTTAGATATGGAGAGGATATTTAAATGTGTACAGGATATTTATATGTGGACGGGATATTTAGATGTTGATTGGATATTTAGATATGGAGAGGATATTTAGATGTGGACAGGATATTTAGATGTGGACAGTATATTTAGATGTGGACGGGACATTTAGATGTGGACGGAATATTTAGATGTGTACGGGATATTCAGATGTGGACGGGATATTTAAATGTGGACGGAATATTTAGATGTGGACGGGATATTCAGATGTGGACATGATATTTAAATGTGGACGGAATATTTAGATGTGGACGGGATATTTAGATGTTGATTGGATATTTAGATATGGAGACGATATTTAGATGTGGACAGGATATTTAGATGTGGACGGGATATTTAGATGTGGACGGAATATTTAGATGTGGACGGGATACTTAGATGTGGACAAAATATTTTGATGTAGACGAGATATTCAGATGTTGACGGGATATTTAAATGTGGACGGGATATTCAGATGTGGACGGGATATTTAGATGTGGACGGGATATTTAGATGTGGACGGGATATTCAGATGTGGACGGGATATTTAAATGTTGACGGAATATTTAGATGTGGACGGGATATTTAGATGTTGACGGGATATTTAAATGTGGACGGAATATTTAGATGTGGATGGGATATTTAGATGTTGATTGGATATTTTGATATGGAGAGGATATTTAGATGTGGACAGGATATTTAGATGTGGACGGGACATTTAGATGTGGACGGAATATTTAGATGTGGACGGGATATTCAGATGTGGACGGGATATTTAAATGTGGACGGAATATTTAGATGTGGACGGGATATTCAGATGTGGACGGGATATTTAAATGTGGACGGAATATTTAGATGTGGACGGGATATTTAGATGTGGACGGGATATTTAAATGTGGACGGAATATTTAGATGTGGATGGGATATTTAGATGTTGATTGGATATTTTGATATGGAGAGGATATTTAGATGTGGACAGGATATTTAGATGTGGACGGGACATTTAGATGTGGACGGAATATTTAGATGTGGACGGGATATTCAGATGTGGACGGGATATTTAAATGTGGACGGAATATTTAGATGTGGACGGGATATTCAGATGTGGACGGGATATTTAAATGTGGACGGAATATTTAGATGTGGACGGGATATTTAGATGTCGATTGGATATTTAGATATGGAGAGGATATTTAGATGTGGACAGGATATTTAGATGTGGACGGGATATTCAGATGTGGACGGCATTTTTAAATGTGGACGGAACATTTAGATGTGGACGGGATATTCAGATGTGGACGGGATATTTAGATGTGGACGGGATATTCAGATGTGGACGGGATATTTAAATGTAGACGGAATATTTAGATTTGGACGGGATATTTAGATGTTGATTGGATATTTAGATATGGGGACGATATTTTGATGTGGACAGGATATTTAGATGTGGACGGGATATTTATATATGGACGGGATATTTAGATGTGGACGAGATATTTAGATGTGGACGGGGTATTCAGATGTGGACGGGATATTTAGATGTGGACGGAATATTTAGATGTGGACACGATATTTAGATGTTGATTGGATATTTAGATATGGAGAGGATATTTAAATGTGTACAGGATATTTATATGTGGACGGGATATTTAGATGTTGATTGGATATTTAGATATGGAGAGGATATTTAGATGTGGACAGGATATTTAGATGTGGACAGTATATTTAGATGTGGACGGGACATTTAGATGTGGACGGAATATTTAGATGTGGACGGGATATTCAGATGTGGACGAAATATTTAAATGTGGACGGAATATTTAGATGTGGACGGGATATTCAGATGTGGACATGATATTTAAATGTGGACGGAATATTTAGATGTGGACGGGATATTTAGATGTTGATTGGATATTTAGATATGGAGACGATATTTAGATGTGGACAGGATATTTAGATGTGGACGGGATATTTAGATGTGGACGGAATATTTAGATGTGGACGGGATACTTAGATGTGAACGAAATATTTTGATGTAGACGAGATATTCAGATGTGGACGGGATATTTAAATGTGGACAGGATATTCAGATGTGGACGGGATATTTAGATGTGGTTGGGATATTTAGATGTGGACGGGATATTCAGATGTGGAAGGGATATTTAAATGTGGACGGAATATTTAGATGTGGACGGGATATTTAGATGTGGACGGGATATTTAAATTTGGACGGAATATTTAGATGTGGACGGGATATTTAGATGTTGATTGGATATTTTGATATGGAGAGGATATTTAGATGTGGACAGGATATTTAGATGTGGACGGGAAATTTAGATGTGGACGGAATATTTAGATGTGGACGGGATATTCAGATGTGGACGGGATATTTAAATGTGGACGGAATATTTAGATGTGGACGGGATATTCAGATGTGGACGGGATATTTAAATGTGGACGGAATATTTAGATGTGGACGGGATATTTAGATGTCGATTGGATATTTAGATATGGAGAGGATATTTAGATGTGGACAGGATATTTAGATGTGGACGGGATATTTAGATTTGGATGGAATATTTAGATGTGGACGGGATATTCAGATGTGGACGGGATATTTAAATGTGGACGGAATATTTAGATGTGGAAGGGATATTTAGATGTGGACGGGATATTTAAATGTGGACGGAATATTTAGATGTGGACGGGATATTTAGATGTTGATTGGAAATTTAGATATGGACAGGATATTTAGATGTGGACGGGATATTTAAATTTGGACGGAATATTTAGATGTCGACTCTGTGCACAAAGATTGGCTTTTATTGCTTTACGCTTTCAAGCCTATGAAAACTTAAGGGAGAAGGGATAGTGAGATGTGGACAGGATATTTAGATGTGTACGGGATATTTAAATGTAGCCGGGACATTTAGATGTGGACGGGATATTTAAATGTGGACGGAATATTTAGATGTGGACGTGATATTTTAATGTTGATAAGATATTTAGATGTGGACGGGATATTTAGATGTGGGCGGGATATTTAAATGAGGTCGAAATATTTAGATGTGGACGGGACATTTAGATGTTGAGGGGATATTAAAATCATAACGGGATATTTAGATGTAGACAGGATATTTAAATGTGGTCGGGATATTTAGATGTGGACGGAAAAATTAGATATGGATAGAATATTTAGATGCTAATGGGATATTTAAATGTGGACGAGATATTCAGATGTTAACGGGATATTAAAATGTGAACGGGAAATTTAGATGTGGACGGGATATTAAAATGTAGACGAGATATTAAAATGTGGACGGGATATTAAAATGTGTAAGGTATATTTAGATGTAGACGGGATATTTAGATTTGGACGGGGTATTTAAATGCGGACGGGATATTTAGATGTGGACGGGATATTTAGATGTGGACGAGATATTTAGATGTGGAAGGGATATTAAGATGTAGACGGGATATTCAGATGTGGACGGGATATTTAAATGTGGACGGGATATTTAATGTGGACGGTATATTTAGATGTGAAAGGGATATTTAAATCTGGATGGTATATTTAGATGTGGACGGGATATTTAGATGTGGACGGGATATTTAAATGTGTATGGGATATTTAGATGTGGACGGGACATTTAGATGTGGACGGGATATCTAGATTGCGACGAAATATTTATATGTGGAAGGGATATTTAAAAGTGGACGGGATATTTAGATTTAGAAGGAATATTTAGATGTGGAAGGGATATTTAGATGTGGACTGGATATCTAGATGTGGGCGGGATATTTAGATGTGGACGGGATTTTTAAATGTGGACGGGATATTTAGATTTGGAAGGGATATTTTTCTTTTACTTATTCTTTATGACTGTCCTGAAACCCACGTTCTGTATCTTATTTTGTTATAGAGAACATTAATGATAGTTGTAATAATAATGATGGACATAGTTTACGGCGAGAATCTCCATACCATCACATCTAGCTTGCAAAATTGGGATTCGCCATTCACCCTTATCCTTTTTGAGCCCTTCTAAAGGCTATCATTGGAAACTTTTTATGTCCATAGAGAGAACGTAGACCATCAATTTCCATCTTATCTTACTCATGTCATTTATACATTAACATTTTTTCAATTATTTTTTAAAAAACCCAACAGTTCTCAAAAGTCAGTAAACGTCGCGCTACTGACTGTGCCAGAGACATCGTGGATTCCAATGCTCGGCTTGAAAAGGTCACTGGACGATGGACGCCAGCGTATCGAACGAGAAGGCTCTCTTTGAGTTCATCACCCATGCCTTCACACCCCCAAGCTCGGGCTTCACTAAATGCATTGGAAGTGATTTTTTATAAAGCCCAACGCACCCACATGTCTTCCACAGTAGACTTTGGCTCATATCGTACAACCGATTATCTACGTTTGAATAAAAAAATTACTGGAGTGCTTGATTACAAAATAATATGTTGAAATCTTTGCTGAAAGACTTTTTATAGGCATGGCCTTTCTTTTTGTTTTGTTAGTCTTTTTGTGTAAATGATAATCTACGCATCTTTTCATTATGTATATTTTATGTTTTACATTTGTTCCGTTTTTTCCTAAACATTACTGCAGAATACATTTGAGAAACTCCGTTATTCGTTGCAAAAAATGTATTAGAATGTGTGCTTTGAATAAAGATAATGTGTATAAATCATATAAATTAGCTTGGATATAAATATGGTTGGTCAACCGAGAGAATAATTATATTTAATAAATAAAGTATTTGTCAATACTATTATAAAATTTAAAATATGAAGGCTATTACAGTATTAGACTAATTTGTTGACTGGACACACACAAATCGAATTTTGTATCACCATTTGTCTTAATACATAACATGAAAGTTTCCTTGTGACATCTTTCAAAAAGTCATAATATAATGACACTTTTCGCAATGCATCTTCTTGTGTGTTTTGTTTAGCAATTTGTTTTATCTTGTAATGTGTACCAGAGATCAACGTTATACAGCATTGGTGTGCATCTACTGTATCACCTTTATGTAATGTGTCAGGCACACCTGCATGACATATCCTTTACAGTGCTCACCCGTGTCTGTATTTTCATATTCTCCATTTTCTTATAAGTTTACATACGTTCCTTCTAGATAGAAGATTATTACGTCCACTAGGCCCAAAACTCATGCAGGGCGACAGGGATCCGTGGGTGGCAGGGATAGAACGCGCGACCTGTCAGTTGGTTTTTGGTTGACAGTCCAGTGAACTAACCGCTGGACCAGCCGGCTTCACCCTGGTCATATTTCTCATATACAGATTCAAAACATGCCTTTTTCTGCGGTGTGTATCTATGTGTCGAATATAATTATGTATAACAATGTTATCTATAAATATTATGTACCTGTTATACGCTGTAAATGGAGACTGTCTGAGTAATTGTGCATTGGTAATAACTGTAGTCCAATCTCCTCCATTATAAATGTAGGCTCTAAATGTTAATTAAAATTATCTTTACCTACACGACGATATAGTTTTTATTGTTTTGTGAATTTAAAAAATCATTATTGTTGATTTGTGTTTATATTAAGTGGTTTATTATAATTCATTTTTATTTTAAAAATCCAATTATATTTTTTTGCCAGTTCAGATTAGTGTTTATACTTATAAGAGTTTGTTTTTTTAATGTATAAACTAATACTTTTATCTGTAACGTTCAAAATATTGCACGTTTGAACCACTGTAGATAAACAGTATCAGTTACATCAGGGGTCGGCAACCGATGGCACGCGTGCCACATTTGGCACGCAGAGCGGTTTTCAATGGCACGCGAAAGATCACGAAAAAGGCAATTGAAGTCTCCTCTGCATAAAAAGTGCAGGGTGACTTTTAGGGCTTAATGATTTAGAAGTGCTAGTTTGCCACACCATTATGAAAAGTTTACAGACCCCTGAGTTACATCATTGTATTTAATTTATGCCCTCACTGTTCATTCAAAGTTGAATTCTTCCTTCCAACTATATTAGGCTATACTGTACTTTTTTTGTAAATATATATTGTATCTCTTTACAATTATTATTGTTTTGTGTCTATATGATAAGGGCATGAAAAGGCTGAGCAAACTAGGAAAACCAGTAACTTAACATCATTTAAAACATTAATAAAGATGCAAGACTAGACTCCACCCACGGATGAGCGTAGAACGCAATAATTTTCTTTATAGAAAGAGCGTCTGTTATATATAAGATATTGTTATGTAATTATCTCTTTTTGCCTTATAAACGAATTATAATTATTTTTGTAGCCTTAGTTAAGTCCTAATTTTGAGAAGAGATTAAATTAATACTAGTTTCTAGTTATGTTTAAAGTATGTCACTTTTTTTAGACTACTGTAGAAAAATAGTATCAGTTTTATACTTTTACTGAACATATTTTGCACCTAAAGAAAGTCGAAATTAAAAAAGGACGTAAAATATGAAAGGAAGTTACGTCATTCTAGTTCCGGTTATCCGAATAGGAAAGTAAACATTGACTTAGTGGTGCTAAATAAAATATATTTCCTTCCGCAAATTTTAAATGACGCTATAATATTAATCAGTAGGTAAGAAAAATTATGTGGAAGGCCGATCGTGTTAGAAATTATACAAAATTATACAACGTTTACGTCTACATTTCTTTGTTTATTTCTTCTTACTTTATGTAATTTTTTGTTTTTGTATACCTATATATACGATATATAATAAATGTATAAAAACTCGTAGTAAACTTTACGGTAAAGTATAACAATAATAAATTATCGAAATAATAAATATAAAAGAAAAATGTTTAGACATATTAAATGTAATTGAAAAAGATCCCCTCCCCCCCCCCACACACACATACACAAAAGCAAACTAAACTATACGCTATTAATCTATAACATAAAAACTTTAATAAAAAAAAAATACATAGCCTACAAAAACATTGAAATAAAACGAATATTTTTTTACTATTTATACCAGTAAATTATTCCCATAAGGACCAAATTGATCCTCTGTGCCGTCGAAGTAGCATACTAGGGGATTGCGTGATCAGCAAAATAGCCAAGCTGCCATTACTTTTTACCCCAAACAATTTCCAGCACCCAACAGAGATGGTAGAAAAGCCCTCACAAGATTTGAACCATTCTGTGGGCTAAACATGAAACAAGCACTCATAATCTGGTATACAACAGAGATGGTAGAAAAGCCCTCACAAGATTTGAACCATTCTGTGGGTTAAACATGAAACAAGCACTCATAATCTGGTATACAACAGAGATGGTAGAAAAGCCCTCACAAGATTTGAACCATTCGGTGGGCTAAACATGAAACAAGCACTCATAATCTGGCATACAAACGTCAATGGCGATTTTATTACAGAATTAACAAAGAATTTAAATAATGAACGCCACTCCCGGATATGGTGTTAAAAATGTATACATAATATATAATGTGTACATGAAAATGATAGGATAGGTACATACTGCATAAATTGATACAAAAATAAATAGATGGATATAGATAGATTTTAGATATAGAAAGAAAGGTAGAATGATAGATATATATGAACAGACAGATAGGTAGATATACATTGATACATAGATACATACATATGGGGACACGGTGGGGATCGGCTGGCATATCGAAGGTCCTGGGTTCGAAACCTAGTAAAGTCTATGATATTTTTTGGAGTGAGTCTACCTAGAGTCTACCTTGAACTGATGTGTACATGTCATTAAATGGGTCAAAGAAAGCTACTGGCCGCCCAATCCCCTAATATTTTACTTCACTGGATCACTTCGGCCAGACGGGATTTCTTCATTTAAATCAACATACAAGGGGGCACGGTGGTCGTGCGGCAGCGCGTTCGGCTGGCGTACCAAAGGTCCTGAGTTCGAACCCTGGTGCGGGCTAGAATTTTTTCCCCGGGTCTGGAGGGTGTCCCTGAGTCTACCCAGCTCTGATGGGTACCTGACCTTAGTTGGGGTAAAGTTAAGGCAGCTGTGCATAGTGCTGACCACACAATCACCTATTATGCCGTGGCCACAGAAACTAGTGAAAGCTACACCAGCAGCCCTAAGGATCCGTTTGGTCCGATGGGTACTTTACTCACAAACATCTATATTTTTTTCTTGTTAATTAGTTATCGCCACATTTTGTTTTCTATAGAAACAGAAAGTCATACACGCAACTAAGGTCAATCAGACGTGGATTAAAGTGAACACTTGTTAGACATGCTTTTTGAAAACCAGGCGACAGTGGCAACTACATGAAAATCTGTGCACTAGTCCGCCAGCGACTGATTCCTATGTCCCGCTATCAAAGAACCCGAAAACAAAAATCTCAGAACTTTCCCCAACGATATGTACTTTATAGGACAGCACATTCGTTTTAATAATGAAAGTCGAGTGTCAACCAGGCAAGATGACATATCCGTTATACTGGCATTCCAGAGCGTTATGCTCCTGATTATTCCATCTGTTCTGCTTATCGTCGGCGTACCAGGTGAGAATTAAACGTGTGGGTGTTATTTTCTGAATGGATGTATGTCTTATTATATAGGCTGTTTTTTCTTTTTTTTTTTGTTTTTTTTTTTTGTTAAGAGGACAATGTTATTGACTAAACGTTTACAAAACGTTGCATTCCTATACAGGGAAAAATTCATATTTGTCGACTGGCGATCCGAAGGTTCTGGGTTCGAATCCTGGTGGAAGCTAGGATTTGAGGGTGTCTCTGAGTCTACCCAGCTCTGATGGGTACCCAACATTAGTTGGGATAAAGTAAAGGCGGCTAGGCATTGTGCTCGCCACACATGTCCTAGTATGCCGTGGCCACAGAAACTGGTGAATCGCTGCCATGATGAGTTTGGTCCGAATTGTACTTAACTTTTTAAGTCTGCTTTTGTGAATGACAGCGTCTGTGCACCGGTGTTCTGATTGACCTTGACCTCTGCAGGTAACATACTGACCATCTATGTGCTGACCAAGCGCTCCCTGAAGGACAACGTCTTCTCCGTCTACCTGAGCAGCATGTGCTTCTTCAACATCATCACCCTCCTGTGCCACATGCCTCGCTTCATCACCCAGGCGCTCATCTACCGTGACCTGTACTTCACCAACGCCATCTTCTGTGTGTAAGTCACTTCTGTAACCATGGGCTTCAAAGTCTGGCGAATGGTGTACAACCACCGATTCGTTCGCATTAAGTGCACATCGGCGGGCTGACGCATTGGGAAAGTCCTTGTTCTGCATCTGAGATTTCTTTGCACTGCCGGGAGGCCCCGAGCCTTGGTGGGGTGGGGGAGGGGGAAGCAATGAGCGGAACATTCTGTCTCAACCCCGCCCTGGTGTCCAGACCAACAGTCTGGGAATTGTGCTACCAGGCGACAGTGCGGGCTACAAGCGAGCCCCCACGTTAATGAGCCAAATGGGATTCCGCATGTGGGAAGTGAAGTGTAGTGCATGTATTGCGGAGACTTTACCCTATGCTACGCGACACGCCTTATCGGCGTGCCGCTGGGTGGTTAACCTCGGACAGGATCTTGGTGAGCCCCTTTGATTCATCCCTTAACATCGTTTCGTCGGAGGGCTCGTCTGGAGTTTTCGAGACACTTATAGATCTGCGTGCAAGTGTTGCGGTTGCGAGCTCTGATTCGGACACGATGGGAGCTGCGAATTCCGGTGGAGTTCGGTGATTTGAAAATTAATGCTATTTATGGGACTTGATGCCTTCCTTTTCTTCTACCACATCTATATAGTGTTGAAACGGCTTGTATTTGTGCTGGCCGCATGATCCCCTCGTTAGTTGTGTCCAAATAGAACGGGTGACATATTTCATTATCAGCTCCATTACACCTTTAAGATTTAGAAGATTTTTAACTGTTAACACTATACGTCTTGGAAGGATGACATTTTATGTAAGCTTTAAGCTGCTGCCAATTGTATAGATTTGTTATAGTTTGTCAGTTTAAAATAGGTCCTGGAATTAAGACACCTAAGAAAAGTTGGAAACATGACGCGGACTTAGGAAGCTGACTAAGGGAATGGATTAGGAGATTGGAGTAAGGGATTGGAGTAAGGGATTGGAGTAAGATATTAGAATAAGGCAGCGCAGTTAGGGATTGGACTTAGGGAATCGTAGTGAGGGAGTGGAGTGAGGGAGTGAGTAGGTGACGAAATATGTCACAATTCATATTATTTACTTGTAAAAGATAATAATTACACAAGGACTTTAAAATTCCAAAAATAGATATTGAATCCTCCAAATCAGTAAACAAAGCATTTCGCTTTTTAATTACATTGTGTAAATTATTCGGGGTAGAGGAGATGTGGATCTTAAAAAAATGGGACAAGTAGTCAATTCCAATTGTTTTACGTTACCAGTTCAAGCATGTATATTATTTTTTTGTTTATCCCATTTACCAGATCGTTCCGCATTTTTTCGGTGACCGCCGGGACAATTGCCAATTGGCATCTAGTAGTTATAACAGCAGCCAGACTGTTCTTCGTCATCGAAAGGTTCAGTTTACATATTGTTTTTCATAAATGGCTTCACTTTATAATATATGTTCAATTCGTTGTAGAGAGGTCTAGTGTATATGTTCATTGCGTCTAAGAAAAGTTCATTTTATATGGGTTTTTTTCGTTGTAGAGAGGTCTAGTGTATTTGTTCATTGCGTCTAAGAAAAGTCCAGTTTATATCTTTATTTCGTCGTGTAGAGGTCTAGTGTATTTGTACATTGCGTCTAAGAAAAGTCCAGTTTATATCTTTATTTCGTCGTGTAGAGGTCTAGTGTATTTGTACATTGCGTCTAAGAAAAGTCCAGTTTATATCTTTATTTCGTCGTGTAGAGGTCTAGTGTATTTGTACATTGCGTCTAAGAAAAGTCCAGTTTATATCTTTATTTCGTCGTGTAGAGGTCTAGTGTATTTGTACATTGCGTCTAAGAAAAGTCCAGTTTATATCTTTATTTCGTCGTGTAGAGGTCTAGTGTATTTGTTCAATGCGTCTAATTCTCAGAAAAGTCCAGTTTATATGTTTATTTCGTCGTAGATTTATAAAATAAAGATCAGTTAGATAGATATAGTTATAGAGATAGATAAATGCATTGATAGATAAATAAACGCGTTGAATAATAAATGGAAGATAAATGATATATAAATTGTTAGGAAAGATACAAAGATGATGCATATGTAAAGAGAATGTGACAGATAGCGAGGTAGAGACATGTTTAGATTGAAGAGATAGGCTCAGACAGAACGGGCTAGCTATAGAAATGCATTCAGCAATAACATAAACTAGATATAGACTTAAAGATGCAAGGATAAGTTTCAAACATTTTCTACATTGTCATGATACTTAAGCAAAGGTTTTAATGAATATTAATGTGTACCATTGTCTTTAAATAGTTTGCATTAGTTTTTATGTTTGGCTGAATGCTAGTCACTTATATTTAATAGTTCGATATTGTCAAGTGCAAACCTGCCAAGTCGGACATTGAAAATAAAAACAACTTGTACCAAAACCTTCCTTAGGAAATCTCCCACAATGTCTCTCAGCAATGTCCAATACACATTATGTGTTAGAAATGTGAAGATATAAAAACAGCAATCTCAATTCTTTCTTAGCACCACCTGGATAAGCATTTGGTTTATTTTCCTTAAACAAAAAACTTGATTTTTCGGGGGGGACTTGGCCAGTTTGCGCCTGTTGGTATCATTGATTTTAATTGAGATTTTTTAAGTATATACTATATAAAATGTATTTCAGAACGAAGCGATTCGTCCAGTTCTATTGTTACCCTCCATACGTTATACTGGCCCTGGTCGTCTTCATATCAATTGTCCAGATACCTTCAGTGTATAACTGGCTTAGTTTTAAAAACGACAAAGGGTAATGTTGTTGTTGTGTTTTTTTTTTTAATTGTTGGCTTAATGGTGCTGATTGTTGTTTGATATTCTGTAACAAACGAGTTAAATAATAATGACATGGCGACGTGTTTATTACGGGCATTCATACACGTAAAATGCAATTGGAGGCCAGTGGTTGTCGTGTGATATTGTTGTGATAACAATAGTGTTGATACTATTTTACGTATTTTGCTATTGTTGTTCCTGCTTTGTTTATAAAAAAATTTATAGATAGATTAAAAAAAGCACATTTTCATCGAAGTTAAAGGCTAAAAAAAAAAACTACCCTTCGGACCAAATTGAACGTAGGGCCGGTGAAGCAGCGTTTACAAGTTTCTGTGGCCGCGGCATACTAGTAGATGTGTGGGCAGCACAATGCTCAGACGACCTTTACTTCAGGGACACCCTTCAATCCCGTGGAAAATAATATTAGTCTTCACCAGGATTCGAACCCAGGACCTTCGGTGCGCCAGTCGAACGCGCTGCCCTCTGTGTCTCCAGTGAATAAAAAAAAAATGTTTACTTGCCATTTGTGTGTCTGCCTGTGTGTGTGTGTTCGTTAAATTTACTTCCTGTTTTCTATAAGCATATGACATAAATTAATTGAACTATTCCAATACTTAGGAGTTAAAAATGATATTAGTAAAATAATACTGAAATCGTACTTGCCCATCAAGCTGTAACAACGATTCAGAACATATTACAGACGAAAACACTGTTTTCGTTGACTTCAGATTTCGTCGATTGCCTCTGTGTTTCCGTCGGCTCTTAATGTGTTCCTAGTCCTCGTGCTAAAAGACCAATCAATCACG
This sequence comes from Anisus vortex, assembly GCA_949126835.1. Taxonomy (NCBI): domain Eukaryota; kingdom Metazoa; phylum Mollusca; class Gastropoda; family Planorbidae; genus Anisus; species Anisus vortex. Next base: position 14,062,207 of record OX421503.1, on the reverse strand, counting down.
TGACCAAATGTCTTTAACAAGTGGAATTCCCCTGCCAAATATAAATAAACTAAAACTAACATTCCTTATAGTCGCCAATTACAACCCGCGCCCCAGGCTTCCCAAGCATCGCCAGGTATCTATTTACTCTAGTAGCGCCAATGTGTTAGATAATTACTACTAGATGAGAGAGGAAGTGGTGCTCACATACCATTATTACAGGTAAATGGTAAAAATATCAATTTTTAGGGCGAATAAAAAATAAAATATTTAAATGACCAAAAGTCCCTGGTTCGAATCCTGGTCCAGGCTAGGATTTTTTCTTCAACACTGGAGGGTGTTCCTGAGTTTACCCAGCTCTGATGACCTTAGTTGGGGTAAAGTAAAGGTAGCTGTACACAGTGGTGGCCACACAATCGCCTAGCATGCCGTGGCCACAGAAACTGGTGAACGCTGCTTCACCGGGCCTATGGATCAATTTGGTTCGACGAGTACTTTACTTTACAAATATTGGAGAAAGACGAATATCAACATTCATATTAGACATACACTGGATATGCAGATAGCCTAGCATTATCCCGCCAGACATAATGATTTAAATGGAAAAGATAAAACTGTGGTATTCATCCATTGGTTTTAAGGGAGACGGTCCTGTGTTACCAGTCCAGCCAGTCTAAGATGGTGTACCTGCAGATATTGTTCCAGACGATCTTTCCCGCCCTGGCCATAATGTCTATGAACCTTTGGATCGTTATGATGCACAAGACTAGAGACTTCGGCATGGTGGAGAGTGAACATTCTGCAAGAAGTAGGTCTTTCTGTCTACCCAAATTTCACTTTTGTCTCTGTGTCTCCCTCTCTGTAGTTAGAATGTTTCGTTACTTAGTTGTTATTATTAGTTGTGTCTTTCGGTATTTAGTTATTGTGTTCGTCTGGAGAGTTCTGGATGCTTGAACACGGATTAGTATTGTTAAACGGTCAGCTGTTCATGTTAACTTGTGTATCATTTATTGAACGTATTGAATCTGGCTCATTGCCTTCTTCTAGTTAATAGTATTTAACTAATTATAATACAACACTCTCTTTTTCTCTCTTTCTCTCTCTTTTTCTTTCTTTTTCTCTCTTTCTCTCTCTTTTTCTTTCTTTTTCTCTCTTTCTCTCTCTTTTTCTTTCTTTTTCTCTCTTTCTCTCTCTTTTTCTTTCTTTTTCTCTCTTTCTCTCTCTTGTTGTGCCTGCTCATTCTCTTTCCTCCTTTTTCTCTCTCTCTCTATTTCCTACCCTCCCTCTGTCACATTCCTTTTCTCAATCTCCATCTTCTCTTTCTCTCTTTTCCTCCCATCTTTTTTTTATCTCTTTCTGTCTCAATTATCTTTTTTTAATACCTTTTCCCCCCTATCTTTTGCTCGCCCATTCTCTCCCTGATTTGCTCCCTATTTTTCTCTTTCTCTCTTTCCCATTCTTTGTCTCTCTTTTCTCTCTCTCTTGCTCTGTCACAAACTTTCTTTTTCTATTCTTTTTACTTTCTCCTCACCTTTTCTTGCCACGCATGTTTCACGTTTCAGCTTACAAGAAGAATATTACCAATAAATCTACTGCATTTCGCAATTTTATAAAAATAGTACCAGTAAAGCTACTGCATTTCGTACTTTTACAAAAATAGTACCCGTAAATCTACTGCATTTCGTACTTTTACAAAAATAGTACCCGTAAATCTACTGCATTTCGTACTTTTACAAAAATAGTACCAGTAAATCTACTGCATTTCGTACTTTTACAAAAATAGTACCAGTAAATCTACTGCATTTCGTACTTTTACAAAAATAGTACCAGTAAATCTACTGCATTTCGTACATTTACAAAAATAGTACCAGTAAATCTACTGCATTTCGTACTTTTACAAAAATAGTACCCGTAAATCTACTGCATTTCGTACTTTTACAAAAATAGTACCAGTAAATCTACTGCATTTCGTACTTTTACAAAAATAGTACCCGTAAATCTACTGCATTTCGTACTTTTACAAAAATAGTACCAGTAAATCTACTGCATTTCGTACATTTACAAAAATAGTACCAGTAAATCTACTGCATTTCGTACATTTACAAAAATAGTACCAGTAAATCTACTGCATTTCGTACTTTTACAAAAATAGTACCCGTAAATCTACTGCATTTCGTACTTTTACAAAAATAGTACCAGTAAATCTACTGCATTTCGTACTTTTACAAAAATAGTACCCGTAAATCTACTGCATTTCGTACTTTTACAAAAATAGTACCAGTAAATCTACTGCATTTCGTACTTTTACAAAAATAGTACCCGTAAATCTACTGCATTTCGTACTTTTACAAAAATAGTACCCGTAAATCTACTGCATTTCGTACTTTTACAAAAATAGTACCAGTAAATCTACTGCATTTCGTACTTTTACAAAAATAGTACCCGTAAATCTACTGCATTTCGTACTTTTACAAAAATAGTACCAGTAAATCTACTGCATTTCGTACATTTACAAAAATAGTACCCGTAAATCTACTGCATTTCGTACTTTTACAAAAATAGTACCAGTAAATCTACTGCATTTCGTACATTTACAAAAATAGTACCAGTAAATCTACTGCATTTCGTACATTTACAAAAATAGTACCAGTAAATCTACTGCATTTCGTACTTTTACAAAAATAGTACCAGTAAATCTACTGCATTTCGTACTTTTACAAAAATAGTACCCGTAAATCTACTGCATTTCGTACTTTTACAAAAATAGTACCAGTAAATCTACTGCATTTCGTACATTTACAAAAATAGTACCAGTAAATCTACTGCATTTCGTACTTTTACAAAAATAGTACCCGTAAATCTACTGCATTTCGTACTTTTACAAAAATAGTACCAGTAAATCTACTGCATTTCGTACTTTTACAAAAATAGTACCCGTAAATCTACTGCATTTCGTACTTTTACAAAAATAGTACCAGTAAATCTACTGCATTTCGTACATTTACAAAAATAGTACCAGTAAATCTACTGCATTTCGTACTTTTACAAAAATAGTACCAGTAAATCTACTGCATTTCGTACTTTTACAAAAAAAGTACAAGGGAATCTACTGCATTTCGTACTTTTACAAAAATAGTACCAGTAAATCTATGCATTTTGCACTTTTACAAAAATATTACCAGTAAATCTACTGCATTTCGTACTTTAACAAAAATAGTACCAGTAAATCTACTGCATTTCGTACTTTTACAAAAATAGTACCAGTAAATCTACTGCATTTCGTACTTTTACAAAAAAGTACCAGTAAATCTACTACATTTCGTACTTTTACAAAAATAGTACCAGTAAATCTACTGCATTTCGTACATTTACAAAAATAGTACCAGTAAATCTACTGCATTTCGTACTTTTACAAAAATAGTACAAGGGAATCTACTGCATTTCGTACTTTTACAAAAATAGTACCAGTAAATCTACTGCATTTCGTACTTTTACAAAAATAGTACCAGTAAATCTACTGCATTTCGTACTTTTACAAAAATAGTACCAGTAAATCTACTGCATTTCGTACTTTTACAAAAATAGTACCCGTAAATCTACTGCATTTCGTACTTTTACAAAAATAGTACCAGTAAATCTACTGCATTTCGTACTTTTACAAAAATAGTACCAGTAAATCTACTGCATTTCGTACTTTTACAAAAATAGTACCAGTAAATCTACTGCATTTCGTACATTTACAAAAATAGTACCAGTAAATCTATGCATTTCGCACTTTTACAAAAATATTACCAGTAAATCTACTGCATTTCGTACATTTACAAAAATAGTACCAGTAAATCTACTGCATTTCGTACTTTTACAAAAATAGTACCAGTAAATCTACTGCATTTCGTACTTTTACAAAAATAGTACCCGTAAATCTACTGCATTTCGTACTTTTACAAAAATAGTACCAGTAAATCTACTGCATTTCGTACTTTTACAAAAATAGTACCAGTAAATCTACTGCATTTCGTACTTTTACAAAAATAGTACCCGTAAATCTACTGCATTTCGTACTTTTACAAAAATAGTACCAGTAAATCTACTGCATTTCGTACATTTACAAAAATAGTACCAGTAAATCTACTGCATTTCGTACTTTTACAAAAATAGTACCAGTAAATCTACTGCATTTCGTACTTTTACAAAAATAGTACCCGTAAATCTACTGCATTTCGTACTTTTACAAAAATAGTACCAGTAAATCTACTGCATTTCGTACTTTTACAAAAATAGTACCCGTAAATCTACTGCATTTCGTACTTTTACAAAAATAGTACCAGTAAATCTACTGCATTTCGTACATTTACAAAAATAGTACCAGTAAATCTACTGCATTTCGTACTTTTACAAAAATAGTACCAGTAAATCTACTGCATTTCGTACTTTTACAAAAATAGTACCAGTAAATCTACTACATTTCGTACTTTTACAAAAATAGTACCAGTAAATCTACTGCATTTCGTACTTTTACAAAAATAGTACCAGTAAATCTACTGCATTTCGTACTTTTACAAAAATAGTACCCGTAAATCTACTGCATTTCGTACTTTTACAAAAATAGTACCAGTAAATCTACTGCATTTCGTACTTTTACAAAAATAGTACCAGTAAATCTACTGCATTTCGTACATTTACAAAAATAGTACCAGTAAATCTACTGCATTTCGTACTTTTACAAAAATAGTACCAGTAAATCTACTGCATTTCGTACATTTACAAAAATAGTACCAGTAAATCTACTGCATTTCGTACTTTTACAAAAATAGTACCAGTAAATCTACTGCATTTCGTACTTTTACAAAAATAGTACCAGTAAATCTACTGCATTTCGTACTTTTACAAAAATAGTACCAGTAAATCTACTGCATTTCGTACTTTTACAAAAATAGTACCAGTAAATCTATGCATTTCGTACTTTTACAAAAATAGTACCAGCAAATCTACTACTTTCTCAGAGAATTAAATAATAATACTTAACTTTTCTTTTACAAACTAGTGAGGAAAAACTTGGTGACACTATTGGCTGTTTCGAGTGTCCAGTACCTCCTCTGTATGTTACCAACCTGCATCTACTTCCCTAACCAGAGGCATTTATTTGATGTCAACACTAAGGCTGGTAAAGCCAAGGCTAACTTAGGTAAGTTTAATAGGTTTGCTGAAAAAAGTTTGTAAAAAAATTGTTGAAAGAAATATACATTGTTGTGTAAAGAATCTCTCAAAAGTTCTAATATAACCTTCATTAGGTCTTTGAACGATCAATATTGGAGCTTGACAAGAATCTTGTAAAATTCTAATGTAATCTTCATTAGGTCTTTAAATGATCAATATTGCAGCTTGACAAGACTCTCTCAAATGCTTTAGACCAGGAGTCGTCAACCTAAGACACGCGCGCCAATCTTGGCATGCAGAGCGATTTTCAACGGCACGCGATGAAAAAACAACAACAGTTTCTGCTTCTGAATGAGGAAAACTGACTGTTGAAGCCGATGTTTCTGAGTGATATAGAGTTGAACTTGCATTTACAGGGGCCACTGGAATGGGTTTGCATTAAAACTGGACGTTTATAGATCTATTGCAGTGCAATCAATCTCAAAACATTTAACTACATGTACATCCCTATATTAAGGCACGTATTTAGATAGATAGTTAGGGCTTTTTCAGAAGTACATCGAAGTACTCAAAACGAAGTTTTCTAACCAAAGGCAAGACTTTCAAAAACGTTTCAAAAATGGGCATCCAAATGTTCCCATTTGCGGAAGGTAAAATCTGAAAGGAAGCTTCTTAGCTTAGGGAAGACATTTGTTATTCTCAACTGATAGGCATTCGCTCTTCTACTTTCAGCTTTTGGTTCAACTTACACTTATAAAGAAATAAAAATACGTCAGTAATATTTTTTTTATATTACAAAACATAACTTGTTTGGCATCGCTATTGAATCAAATGTGGAAACGATTTTTGTTTAATTTAAAGGGAGATAATTAAAGCATTTTATTTGCGCTAATAATTGTAGTTTTTTTTTTTTTTTTTTTTTTTTAAATAAACGGCTTACAAGTTGTAACTTTAAAATGAACAAAATTTGAAAAGTACTTGAAAAATGTATAAATATTTTATGACTAAAGAATTTATATGTATTTTTTTAAACATTACATTGACTACCCAGTTTGTCTAATTACCACTTATTTATTCCACTTAACTTCATCATGTGAAAAGTTATAACTTCATTCACCTTAAGCACATCAAGGACATCTAAATAAACTGAGATCACAATTTCGATCTAATTAATATTAGAGTTATAATTTCATCTAGATTACCAAAATAATGTTAAGATTTTAGATAATAATTACTATAAATGTGTAAGTTAAGTAGACTATTAAAATATTGCATTTGATAAAAAGACAAATAAAAAGGATGATAATGACAAACACGTAAAAATTTTTTATTAAATACAAGCCGTTATGTGCCCGGTCCTCCGAACCGGCTAAAAGTTATGTTTACATACACTCTAACTACTCAGGCAGTTATAATGAGATTGCCCGCATGACCTACGTCACGAATTTAAACGTGAGGTAATTTTTTATTTGCCCGCTACAACATGAATTACCCGTTAAAATCATTACTCATCACCCATTATAACAATTACAAAATTGACCGCTATAAATTACGACGCAAATTAAAACATAAATATATTTTGTTCTATTCATTGATTAAAAACATTCGACAGTACTTTTATTTTTTTTAATGATTGTTTGATATATTTTTTTTACGACAAACATTAAGTCGCAGACCTATGTTGTGTTGTTTTTGTTTATTTGCTATTTATTTATTTATTGTTGCTTTGGAAGCAAACTTAGAATTAAATTTTCTATTCAACATGTAAAACAATAACAAATGAAACCCATATGAAATAATGTTTATAAAACGTATACGACACGAATTAAAACTTTAAAAAGTTATTTCCGGCAATTTGAACATTGCCCGGCAAATTAAACATTGCCCGGTAATTTAAACATTGCCCGGTAATTTAAACATTGCCCGGTATTATAAACATTGCCCGGTAATTTAAACATTGCCCGGTAATTAAACATTGCCCGGTAATTTAAACATTGCCCGGTAATTTAAACATTGCCCGGTAATTTAAACATTGCCCGGTATTATAAACATTGCCCGGTAATTTAAACATTGCCCGGTATTATAAACATTGCCCGGTAATTTAAACATTGCCCGGTAATTAAACATTGCCCGGTAATTTAAACATTGAACGGTAATTTAAACATTGCCCGGTAATTAAGCATTGCCCGGTAATTTAAACATTGCCCGGTAATTTAAACATTGCCCGGTAATTTAAACATTGCCTGGTATTATAAACATTGCCCGGTAATTTAAACATTGCCCGGTAATTTAAACATTGCCCGGTATTATAAACATTGCCCGGTAATTTAAACATTGCCCGGTAATTTAAACAATGGCCGTTACCAAGGCGAAAAGGCTAAAGGTGCCCAGTTCTCGGAACTGTATAAAATAACCCATGGAGTTATAAGCAATAGTCTTTTCCGGTAACTTAAACCATTTAAATATTGCATTCTACAAATTACGACGCAAATTAAAACAAAATTTTGTTCCCTTCTTAAACGCATAAATACGCAAAATTTGCTGCAGCCATATAATTATAAGCTTAAATATAGAGTGTAACCAGGACCACTGCGTTTAAAAAAGCTTAGTAAGGCGTTGGTATTACTTCCCGAAACAGAAAAAAAATGCAAAATCTATTTGTTTTGTCCTATGTTTGTAAAGTTTTAAATTATTAATTAGCTTTAACTTTAAGTCATGTGTTCACGATGTAAAGTATTAAAGTAGTGATAGATTAAGAAAATCAACTACAGTATTGGTAGTGTAAAGAATTTATGTTTTTTACGGCACGTAGGAAATTTAAACATGAAGAAAATTTGTTCCCATCATTAAGATAAAAATCCATGCACATAGTTTGATGACGTCAATTTAAACATGAACGAAAAATGTCCCTTCATCGCTATAAAATCCATGCGCAAAGATTGATGACGTCATAAAAATAATCTCAGCGTATCCTTTTTTTTTCTAACTTTGTGACGAAAAACTATAAAAAGTTGTACTGGCAAAGACAATGTGAATCAAAAGTTGTGTTTTTTTCGCGTTTTTTGACCAAACTGACCACTGCGGTCATTTTAATTTTTTTTAAACCTTGACAGTGTTCACCGCCGTAACGCAAAGAATATTTGTAGCAAATTTCACGTTTTTATGTCCAGTATTTAAAAAGATTATGCGGTATGTACATACCCAGCCAGCCAGCCACATATTCCTTTTGAGATTTATATATATACAAGCCGTTATGTGCCCGATTCTTCGAACGGGCTTTTTTTTAGAATATGCTTGACACATTATAGTTTTTTAGTTTTGTTTTTGCAACATACATAAAGTAGTATGTTTTTTTTTGTGGTCAGTATTTTTTAAATTTATTTATGTTTTGCACACTTTATTATACACCAATTCAATATACAACTAAAAAGGAAAAACAAATAATAATAATTTTTTTTTTTTTCTTGCTCAAAGTATGACCACTATGATCGAATTTTGTGAGTTTATTGGGTAGTTAAACTCTTTCTGTAAAACAGAACTCACATGTCTTTTAAAAAGTACTGTTAATTCGAAAATGATTGTTTGATATATTTTTTTGCTACAACATTAGTCGTAGATCAATATTTTTTTTTCTTTTGTTTTTGTTTTTGTTGGTGTTATTTGCTAATTATTTATTGTTGCTTTGGAAGCAAACTTAGAATTAAATTTTAAATTCAACAGGAAAAACAATAACAACTGAAACCGATATGAATCATAGTTTATACAACGTATACGACATGAATTAAAACTTTAAAAAGTTGGTCCGGCAAATTTAAACATTGCCCGGCAATATAAAAATTTCCCGCTACATAGTTTATAAGACGTATACACAGAATAGGTATAGAACAGAATGCACAATCCCTGTATACGCACTCACTAAAAGTTACCATTTTCCGCAATGCAGCGGTCGCTAGAGACGCTACTATAGTAAAATGAGAAATTATATCTACGTCTGCCATAAATATATACAATATATATAGGGCCTACATTATCTTTCATTATAGGCTTACTTTTATATAAATTTGACTTAATTACCCATTTTGTTTTGAACATTATATGATTAGGCCAATATGATGTAAAAATATTTATTACCCGGTACTGATTTGAAAAAAAAATGGCTTAGACGTAGCTCGGTACCGGCAACTAAATTGCTGCGGCTACCGGTACATAAATATATATACTTTTTAAACCAAAATAAACATTTAAAATTATCAAGGGAAATAGGCATATAATTCATAATGAGTTAATATGAGGTTGTTTATGCTGTTGTTTATCCTTTATGGAGTCAGGAAAGCCATGCAGTTGGACATGCTCTTTTTTACGATAATCAGTCGTTTTCGCATCATTGTTGTAGTTTATTACACAACCGTTTATGCACATTTTGCCTGAAATATTAACTTTGGGTGTTCGAACTTGTAGATTTGAAGAAAAGGACGTTGTAGGCTAAATAAGCATAAATATAGAGTGTAACCAGGACCACTGCGTTTAAATAGGCTTAGTATGGCGTCGGTATTACTGCCCAAAACAGAAATAAAATGCGATTGCGCATTCTGTTTTATACCTATTCTGTGAACATATACAACACGAATAAAAACGTGATGGAATTTTGTATTTGCCAGATACAACGTAAGATACCCATTAAAACCATTAATCATTACCCATTATAACAATTTAAAAATATCCCGCTATAAATTACGACGCAAATTAAAACGTGAATATATTTTGTTCTATTCATTCATAAAGTACATTAGCAAAGGTTGAAGCAAAGTTAATTTTAAATGAATACGCAAAATTTGATGACGTCATAACGAAAAGCCGGCTAGCTATCTCTGCGCAAACTTTGATGACGTCATCCTGAAAAAAATCTCAACGCCATCCTTTTTTTATATTTTTTTAGCGCGATCGATCGAAAAACTATAAAAAGTTGGAACGGCAATTTTAACATGAACCCAAAATATGTCGTTTTATTCGCGTTTTTTGACCAAACTGACCACTGCGGTCATTTTAATTTTTTTAAAACCTTGACAGTGTTCACCGCCGTAACGCAAAGAATATTTGTAGCAAATTTCACGTTTTTATGTCCAGTATTTAAAAAGATTATGCGGTATGTACATACCCAGCCAGCCACATATTCCTTTTGAGATTTATATATATATATGATATATGATATGATATGATAATACGCTTTAACTGTTTTATCTATAAATAATCTCCGTTGCTTTGGCCTTGGTCTTGCTACGGAGTCAAATTAATTGTCCTATAAAAATAATTTTCAACAATTATAATAGAACAGGTTGAGTTTTAGGCTGATGGCACGCATAATGATTTAGAAATCCTAGTTTGGCACGCTGTTAGCAAAAGGTTGCCGACCCCTGCTTTAGACTGTCATTCATTGCCTCTTAAAACTAAGGGCTTGATTATAATATGTCAGAAGTTCTCTTAGGATTTCCATGTGCTACATTTCGGGGCGCAGTAGAGAAGTTCATTAAATGTTATAGAATTACCTTCGTTAACGGTTTTGAAAAAAAAACAACAACATATAAGTTGTTTGCTGATTTATCATTGTAATCAATAAACAAAATAAATAATTTTATTAGTATTAGAATAATCGTTCTTTATTTAAATAGCATCATTGTTTCTACAATAGAAACAATCTTTCTTCTTATGAGTATTCGATCATCTAATTGCTCTATTCCTATATAATTGCCCTGGTAATCTAAATGCCCTATACCCCATTTCCCATACATCAGACAATAGAAAGTTCGCTATGGGCGGAGCTTAAGTTTTTTAGTGACGTCATTTGTAAATTGAGGAACAAATATGGCACATGGTGAAGTTTCTTATCATGCCAAATTCACATATGAATATTGGCTATCCTACTCAAAAAAGGAGTTAAATAGTAGTACTGTAGATTAATTGATTAATGTGATTAGGCTAGGGCCGGCTAGACCTATTTACACTTTCAATTTCACTTTATAGGCATACACTTTTAATGTTTCGTAGGCTAGGCTAATATCTAAGTAGGGCAGCTACGATGTCAAGTGATAGTGTTGGTGAATAGGCTATCTAGTCAAGTCACTAATAGGCTCACATCGTCTATGATCTATGTCTATGATAATAATAAAATAGCCTATTTTATTTAACATACATAATACAGCTTAAATCTTAATAAGACTTAAAACACAACACATCATTTAAAAAAAGCTCGAGCCTATATGAAACCTTATTAATACAGCAGCCATTGTTACTTGTACACCATTACACAAAGTAAACACAAATCACGTGCTTTTTGTCACGTGATTGCAAACGCCCTATATGTGTGTATACCCACTTTTACTATGGGTGCGATAATTAAAAGAAGAATGGTCGGAACCACTTTCTGTACGGCGAAATGTCTAAACCACAAACACACTCCCATTAATAGTTGGCTAAGACAGGGTTCGGCAACCTTTTGATAACACGGTGCCAAAGTAGGATTTCTAATTCATTCATAGTGTCAACAGCCTAAAAGACATTCTGCTGTAGCACTAAATATGTCGTAGAAGAGACTTAAATTGACTTTTAAGGCCTCTTACGCGTGCCATTGAAAATCCCTCGGCGTGCCAAGTCTGGCACGCGAGCCGTAGGTTGCCGACACATGGGCTAAGATATGGTTGACAGACACTGTTGAGCGACAGAGAAGTCGTTGCTCATGTGGGAACCACTGGGACTCGGTGGAGAGGAAGAAATGTGCGCGAAATCCCGTCTCGCCAAGGACGGTGACTGGGTGACTAGGCCTATTGTCTGGTATTAGTGATAGTGGGTGACAGTGCAGGTATACTGCCACCACGTTCACGATTAGAATGAAATTCAGCAGGTGGGGGAAAAAGTGTAGTGCATGTGACTGCGGTGATCGTATCCTATGTTATACGGCATGTCCGGATGTCATGTCTTGGACAGGATCTTGATGAGCCCCCCTCTTGATCAACCCTTTTATGACCTGGACATAAGCGCCTTTGATTCGTCCGTTTTTTTAAGTGACTTTATAAATCGATACAAAACCGAACATCTGGCAACCCTCTGATCACTAAAGGCTGAACATTGCTTATGACACTTTCTGCTTTCTCTCTGCGCCTCCCCAGCCTATTCCTTTGTGCTGCTGATGATCTACACCAACAACGCCACCAGCTTCATCACGTACTGCTTCTTTGGGCAGAGGTTTCGCAAAGAGTTCTTCCGGCTTCTCAACGCGATAATCCTCAGGGACTGCCCGAACCTGCAGATACCGGTTGCGGTATCCGAGAGCGCTTCGGACACGAAACGTGAGGCCTTTGTGTTTTAATTACTAGGCTTGATTTAGAAACAGTTTTGTTTTTGTTTTTTTTTTTGTTGTTGTTTTTTTTTTTTTTTTTTTGGGGGGGGGGGGGGGGGTTGTCATCAGATTGTGTGTATGTTTTATAGACTTGAGTTTGGTTTGTAAGATTTTATGTTTGACTCTGTGGGTTGGGGTTCGCTATGTAGAACAGGCTTTGCTTTCTTTGCTTGTGCTTTATAACGTTGACTGGGTTTTACTATATGTGGATACAGCTTTATATTATGTTGATAGGGCTTTGCTGTGTAGATTGTGCTTTGTTTTGTAGATATGACTTTTCATGTTCGCGGGAATATACTCAAAGAATTGTTCTTTCCTTTATAAATTCGTCTTTTCTTGACTGGGCTTAGCTTGCAAACGAACTGGGCTTTGCTTTGTAGAATTGGCTAAGCTCTCTGTTCAATTGGATAATCCCGTGGTTATTGAGGAGCTTGAACTAATCTTTTACATAATACTATTGAAGAGAATAATGGCATTAAAATTGTTGTCAAATAGTTGCCAGCTTAAAATACTAATAAAAAATACTGTGACAAAAGAAGGTATAAAGGTTGGTTGGTTGATAGGTAGATATATATTTAAGGAAATGGGTAGGTATTTTGACGGTAGACAGGAAGGAAGGTAGGTATGTTAGTAAGCCAGGCAGATATGTAGGTAGATAGTGTTTAGTGCAATAAAGTAGGTGGGTATGTAGTAGGTAGTTAGGTAGGTGATTGGGTAGGTAGGTAGGAAGTATATATATATATATATATATATATATATATATATATATATATATATATAGAGAGAGAGAGAGAGAGAGAGAGAGAGAGAGAGAGAGAGAGAGATTGCTGATATCAATATGCAAGATTAAGGTGAGACAGACTGGTAGTCAGAAAGACATTAAGACAAATAGTTGGATAAATAGAGTAATTGTCTTCCAAATCGCTTATCTTATTCTTGAAATATGTCATGTTTTCTATACAGCCATGACAGACTATTCCACTTCTAGAAACGAGAGGTCGAAACTCAGTTCTTCCACTATAGGGGTGGACATGGTCAGAGGAACGCCAGAACAGAGCAACGGGGTATTAGGAAGTCCTCGAATGAAAGCTCAAAGGGAATCCGTAGTCTAATCCTTTCAACTGGAACTTGCCGTGAACCCTTTTTTTTATGTGTTGAAACATTTCGCCTCACAGCGGTGCAACGAATGTGTCATTGGCTGCAATGTGTACGTCTACTGGGGAATAATTTTTGTTTTTTTTGTATATTTTTTTTTTTTGTAATGGTGTCAGTGAGGGAAATGGCTGGGATCCACAAGTTCTAACGCGCATGAGTACATGAAAAAACAACAATGTGCATATTGGTTATTAAAGCTTTTATGACTTCTATTAATTTGGTCTTCTGCGACCACAAGTCAGGTTATTAAAAAAAACTGAATTTGTACCGTTCAAAAATAAAATGGACCAGATCATGACATTGAAACGTTTTAGTTGAAAGAAACATTTTGTGTTTGGCAATGTGCATAAATGTGCTGCCAATTGTAGCTTTTCGTTGAGAGAAATAGACTTGTAATGACGAACTTCTCAAAATCCACTCAATAAAATATTCAGCTTAAAAAACAAGTTGTTTTTTTTTTACAAATAAATTTTCGCATGGTCTTAAAACGAAAAAAAATGTTTAAAGAAATTATGAACGTTTTCGTTATGGATAAAAATGTGTTTTTAAAAATGTAACCATGTAACAGTTAATGTTACAATAAGTTTGCCTTTGTTATTGTTTTTTTTTATATATAAAATAATCCATAAGTCATTTTCATGTCACGGCTATTTTTTGAAATAATCTAAGTAACAAAAAAAAAGTTTTTTTTCGTTTTGTGACAATGTTTTTCATGATTGATTGTCCAGATTTATGAATAAATGAAACTCATTTAACTATGGATACTATTTGCTTATATTGAAATAAAAACTGACGCCCGTTATTGTTTATAATTATATTATAACAGTGTCTATGTCACATACTGCTTGATTTTGTTCTTATAAGAGGTATTATTCAATCCAATTACTTCTCATAAATCTATACATTACATCAACCTCAGACCTACAAGATTGGTCATTGCCCATAACTACTAAATGTGTTGTGCACCAAAAAAAAAAATTGTAAGGAACAGTTGATTTTAGAAATGACTTAAGGATAAGGGTCTCTATAAAACTGATGCATCGTATGTGTTACAGCTGAGCCTCTGTAGACTATGTTTAACTGCGGCTTAAATCTAGCCTTAGTTTTTTTTTAAAGGGTTTTTAATGCAGACAGTCTGTTGTTATTTTGACCCGATTAGTTGAGCTGAATTCAAGTCGAGAAGTATTGGTTTCTCTTGATCTTTATATTAAAAAAACGTAGATTTCTTTGAAGGGTTTGACTAAGCTTACTTAATGCTACTGGACGTTCTGATAAAACTAAAGAAATGTGTTTTTGAACACTTCACTGCCATTACTTTTATTACTCCGCGAAAGAAAAACTCTTGATTTCAAATCTAAACATTTTCTTTTATCTATAAAAAAAAAAAAAAAAAAAAAAAAACACATACACAACACAAAACTAAAACGGTTTAAATCAAAGCTACAAAATGTTTATCTGGTCAGTTTCTATTGCAATCGGCATTACGGCTGGCACCATGTTGCTTTTTGCTCCAGATACCGATTTTACATGTCTCGAAAAAATCTGTATGAGCTTTTGGGCTCTATAGTATAGTCCAGGGCGTCACTTTAAAAGTGGTAAATCAAGGGGAGGGGTGCACAACAAGAGCCTGTCCAAGATTACCCTAACCCGTGGCATGCCCTATCGGCGTAAAATTGTCACATGCACTATTTCGCTTCTCCCCGCCTGTGAAATTTCCCCCTTAACATTAACGTGGTGGCTCGCTCGTATTCTTCTTCTTCTTCATATTACTGCGGAGACCCCGTTGGGACCGAGGAAAGAGTCCATAATTTAACTACACATAAAATAAAATAAAAAACATCACAAACAACAATTATAAACAGATGACAGAGTGTAAATTTTGGTTTTTAGTCCTGCCCTTAAGTGACGATTTAAAAGCCTGCACTGTCGCTCGGTAGTACAAATTCCCGAGTATAGGCCTGGACATCCAGGCACCGGGCTTGGCTAGACGGCCTGTTCCGAACATTTGTTCATCCCCACCGAGTCTCGGGGCCTCTGGCCTGTGCAATGAAATCTCAGACGCTCAACTGGGGCAGTCCCCAATGCGTTAGCCGACCGGTATGCTCCTATTGGGAGCGTATCTGTGGCCTACACACTTCTCCCGCTGTGAGACCGATATGTACAGACGTGGCACCGAATACCAGAATGAAAACACCCTTTTTTGTTTTTGCCTTTCACAGTTTAGTTGCAAGAAGCTCGCTTCTTTTGATAGATGTGGATATAGGGATTTAGACTATCTTAATTAATTTGTAATAAAATAGTTATATGTAGACCACTCCTCAACACTGTTGTCTATAAAATAAAGGTCACTAATAAACATATGTAAGACCAAGTGAACAGCTTTTTCTCGAAGGGACGAGATTTGTAAAAGTCTCATACGGAAGTGACGTGTTAGAAAGACAATAAATAAACAAAACACGACCCACAAAGTCTATATTTAGCCATTTTGTTAAAAAATAAGACCGGGAAAAGATAAAAAAACTCGTGGAAATAGATTCAAAACAAGTGAAAATATTCATTTTTCCTTGTCGGAATTCCTTCTCTGACGTCACTTTCCTTTGTCGCCATATCAAATGGCTACGAGATTTGGATTTTTCCTACACACATTTAGGTGCTAATATTGAACTAATTACTTGAAAGTTAGGTTTAATATTTTGTATAAATGATTTTATTAGCATCTGGGTACTGAATACACTATTTACTATCAAAATAAAACGTTTATCTCAATTTTGATAAAAAGCTGTTCACTTGGTCTTTAAAGAGTAAGAGTGAAAGTAAATGATGAATTTTCTTGGAATCCACATATTGATGAAGCGATTGAAAAATCTGAAAAACCATTTGGCTTCATTAGAAAACATTTAAAAACATTAAAACTAATTCAAAAAAGATAGGCAAGGTTCATAACTAGTGAATATTCCCAACTAACAAGAGTTACACCATTAGTCAAATCACTAAACCTAGAAACACTAGAGGACAGAAAGGCAAAGAGTAAAGTAGTAATAATACATAAGGCATTAATATCTAATTGAGAAATACAACCCAATAACAACCTGTTGCAATGCTCAGATAAACATAAAGACAAAAACACTTTCATTATTCCTTATGCGAGAACAAAAGTATATAAGTACTCTTTCTTCCCGAGTGGCATTCGGGCATGGAATGGGTTGCCTGAACAAACCATGAAAACCAGTAGCTTAACATCATTTAAAACATTAATAAAGATGCAAGACTAGACTCGAACAACGGATGAGCGTAGGACGCAATAATCTTCATTATAGAAGGAGCGTCTGTAACATATAAGAAAGATAATCATAGAATGGGTTGTCTGAAAAACCACACAGAAAAAACAGTAGCCTCTGTAACTTATAGGATAAGGTCCAGTTAAATATATTTCAAAAATACGGTTGTAATAACAAATAATATTACTGTTATTTTTTTAAATTATTTGTTATAATGTCGTACCTTTTATGTGGAAATGACGTCCTGGTTCATGTTTTTAATGATCTTTTTGTTGTAAATAATTTGAGTAGTCCATTTCCTGCAAGTGATTTTATTTATTATCAATACAATTGAAAAGATAAGCAAGAAACAAGAATAGACCTTGAAAGGTCTTACTGTAAAATGACTATGATCTTAAAATGCCATTATAAGCTATCTCCCTAGGTATGGCCATTTTTAAAGATAAAGCTTAAATAATAAGTTAAGATGCGATTGTATTGTTGATCCAGCCATAGCATCAATGCATCAATATGAATTAGTCTTTATTACAAAGTGTTGGTACATACATTACATACATTAATTCATTAGTACGGGGCAAGTCGTCCCTGCGTCCGGGGTTCAAAACCAGGTGTAGGCTAAGATGTCGTGCCATGGACTGAAAGGTTTCTCTGGGCGGTACCTGGCAGTAGTTGGGGATAAGTTCGATAAGCTTAGAAGTAATGCGACTGGGCATTGTGATGGCCACAGATCCTCGTGTGACCAAAGAAATATGAAAACGCTCCTTTAATTGTCCTAAGCAGTGCTTTTTACCAGTTACCCATTTTATCACTGCGTACGAGGGGATGGTGTGGGCAGCACAACGAGCAACCGACTTTACTTAACTCATCTGTTGATAACGTATCGATGCGGGAATTTAAGACGTTAGGAAATATCCTTCAGGCTCGGCGAGCAATGGGGGCGCGGTAGCCCAGCGGCAGCGCGTTCGACTGGCGATCCGAAGGTCCTGGGCTCGAATCATGGTAGAGGTAAAGTGTCCTTGAGTCAACCCATCTCAGATGGCTACATGGCTTTAGTTGGGGTAAAGTAAAGGTGGCTGTGCATTGTGCTGGCCAAGCAATCACCTAGTATGCCTATCGAGCTGAAACTTGTCAGACAGATTTTTTTCCTGACGACCATATAGTCTAATTTTTAAGCCTCATCCCTAAATATTTTTGGCGTATAGTAAAGTTTTTGGCGTAGGACTTTACAGATCTATAATTTGGGTTTTAATTTTTATTTTCTTTGTGTGTGGCACATGGCAATATTTTCGAAAGGCTAATGCGAAACAAAAAGGCATATAAAGGATTTATATACTTAAAAACTGTGTTGTTTTCTTAGGGTTGTTTAATTTTTAAGCCAAGACTTGAACGTGTGATTTGCGACCCATCTCGCTAGTCTACTGCGCCACTTGGATCTTGCTATCGTCAGGTAGGCACGGTTCTGCCGGGACTGCCATGGAATCTATATATCTCCACACAGAGCCAGGCGACAACCAAAACCATTCTCTAACAGACGAGGAACTAGCGACGCTGGAAAGCGTCAGGCGCGACCTGAAGATCATGTTTCTCACTGTTCCGTTTCTCTTGCTGGCGTTTGGAATTCCAGGTATGTGGTGAATGCTTAATACAGTTTCCGTCACCACTGGGATTCACCAGGGGGAAGTAGAAAAGTAGTACTGATTCCTGACTAGATTTCTGACAAATTGAGTTTTTTCCAGGAATTTAGTCATATGTGATATTGATTCTATGGGGGCAGGGTGTCCGAGCCGGCAGCGAGTTCGACTGGCGTTCCGAAGGTTCTGGGTTCGAAATTATTAGAGCGATATTTTTTATGAACTCATTAATACAGGCAGCAGAAATTTTAAAAAATAATGCTATCTAAAATAAAAATAGTATTTAATTTAACAAAAGTTTTGGGAATTATTCAGCATCTATCCTTTACTTTGTGCAATATGTGGGGAATGCCTAACGGCAGCCCTTCTACATGTTTTCCGAAGGTTCTGGGTTCGAATCCTGGTAAAGGCTAGGATTTTTTTCTCGGGACTAGAGGGTGTCCCCGAGTCTACCCAGCTCTGATAGGTACCTGACATTAGTTGGGTAAAGTAAAAGCGGTCTGGCATTGTGCTGGCCATAAATCTTCTAGTATGCCGTAGCCACATAAGCTAATGAAAGCTGCTTCACCGGATGTATGATCAGTTTGGTCCGAAGGCTACTTTACTTTTGTATATTGCTTCTAGAAAACTTATAATTTCAGCTATTAACCCTTCCCGTACCGACCTACTTCTATCTATGCTGCCTTCAGTTCCGCTATATACGCGCCCGGGACTGTAAGGGTTAAGAATAGACAAAAATATTAGTCAGGCAAAATATGGTTTGTAATAAATATACTAGGCACTATAATAATACATGGTGATAAAGAAAAATAGGAGAGATTGAGAGATAAATTGATTAGATTGAAAGGCTTTATACTTCATTTATTTATTTATTCATTCATGTTTTGATTTAATGGCGTGATGGAATGATGGATTGACAGATTGATATTTTTGGTTGGCTAAAAGTTTAAGTGTTGATTGTTATGGACGTCTCTATGATGACTATTATTACGACTCGTTAAATCGGATTCAATGCATATAGTTGTATCTTTATTAGAAGTCTCTAGATTCTGCTAATCTGTAGCCCAAGCTAGGGGTTCCTTGACTGACAGGTCTATGCAGTAATGTAGTTATATTCGTGATAATTATCTTCAACACCTTTCTCAACAATGATAGATCAAACAACTCCAGTTGTTGAATAAACAATTTTATTTAAATTGTAGACTCAATATAAACGATCAATAAATGCCTCAACTGATGGCAACATAAGTTTCAATAAAATGACATGAAATATACAAATATCAATATAGCGACTTCACTCTACAAACTTTCAAACTGAACTAACTTTAAGGAGGTGGGGACTTTACAAATAAAACTATCATCGAAGATTCTACAGGGTCTTAATACGCATTTTAACCTCTTTCTCTATAGAGTACTGCGATTCAGAATTATTCTCCAATTTCCACGGGGTTGGACGAATTGTTTTATTTAAACTGCCCTCAGGGCATAAAGGTCAAACCTTGGTCGCCTTGGACTCTAATACGCACTTGTTAAGAGGTCAATGCCTTACTACGTCATTCATTTATGACCGATATTCGTAACACCACCACCCTTCAAAAGTTTTATAAGTATTTCTTTTACATTTCAACAATACTAAAAAATGTTAATTTTAAGGAATAATTATAAAAGAAAATATTCTGGGAAAAACAATACAGTTCAATTGGCTATCCCAATAATTCAATCGAACTGATAACAATAACATATAATATATGCAATATAAGTTCATCTTATCAAATTACTTAACTACAATCATTCAATCATCCACTTTTAATTCAAAACAATGGACAATTAAATTGTTTATCTAAATCTTGTATACAAGAAAGATACATAGGGATAAATATTATACAATTTAATAATTTCCATTCCATTAACATTCCACGTTAATAAAAACTCTCTCGTCCATTTAATTATAAACTAATATCTTTTACAATTTGTAATTATACAACAAAAGAAAAAATCACTTAATGTCTATTCAGACATGCCTTTTTTTTCATAAGGAGAAAAAACCAACCGCTCTGATAGAACACTTACTAGGCCTAACTCAATTACAAAACAAAAAAAATACTAGCCCTGACCTAATTACTCTACAACAAAAAATCATTGCTCGTTTTAGACAGTATTTTTTTTCAAGCCTGTAGGCTGACTAACACATTCTGTGTCGAAACAAAAGATTTCTAGGTTAGTATTCTTTTTTCTTTCTCTCTCTCTCTTTTTTTTTTTCACTCTCTCATTCCAAATTGATTTTAACAATGTTGACATGGCTATGCAAATTTTTACCTCATAACAGCTTAGGTCAAAAATTGCTACGCGATTAAAAAGTTATCTTTTTAATGATCATTATTTCACAACTATTCTCTCAAAATTACATTCATTTATGTTATATTAAGAAAATGAAAAATGGTCTGTTCACGAATTAAAATAGTTTATAGACAATTTCATTAAAAATATTTCAATTTCTCATTTTACCATGACCTTTCATCAGTTTCCGTTTAAAATAGTTCACAGAGGTTACACAGTAGTTTTAAATGGAAAACATTATATTTTTCATTCAGACATGGATTTACTTAAAACAAATTGGTTAATTTCCTTAATTAACTATCAATTAAAGCAAGTTATATCATTTTCATACAATCTTAGTACTAAACAGTAAGTACTTATTTTCTTTTAATTACATTAAGGGGGAATGGGACTGAAACATTTAATTCAGTTATTACTGGACCAAAATGATTTTTAATTGCCTATACATATATATCTTGAGTGGCCTTGATAAAGACATAAGTAATTTGTATGACAAAAACATGGTTGCCATGGTTACGGCCGCCATTTTGAAAAAAAATAGTCATTACAAAAGTTATAAAATTTTAAAAAGTATTATAGATATTTTGGTTTCAATAGTGTTTTTATGTAGTACTATTACCATTTTAGGTACTAGACACAATTTGAATTAAATATTTTAGAAAATATTTTTTTAATGAATTTTTTAATTTTAGTATTGGAATTTTGTATAAAATTCATGATTTTTTTTTTCTTTTAATACATTTTACAGACAAACTAATTATACATTCACCTTAAAACCTAGTCTAGTACCTCTAGATATAATATATAAAGCTACATACCAAATTGCAACATATTATCTTGAATGCTTCTAATTATTTTACAATTATCATAGCACAAAAACAACAAAAAAACACATATTGAGAAAAACCCATTTAAAGGCAAAGAATCGACAATGAAATTGAGTCGACACCCACATTTCAAACTCAATATTTCAGTACAAAACCCTCATTTTTTATATTTTATTTGATGCATTTTTGTTACAATTAGGTTTAACAAGCTATTTTTAACAAAAACTAAACAACTCTATTTTTGAAAAAATATGCCAAATATGCCCCCCCTACTACGTAAAGACATTTCAAATCAAATATTATTGACGTACAAAAGATAAAAGACTTTAAAAGAGCATAGACTATTCATTTTTTTTTCAGACAGAAATCAATTTAACAATTTTTACAAAACAATTGCTGGTCTGAATGGTTCCATATCCAAGCTTTTCATTTATGGTAAGGTTGGAATCCATTGCTCTTGTCCATTCCATAAAGGTTTTATTCATAGCTTCTAGGTTCCTGTTACTTTCACAGTGTTCAGGTCTACCCAGTCTTTTGATTGTCAGTGCAATTCATTCAATCTATTTTAACTAATACAAAAAAAAATAGATTAGTTTTACAATCTTGACATTAAATCCTTAATTAATCATACATTAGTTGAACATTGGTATGTCAACATTATAAATTCTCAACCATGAAATTCTCAACCATTCTGGTTTACAGTGTCAAGTCAGTGGCACATCCTAAATTTATACAAAACAAGGATAACAAAGTTTAC
Organism: Anisus vortex; assembly: GCA_949126835.1. Classification (NCBI taxonomy): domain Eukaryota; kingdom Metazoa; phylum Mollusca; class Gastropoda; family Planorbidae; genus Anisus; species Anisus vortex. The sequence continues at coordinate 14,039,696 of OX421503.1, read as the reverse complement.
ATTAGTTTCACTTCTGGTCTGCTTTTTATGTAGCAGTATCCTAAAAGTGAAAAATCATATATAATACATTTCTTGGAATTCTTTTTAGTCATAGTTCTGCCTTGCTGCAACTATTTTTACCCTACATTATCATACATTCAATGATAATATAATAAATGAATAAATTCACATAGAAGAAATTTGCATACTGACTCAGTGCAATTATTTCAACAACAGTACATGATAAAATAAATTTCCATAGTACAATAATAAACATTTCTCAATACTTTAGTGATAGAAAAATTCTCTTTTCTCAAAACCATTTACATCTTTTTCAATCAAATTATCCTCTCTGCCAAATGTTTCAATTATCATTTCCAGAGATTCTCAAACATATCTTATAATCAGTCCACATTTATAATGTCCTCTGATTTAGAAACCAATTCTGCGGATAAAACTGATCTTTCTCTCTTATAGCAATTATTTTAATGCTCCAACTAACAAGTTTGTTTAGAAATATCACACTATAATGATATTTACTCTAACAATACTTTTACTCAGTCCTTTTTCATCACAAGTAAGGGATTTAGTTTTAAAATAGTAAGTTTGGTAACTAACTATCAGTGAATTTGTCATTCAATTCATCCTGTACTCCAGGCATGAATTTTACAAATAAGAGTAACAATGTTAACAACATCAAGCTTATTCCAATTGTTTTCAGAAGGTAAGGCTTTATCATTTTCAAATGATATAATATTTTTGCCTTTCTTTCATCACACAACAATGGCATCTGCATGTGAGCAGTGTACATTTTTTTTCTAACAAAAACAATTATGTCAGACAAAAAATTTATGTACTTATCTAGGTACTTGATCAGACCAAGGAGATCCAATTCGGTCTGCCATGCTTCTTGAAGTAGTTTGAGTGGTCCTCGGACAGTGGGTCCAAAGATTGGTCCATAGGCTCCTCGACTTTCCGGATAGGATTCAGTTGACATCTCCTGCTCCAGGCATAAGTTCTTTAGGACTGGATTGAAGAGTTCCGGGGCGAAGTTGGTCCTTCGATCTGTCGGTATGGATTGTGGTAACCCATAGCTTTTGATAGTTTCGGTCCAGCTCTCCGCACTCGTTTCTTCAGTGATGCTCCTCAAATCTTCATCTGTACCGGCAACTGCAGGTTTGCATTGTTGTTTGAACATGCTGTGGTCTATATGTTCATAGACATCATTAGTAGGAGTTTCTTCCTCGTCGACAGCTTTCTCATGTAGCTGTAGCAACTCTGGGTCTACTTTCTGCTCAGCAATCAATTCATTTTGTGATGATTTCTTTGATTGATCATTTCCTTTCGGACAATCTTCAATCATGGAGAAATTAGTAGTATCAAGTTCCACTTCTTCTTCCTCTTTCTTCTCTCGTGGGAGAATTTCTTCTTTCTTTTTCTTTTCTTGTGAGATAGTTTCTTCTTTCTTTTTCTGTGGTGTCATACCCTTTATGACATCACCTACAGGATAAAGTTCTTTTTCTTTTCCTGTCTCCACAATAGGACAAGGGTCTGGATTTTCCTTCACAATCAGTTCAGGTCTCACCCTCCCTTTCGCCAAATCATTTGCTAGGATAACGGATATGCCCTCAACAGGAAGTTTTGATATTACTCCAACTGTCACATATCCTGTCACCAAGTCAGATGAGAGGTATATCCTATGTAGAGGTATTTCTTCTTTCCATTCAAAACCTCTCAATAGGACAGTCTGTCCTGTCAATGTATTATCACTCAATGGTAATACATCTTTAAGCAGCAGGGTTAATGATGCCCCTGTGTCTCGTAATATTTTAACGGACTTCAGTGGTCCTTCCTTTTGTAAGGCCACCCAACCTTCACTAATGAACGGTTGAAAACTGCACAGGGTCTCTGTGTCAATTTTATTCTTCCCTTGACCATGACTTTCGGGTGTTGTTTCATCTTTCGATGACTTCAGACTCTTGTTCGAGTCAAAAATACTTTGGTCTACTTTTTCGTCTCTGTGGACCTGGACAATTAACCCAATAGTAGCCATTCTGTATTTATAATCAGGATATTCATTCTTATTATCTTCAGTTGTAGATTTCTCTACCTTCTGACTTTTGCTCTCAGGCAAATCCACCCTCAGTGTTTCTGGTTTAGAAGAATCTTTCTTCGAATTCAGTTCGTTTGTATTTTCGCTTCCTTGTACATTCTGTATTGGGGTATGGCTAACACACAGTACCACTTTATTAGTTCCTTTATCTTTCCTTATGCTCCAACAGTCTTCTATGCTATGTCCTGTTCTCTTACAAAAGGTACATTGGACGCTTTTGTGGACAGGTTTCTTATTAACATCATTTTGTTTCACAAAATGCTCTTTTTCACGATGTTTTTGTGGTGTGTTTACAGCTAGCCGTTGTGACCTATTAAAATTCTTTTCACCAGCGGTTCTATGACACAATGTGTATTGCTCCGCTAAATCAGCAGCCTTATGTGGGTCAGTGATGTCACGCTCGGATAAATACATTCTTACATCCGGCCTCACTTTGTTAATAAAATCTTTTAAAAGAATGATATCTTTCATTTCTTTTAATGTGGAGATATTTCTGGATTTTATCCACTGATCCATTAACTTTTCTTCTGCTCGAAGGAAGTCTAAGTGTGTTTGGTAAGGGGACATTGTGTACTGACGGAACCTTTTCCGATAACTTTCAGGTATTTGGTTGTACGCTTTCAGTACAGAATCTTTGATGATTTCATAATCATTTAAATGCTCCTCTTTTAACAATAGAACACAATCTCTTGCCCTTCCCTGAGTAAAAGCTGTTCTAACTAATATTCCCCATTTATCTTCTGGGAACTTAAAATCTCTGCAAGAAATTTCAAAGGTCTGGAAGAAATTAGCTATTTCACTTTCTTTATCAATGTAGGTAGGGACTAGCTTTTTCCATCTGGCCATCTCTACATCATTATGAGATTCTTTTTAGTAGCTCCTATCTTCGCTAGCTCTATTCTTTCCTGACTTTCTCTTTGACTTTTCTTATCTTCCATCTCACGATCAAGACGTTTTTATTCCATCTCAAGCCGTTTTTCTTCTCGTTTATCTTCCATTTCCATCCTTTTCATTTCTAGCTGAAATCGCAACTGTTCAGACATCTGACCTTCAACTTGATATCCCTCCGCGCTTGATTCTACTTTCATTTTTCCACTCGCAATCAACACCTGTTTTATCTGCTGTGTCAACACAATTCTGGATGGTGTAGTCTCAGTAACTTCTATCTTCAAGATCTCAGCGATCTCTTTTAACTTCTTTATAGATAAAGTTTTCAAAACTTCTTCTTCTGGATTTTCAATAAATTCCATTCTTTAGTTAAAAGATTTTTAAAATGTAAATTTCCAACTTACGTTTTTCCAATCGGAAGAATGAATTCAGCGTTATTAGGCTTGCTCAGTAGGTCACTGCTCCAACACACAACACAACACAACACAACTTGAATATATGCTTCACTATACAACTTATATCGGACGCAAGCCCTCAAATTGTTATGGACGTCTCTATGATGACTATTATTACGACTCGTTAAATCGGATTCAATGCATATAGTTCTATCTTTATTAGAAGTCTCTAGATTCTGCTAATCTGTAGCCCAAGCTAGGGGTTCCTTGACTGACAGGTCTATGCAGTAATGTAGTTATATTCGTGATAATTATCTTCAACACCTTTCTCAACAATGATAGATCAAACAACTCCAGTTGTTGAATAAACAATTTTATTTAAATTGTGGACTCAATATAAACGATCAATAAATGCCTCAACTGATGGCAACATAAGTTTCAATAAAATGACATGAAATATACAAATATCAATATAGCGACTTCACTCTACAAACTTTCAAACTGAACTAACTTTAAGGAGGTGGGGACTTTACAAAGAAAACTATCATCGAAGATTCTACAGGGTCTTAATACGCATTTTAACCTCTTTCTCTATAGAGTACTGCGATTCAGAATTATTCTCCAATTTCCACGGGGTTGGACGAATTATTTTATTTAAACTGCCCTCAGGGCATAAAGGTCAAACCTTGGTCGCCTTGGACTCTAATACGCACTTGTTAAGCGGTCAATGCCTTACTACGTCATTCATTTATGACCGATATTCGTAACATGATCATTGATTACATCGATGGCTTGACGTATGTACTGGTTGACGGTTTATACGATTGATTGATTATTATTGGTGATGGATTCATCCATTCATTCACATATGTATTGAGCGATTGGTTGAATGATTTATGTATTTATAAAAAAAATTTAGTGTATTGACTTATTTATTGAAAGTCATAGTTTTTTTTTTATTGATTCATTCATTCATGTAAGGATTCATTGATTGTCGGAATCTTAAATGTACGCACATAAAGAATGACAATCGTGTACTGATTTATTCATTGTTAGAAAAATAGATCGGTAGATTCATTCGGTGATGTTTAACTGATCAATGAAAACTTGAATTGATTAAATTTTTGAAGGTTGAAGTTTTATCCATTGATCGACAGGATCAAATGATAGCCCAAATTGTCTACTAGAACTCCTATTTCTCTTGCACAATGTTATCTTCTTATCTTATATATTTACAGACGCTCCGTCTATAAAGAAGATTATTGCGTCCTACGCTCATCCGTGGTCCAAGTCTAGCCTTGCATCTCTATTAATGTTTTAAATGATGTTAAGTTACTAGTTTTCATGGTTTGTTCAGGTAACCCATTCCATGCCCGAATGCCACTCGGGAAGAAAGAGTACTTATATGCATTTGTTCTCGCATAAGCGATAAGGAAAGTGTTTTTGTATTGATGTTTATCTGAGCATTTCAACAGGTTGTTATTGGATTGTATTTCTGAGTTCATACTCTCGCAGGTAACGTCCTGACTATAATGGTTCTGAGAGTCCGCTCGATGAAGGACAACATCTTCTCTTACTACCTGGTCAGCATGTGTTCCTTCAACCTGCTCACCCTGATGGTCAACCTGCCAAGATACATCAATAAGGGGATCACTGGAAAGGAGGTCAACTTCGCCAGCAAAAACCTTTGCGCGTCAGTTCGTCTGTCATGTCTTCTTGTTTGTATTGGTGTGGTTGATATTTTTTCTTTGGATTTTGTCTTTTGACGTATATTTTTTTATTGTTTTTTTTGAACTTTTTTTATTTCAATTTTTCGTTTCTTTTTTTATCTTTCATTTTAATTTCACTTTTGTTTGTGTGTTGTTTTTTTTGTGTTTGTGTATGGCATCAGGCAACATTTTCAGGAAGCAAATTGACTTACTTCTTGTCATTCTATAGAGATGAAATTTGATAAAAAGACTAGCGTAATTAGGTATAATGGCGCCTGTGGTGCCCTACTGCCAGGGGACGACATTTACGTATATTGATTATGTTTTTATTACTTGGAATGTATGCTTTTTGAGAACCGAATTCCTGGTTGCGAATGAACATTTTAAAATGTCTCCTACATAAACTAAACAAGTCCCGAAAAAGGAAAAACTGTTGTTTCTCTTTTTCTTTCTTGTTTCTTAGTTTTTCTTGTAGCCATGTTTTACCAATTAGAATTATATTCGGTCTCTATCATGCTTAACAAAACCTAATTTTTCTCTACGTTATACATTTTTCAGTTTATCTACTTGAATTCATACAAAGCAACAATTTGTCAGATTAGGATTACGGTAATCTACACCCATGAAATTCTGTTTGTGAGACTTAATCGCTTTCAATTCTAAATACTTTGTTGTCTGTTTTTTCTCTCTTTTATTTAGGTTTTACAGATACTGTTCAACGACTCTGGTGGCCATTTCTGACTGGCATCTAGTGGTCATCACTGGCGCGCGCTTAATTTTTCTCCTCGACAGGTGAAATCAATAAATACGTTTGAGTGAAACGCACTTCTTGGCAAATGACTGAAATTAAAATGATATATTGATCAAGAGATATTATTATTATTAATAACATTATGCAAGTATAGGTAAAGTATCCCGTCATACGAGGACAAATTTATCATAAGGCTGGTGAAGCAGCATTCACCAGGTTCTGTGGTCACGGCATACTAGGAATTGTGTGGCCAGCACAATGCCCAGTTTCTTTACTTGACCCCAACTAATGTCAGATACCAATCAGAGCTGGGTACACTCGGGGACAACTTTCATTTTATTAATTATAATCAGGATAGATTCCGCTTAGGGGCTTATTGGGACTAAGTCGCTCCCACCCCATCCCTGACATGTTATTTTTTAACTATTCATTACAAAAGATCATTAAATCTTCGAAAAATTCTGCGACGCAAAATAATTGTAGCCCCCTCTTCTTGCCACAAAAATCCTGGCTTAGCCCCCCCTGATTAAATTGTCGATGAAAGTTCCAATTTTCATTACGAGGTCTAAAAGTCATTAGTCAATACAGTAGCTACAGTCTTGGACAATGACGTGCGCTTAAGTCATTATTTATAAAACATTGCTACCTATCTCTTAAAATCTTGACTGCGTGAGCAATCTCGCAACCTTACTCTCTTCAAAACACAATCACATTAAAATTATAAGTCAACATTTGTTTTAGTTTCAGAGGTTTTTGTTATGGATTGAGTTAGGTTTGAATTAGTGTTGAGATTCTTCTTTAATCTTTGTTCAATTTTATTCATTAAATTAGTTAGACGGTTTGGACTCAATGCCGAAAATGCCAAACTTTGGAAATAGCTCTAGTATTTGTTTAATTTCAATAGGTAGTCATATGCCTTGCGGACAAATCATGAGGATTAGCACATTGATAAGTCCATATTTCCCTTTTCATTAGGAGACATGATATACGCCAAAGAGGGTAAATGACGCACAAACGCCAAAATTGAATACTAGTCTTGAGCACGCAGGCTTGCATTTAATTTGTTTGTTTTTAAATGTCTTTCGTGAAAACCTTCACAAGACCCCCACCCCTAAGCCTGCTCACATCACAATACTGGAATTGTTAAACAATTTAGTCAAATTTCCCCTTATGTCACGTGACAGGTCAAAGCGCTACTCATACCTGTACTCGTCTCCGTTTTCAACCATCTTCACATTGTGTCTCGTGATGGTTCTTTTAGAAGTCCCGGCAGTCGGCTTATGGATACGGTTCCGTGATGAGATGGGGTAAGCACTATACGTAAATAGTCACAGGTAAAGTTGTATAGTACTAAATTTTCCAGGTGTTGTTTAAATAGGGTAAGCACTGTACGTAAATAGTCATAGGTAAAGTTGTGCATAAAGTAGGTAAAAAAACAAACTGTGTAAACAGCAAAAATGCAACTTAAAAACTTATTTACATACTTACTTATGCCTTTCGCCCCACCTGGGACATAGCTCGCCAACAAGAGTCCTCCAGGTATTCCGATCCTGGGCCAATTTCTCTATCTGACCCAAGTTAAGCCCTAGCTTTTAACATCGGTTTCCATATCGCGTCTCCAGGTGTTTCTCGGCCGACCTCTTTTACTTTTGCCCTGGGGGTTCCAAGTGAGCGCTTGCCGAGTGACACTGGTAGTATTTTCTTTTCAATTGTTTATATGTGATCTAATTATTTTATTATTAAAAAAAAAGTAATATACCAATTTGATCTATAAGCAGCATTTACAGGTTTCCGTGACCACTGCATACCACAGGATTGTGTGGCCGAAATCTCGTGCTAGCATTCACCAGGATTCGACCCCGAGACCTTAGATTTTAATCGCAATTTTAAAAAAAACACATATGATATGTTTATTTGGTTGATATCTTCTTTTTTCTTCCACTGACTAGGAACCCAGTTGAGTGCTACCTTCCCGGGGAGTCGCCACTGGTTCACCTCCAGCTGTGTATCCAGACATTGATTCCAGCGGCGTTGCTGATCTGTCTGAATATTTTCATACTACACATCCACCGAATTCAGGAGTCTGGCCTCATTGAATCGGAAACAACTAGCAGATGTATGTCGCTTCAAACTTCTCTCCCGATTGGTCAAAATTTCTAATAATTAAAAATAACTAATACGTCCGTATATCTGTGACGTGCAGCGGGCGACCTGCGGGCCACAACATGCCTCGCTAAGTCTTTTACTGTGGCCCTAGCAGAGACCCAACAGAGCTTCTAACGGCAGTTTATAAGTCATTTTTTATAAGTGATTTAGTGAATTTTCTGAAAGTTTTGCCCGTCTAGTTGTATTTAATTCCTTATTCGACCCAATGACGAAAAGTGTCCCTGTTATGCCCGTTAAAATACAGTGAAAAACATATCAACTTGGTTTTATTTCAATAACTTTTTTGGTTTTAATTTTCTATTGTATTTCTTTTTGTAATTATATCCCTTCAATATTGTGCGAAAAGAAACGTGTTGATAAAAATTAGTAATTTATTTTAATAAAAAACTGAATGATTAATTAATACTTCAAAAGAAAGTGCATATCTAGTAGGAAGTGATGGTAACTAGAAATGTATTTGCAAGTCAGTGTTAAGGACATAAACTTGTATAGATCAGTGATTTCAATATGGGCACATCAAGAATCAAGAATCATTTGCCGTGCCACTATTCTGCTACTTGTATAGATCAGTGATCTAAATCACTAAATTACAATGAGCAAAAACAAAAAGCGCAGGAGATTTTGAAGATCGAGAAAACCCGAAAGGTTAAAGTACACATTTAAAGAAACAATACGCTTATTAAGGCTTAACTATTATTAAAGCGGCATGTTTGTTAAACCTTTTTTTCAGTGCCTTAATCTCTGCGTGCTTCTATGCTTGTCTCGTCCACAGTAAGGAAACGGCTGCTTGTTCTGGTCTTTCTTTCGAACTTCCAGTTTATCGTGTCGGTCTTACCGTTGACCATCGTCTACCCAAACATGAGGATTTTCTTCGACTTGTCCACTCCCCTGGGCAAGGCTAAGTCCAACCTAAGTATGTCAGATTAGCGGTAGTAGTATTATATTTATTCTTCATTAATTAGTCCCGAATTATTCAGGGCATGAGATTTCCCTTACGCTCAGTGAGCTATTGGCTCGATAAAAATGAAATAGAGATTACCCATTGTGAATGTATAGCATAAACAGAAGGAAAATTCCCTTCGGACCAAATTGATCATAGGGCCACATAAACTGGTGAACACTTATTCATCGGCCCTATAGCAAACAAAACAGTGGCCTAAGTTTATTTCCTGTTCATGGATGGATCTCAAACTTTTTCTCCACCACGCGCGTCGTCCTTCTTTTAAGTTTCCAAATGGTGCCCTCCACTATCAAAGCTCCAGATTTTACCTAATTGATCCATAGGGCCGATGAAGCAGCGTTCACCGGTTTCTGTGGCCACGGCATACAAGGTGATTGTGTGGCCAGCACAATGCACAGCCGCTTTGACTTTACCCCAACTAATGTCAGGTACCCTATCAGTGTTGGGTAGACTAAGGGACACACTCATGTCCCGGGAAAAAATCCTAGCCTGCACCAGGATTAGAACCCAGGACGTTCGGTACGACAGACGAACGCGCTGCCGCGGCTCGACAACCGTGCCCCTCCAATTAAAAATGCTATAGGAAACTATTTTTTTCAAAACCTGTTCTTCTGAATATCCGTTAATCCATTTTGTTGTTGGTGTTTCCTAAGCCTTCGGAGCCGTGGCGCTGTTGCTGTACTCAACCTACGCCACAGACTTCCTCGTGTACGCGTTCTTCGGGCGGAAGTTCAGGAAGGAGCTGTTCAAGCTGTTGCATCCTTTCTGCGGCTGGATACTGCCTCAGAGGCTTGATTTTACGGAGCACAGCACTACGGATTTGTCAGACGGGGTCAAACCTAAAGGTAACGTTCTTGCCCAGTTGGCTGACTTTTTTTTCCACATTTCTAAGTATCCAGAGACACGTTTGGAACGATGTGACAGTTCGGCAGAGCGTTCGTCTGGCGTAGCGAAGTTCCTGGGTTCAAACTGATTTTTGATCCCGGGTCTGAAGAGTGTCCCTGAGTCTACCCATCTCTGATGGGTGCCTGACATTAGTTGGGGTAAGGTAAAGTAAAGGCGACCGTGCATTGTGCTGGCCACACAATCACCTAGTATGCCGTGGCCACAGAAACTGGTAAACGTTGCTTCATCGTCCTTATGATCAATTTGGTCCGAAGGGTACTTTACTATTTTACAGACACGTTTTCCAATTAGTTTACCAATTAGAAGTATCCATTTACCAACCGAGCTGCTCCAAGTAGGCTGGCAAAGAAGATGTCACAAGTTTCCATGACCACAGCTTGCGATGGTGTTGTGTGGTCAGCACAACTCCTAGTTGCTTTTTAACTTTTTCATATTCATGGGTCCCAAAATTATGTCAGTTAGCAATCACAACTTGCATGGATTAATATCCTAAATGTCGCTTAAACTTGGATGAGCTTTCAGCACTTAAGTCCAGGACGTTACGAGTAAGGCCGCTCGCTAAGTAGTAAGCCGTAGGCATATGAACTACAAGCCCAATCTTTTACAGAGTTCCCCCGGATCGTGAACGAGGCGGCATTGCATTGTATTCCCTGGACATTCGCCCGGTAATAGAAACTCCAGACTTAAGGTTCGTTCGCCCAGTTTTCATAGAGTCCCAGTTAGCTCTAGCGCACGTGCAATGATCATCGTATGCTCAATGGGGTACATGCGTTCACTCACTTTCGCACTCTTAATGGAAAAGTATCTGCAGTTTACACACTTCGCCACAGCGTTGAGGTCGAAGGGACATCGTTTAAGTTTAGACCAATATTTCCAAAAATCATCCATGAGCAAACCCCTAACCGTCAAAAAGGCTTTCCTAATGCGCTGCTGCTAGCACGTCGTGCACTTCACGGAGCATAGAACATATAACATAAAGCATAGTACATAGAGCCTAGAGAATAGAACATAGAGTTTAGAGCAGAGAACATAGAACATATAACATAGAATGTATAGCATATAATTTAGATCGTGTAACATGGAGCATAGAACATAGAACATAGTGCAAAGAACGTACAACATAGAGCATAGAACAAGAAACGTATGGCATAGAACGTATAGTATAGAACATAGAACATAGAGCATAGAACATAGATCATAGAGCTTAAACATAGAACATAGAGCCATGTTTCCTTAATCGTAAATTCAGTGTGTTTGAGTAAGATAATAAGTCATGTCGTGATTAATGATTGACGATCCCTGTGTTTGAATCTCACTTTCAGCTTTGGCACTGAGATCTGCTAGCGTCCTGCACAAGAAGTCAGTCCCGGAGCCCGGCGCGCTGGCCTCCGTCGCGCCCGGGTTGAAGCACCAGCCCCCCTCGGAAAACACCAGCGTCTCCTCCGACACCGAGATAGAGTCTCCGCCCATGCTTCGCAATCTGCTGAGGTGGAGCCTGCGACCTTCCATGAAACCGCCAGCCAAGTCGGGCGACACGCTTTACTGACCAGTGACGTAAAGGACCGATCTCGCTGGACTACAAGAGGGAAAAAGTTTTCGTGGTGATGATGGTCACTGTGTCACGTGATATGAAAGAACGTTGGTTTCAAATTGAACCTTATATCTGGTAGACTTATGTTTTTTTTTAGTGTAATGGAAGCAGTGATTAAACCAAATAAAAAAAAAAAATAAGTTCGTCATGTTATTTGTTTTGCATGACCTTCTAAAATATTTTTTATATATTCATCATCATCTGTCCTTTAGGTTCCTTGTGGAACATTTGGCCTTTGTCAAAGCTCGCCACTCTTCACGGTCTCTTGGTAGTCGCTTCAATTCTTCCCAGCTCTTCCCAGTTCTTTCGGTTTCATCCAGTATGCTTCGTCTCCATGTTCGCTTGGGTCTTCCTCTATGCCGTTTACCCTATATATTAATAAATATTTAAAATGTTTTCTAGTGTATTTAGCCGAGGATGAGAAAGGGAAATAAGAACTCACCCCTCTCGAAATGTAGGCCACTGTTTTTGCTACTGGTTTTAAGGCGCCAGTTGACGGTTATCACCCTTTCTATTGTTAGTTAAGACATGATCCGCCAGACTTACGTTCGAGAATGTCAGAAGTTGGACTTTGGTTAGGAGAGGTTATTTGAGACGCAAGCTATGAGAATATTTCGAGAGTAAGCAAAGTAAAATAAAAAACCCTTCAGACCAAACTGATCATATGGGGCGGTGAAGCAGCGTTCACCAGTTTCTGTGGCCACGGCATACTAGGTGATTTTCGGCCAGCACAATGCCCAGACGCCTTTACTTTATCCCAACTAATTTCAGGACCCATCAGAGCTGGATAGACTCAGGGACACTCTCCAGTCCCGGAAAGAAATCCTAGGAGTGACCAGGATTCGAACCCAGAACCTTCGGAACGCCAGTCGAACGCGCTGCCGGCTCGGCCACTTTGAAATCATGTACGTTGTTGCTTTTTCAGACCAGTTGAGGTAACCCATGCTATGCTCCAAACGAAAAAAAAACAACATTTTTAATACATATTTATAGCTGACATGTATGTTTCAATATACATGTGTCAAGATAAATAATAATAATTATTATTATATTTGTATAGCGCTGCCAACAAACATAATGTAAGCTGAGAACGCATTGAACATTGAGCAACAAACAACCAAGAACATGGATATAATTCTATAGGCTAAAAATTATAAACCTAATTAATAATTTTAAAGTTTACAAACATAGGACATAAGATAAGATAAGGACAAAGCAAATACATTTAGCATTATTCGAACTAATATAAAAGTAATATTATATTAATATAAAAGTAAGAGTCTAGCAATGATATATCTTTACAAGAAATAAAATCGTCTGCTATTTTGATGATATAGTTTTGTTGTTGCTTTCTTCTGCGTTGTTGATGTTTGTTTGTTTAGTTGTTATTTTGGCGGGAATGCTCTTTTCGTTTGTATTTTTTTTTATAGGTTGTTTCGTTTCTGAGAAATAGCCTTAGACATTTACACTAGTCAACTAAAAACGTGAATCGAAAAAAAGAAACAAGAACATATATTTGGCAGCATTTGCATGCAATTTTTTGTAGCTACTTCACTGATAAGAACATAAAATATATTTCGTATTAATACCTTCTCATTACTTTTCATTGAATAATTTTTTTAAAAACTACAATTATGAAATAATAAAAGATATAATCATACATTATTTATTTTATTTAACAAATACACGTTTTTAATCATTTGTTATTTTTCTAAGATAGGAAATGACGTCAGCATAGCTCTTTGGCCTATACTTCTAGATATGTATGAAATAATTAGGAAAGTTATTCGCTCTATGAAATATATACTTAATGAGATATATACTATATGAAATACAAAGTGTATAAAGTATACTAATTGACCTATTCAGTGTTAATGTCTAAATTAAAATACTGACAATAGATTAAGTACATTATTTAGTTTCATATATATAGGCGCCATTATAATATCGATATTTGGCGTAATTGAACAGCCCCAACACAAAAAAAAGTAACGCCCCACACTGGTTCGCCTTGTCCCATCACTATGACCAAAGACTTATACTTTCCATCTATTGACTCCGGACCATTCTGTCAGCGAGGACAAATTCGCTTCCGTAGTTTGACCAATACAACAGTGGACAGCAGTTTGTAGGAAGAAGAACACGATATAGTTTACAATGGAAGGTTAGTGATACGAAGTAAATGTATGTTATACATTCTCCATATCTTTGTTTCTTTGTTGTTTGTGGTTTTCTAGCCCTATAGAACAAGGGTCGGCAACCTATGGCACGCGTGCCAGACTTGGCACGCCGAGCGATTTCCAATGGCACGCGGAAGACCTCCTCAATTGTAATTTAAGTCTCTTCTACAAGAATTGTATTGCTACAGCAGGATGACTTTAAGGCTGTCGGCACGCTGAATGAATTATAAATCTTAATTTCACACATGAATATCATAAGGTTGCCTAACCCTGCTTTAGAATTCAGTTCTTGTTTTTTTTTTCAAAGATTACTCAATTAAAATATGAATAGTTTATTGAAAGTATGATTAAACTGGAAAGGGTTATGGTTCTGTTTTATTATTACTATTTACATCCAATTTTACCTAAGAACTCATTTTTGTCAACAGCTGACATTGTATTGTTGTTTTTTCTGGGTGTTATGGGTTAGGATTTGGAACGTAATAGGCCAGCTCTCCCTTCTTTCCCGAGCAGACCAATTCCAATAGGCTATATTTAAAAATACAGAACAGCTGAAAAAGACATGTAAATGTCTGGTATTGACTGCAAGAGAGCCAATAGCTCTCAATCCTGGTTGATATAAGTAGATAGAATGTCAAGAAAACATGATGTATTTGTAAATTGCAGGACATTCTTAAGACAATAAAGTAGTGTATTTATATAGTGTAATAATGAATTCTGTAAATAGTGTATTGTACATAATTAATGTTATATTTTATTGTGTATTGTGCATAATAATTAATTAATGTTGTAAATAGTGTATGGTACATAATTAATGTATTAAATGGTGTAATGTATATTATTAATGTTCTATGTAGTATACTGCACATAATTAATGTATTAAATGGTGTACTGTATATAATTAATGTTCTATGTAGTATACTGCACATAATTAATGTATTAAATGGTGTAATGTATATAATTAATGTTCTATGTAGTATACTGCACATAATTAATGTATTAAATGGTGTAATGTATATTATTAATGTTCTATGTAGTATACTGCGCATAATTAATGTATTAAATGGTGTAATGTATATAATTAATGTTCTATGTAGTATACTGCACATAATTAATGTTGTATATGATGTGCTGCAGGAGTCGGCAACCTTTTGACAATAGCGTGCCACAGTGCGATTTCTAATTCATTTAGTCTGCTGACAGCCTAAAAGTAACCTTGCTCTAGCAATCAATTTCCTGTAGAATAGACTTGTATTTCCTTTTTGGAGAGTCTTCCGCGTGTCATTGAAAGTCACTCTGCGTGCCAAGTCTTGCATACGTTCCGTGATTCGCCGACTCCTGATTCCTGATGTAGTGTAGAAAACCGATCTATCCAAAATGATATATGTTTAAAGGACTTAATTATTTTCCATTGACCCATGTCAGATACCCATCAGAGATGGTATAGTTAGGGATAACCGTTTTACATATTTTAAAAATCACTAGTAACTACTAAATCGTTCTGTATATAATATGTAAACGTATTTGTGTATCTCCCACTGAAACAGATGTCTACATCTATAAAAGAATACCTCCGCCCAATAGCTCAGATCTAACGGACAGCATAGCGGAGTATGAGAAATACAGCGCCATCAACAAGATGTTTCTTGAATCCGTGCCTTTGATTATATTAGCGTTCGGCGTGCCAGGTGAGAAACTAGTAAAATAAAGTAAAGTACCCTTCGGACCATATATTGAGCATTGGGCCGGTGCAGCAGTGTTCATCAGTTTCTGTGGCCACGGCATACTAGGTGATTGTGTGGACAGCACAATGCACAGCCACCTTTACTTTAACACCAATTAAGGTCACAGCTGGGTAGACTCAGGGACACCTTCCCGACCCGGAAAAAAAATCCTAGACCTAACAAGGATTCGAACCCAAGACCTTCGATACGCCAGTCGACATGCCTCATAGAATCATTACACATGACTAAATACCTGGAAATAAATCCAATATGCCAGAACCTATCCAGGGCTCAATACTAGAAGATACTGGCAATTTTTGTTTCCTATTGTTAAATATACTATCCAATCAGAACTATATCAAAATTTACCGGTATTTTTTTCGCTGTTTAGTGTAATTAATTTAAAGGTTAAAAGTATCTCTAACTTAATTGCAATTCGCTTAGTCTTAACGTTCCGGTATCTTTTTTTTCACAAGCTTCACCGTAGATCGTTGTGTGTTAAAACTCTTAGGAAACTCTAAAGGATTTTGCCAGAATCGGAATTCTAATTGGTCTGAACCGACAGCTCCTTACGCTTTGTCTGTTCGCTAACGAATACAATATGTTCCACTGGCTCCCTGACCATGGCTGCATTTCCGATTAAAATATTCCGCCTAAACCAGGCCAATGATTCCCCTGTAAAACCAAAGCCCATCCTAAATAATGCAATCATTGGCACTTTGCGATGCACTTCCATAAATTAAAAGAGTAAACTATCTCCGTCGGACCAAATTTTTTTTCTGGGACCAGTGAAGAAGCTTTTACTAGTTACTAAGGGATTGTGTGACCAGGTCAGTGGTCCAGCCACCTATATTTAACTAATATAAATAATTCATCAATGCTTGGCAGACCAATACCTGGAAGCAAATGCTTGCCTTCACCATAATTCGATGCCTAGTCATTCGGTAGGCTACCCATACGAGCTGCCACTTCGTGTCACATGATGCACTCAAAACTTTTTGTTCATTAATTAAACATCAAATATCATTAAATATGTATTGTTTTTTATCTGCTACCCCCAGGCAACTATTTGTCCATCCTCGTTCTTTCCAAACGGTCCATGAGAGACAACTTGTTCTCCGCCTACCTGATCAGCATGTGTGTCTTCAACATTATAACCTTGACCATCGCCATGTCCAGGCATCTGAGTGTGGGGATTATCGGTGTTGAAATGATGGCCTACAACCCCACATCGTGCCGGTGAGGTTTACAATTACTCTCAACGGTGTGCTGGGGTGTATGCAAGCTTATGTGTGTGTGAATGTGCGTGTAAGTTTGTATGTGTGTAAAAAGTGGGGGATCGCTATTCATTATTAAGATTGTTATTAGACATGTTTATGTCTGTAATAATACTTTTTAAAATTGTAATTAGTCATAAACGTTTTCCAAAAATGTTTGATATGCAGTTTCTATGTTGGATGTGCAATAATTATGGTAGAACTATGGGGGCTCATGCATTATCATTACATTAAGGCACGTTTTTTTTAATTTGTAGTTTTTACCTTGTATGTCGGGCAGAATAAGGTGTTAGTATTATCTCAGTAATGGATGGGGTTAATTTTGCTACAAGTCACATCTGTCTATGCGAGGTGGATATTTATATATACTGTATTTCTTTCATGTATTTATTATCTTTTTTTTCTCAGAATCGTTCGATGGTTGACCTTCACATTGATGAGTGTAACGAGCTGGCACCTGGTCATTATCACTGGGTGTCGTGTTTTGTATCTCGTCAATAGGTAAACATGTCTTTGTCATGAGTAAATGACATGTTTAAATACTCAGTGCCTGCATGATAATAGATACATGTATCTAGTTAATCTAATATTTCACTTTACTCAAAGTTGTGTCCTAATCCAGATACCTGACACTTACAGGCAAGAAAGAAAGTGAATGTCATAATTATGAAATGTTATCATTAATCTATTTCTGATATTGGTACAAATTATATATTTCGCCCATGTATTGTCATAAAAGTTATTTTATGTTCTGATACATCTACTAATATATGAGTTAAGTGTACCTACAAATCCTTCCAGTGGTCCTTACAAGTCATAGTTTAAATCGAATGCCCTATTAATGTCGTTTCCCCAGTCGAACAAGACAGTATGCAGGTTGCGTCCATCCTTACCTCGTCATCACAGCTTGCTTCTCAGTGTGTGGTCTGCTGGAACTCCTCATAACCATCAAAGGCGTCTACTTTACAAACAAGAGAGGGTAAGTCGGACAAAGGCGTCTACTTTACAAACAAGAGAGGGTAAGTCAGACAAAGGCGTCTATTTTACAAACAAGAGAGGGTAAGTCAGACAAAGGCGTCTACTTTACAAACAAGAGAGGGTAAGTCGGACAAAGGCGTCTACTTTACAAACAAAAGAGGGTAAGTCAGACAAAGGCGTCTACTTTACAAACAAGAGAGGGTAAGTCAGACAAAGGCGTCTACTTTACAAACAAGAGAGGGTAAGTCAGACAAAGGCGTCTACTTTACAAACAAGAGAGGGTAAGTCAGACAAAGGCGTCTACTTTACAAACAAGAGAGGGTAAGTCAGACAAAGGCGTCTACTTTACAAAAAAGAGAGGGTAAGTCAGACAAAGAAGAATAAGCGAGGGTAATTCAGGCAAATGGGTCTATTATAAAAACATAAAAAGGTAAATCCTACAAAGGCGCCTACTGAAAGTATAAGAGATGGTAGGTAAAGGTCTAGTATAGTTTGGTCCTATGTATTTATTGGCAATACGCGATGTCTAATAGCTGAGAGCGTTAGCTGTTCGGTAGCAATTAGTGATGTTAAACGAAAACCGTAATTCCGGATTACGGTTTTAAAAACCGAAATCTGGTTTTGATCTTCAAAATCGGTTTTCGTTTTTTTTTTTGCTCGGAAGGTAAACATTTACTTGAAATAGCACACAATGTTTTTGTTCTGATGGAATTATTATTTTAAAAAAATATTGCTGGATTCACACAAAACAATTATTGTTTTTTTTTTCCCAATACTTTCTTTGGCTTTCGATATGGTCAAAAACAAAAAAAAAAAACATCAAACCAAATGTAACTTTTTGGCCTAACCTGCGACTTTAATTCCATGACAACCTTGGCCAAAAACTGTCCTCTTATTAACCCTTACAGTCCCGGGCGCGTTTATAGCGGAACTGAAGGCAGCATAGATAGAAGTAGGTCGGTACGGGAAGGGTTAAATTATCTTTTGAAAGAAAAATATGAATTTTTTTCTGTCTTTGTGGTTTTAAAAAACACCATATTTATACGTATGTGTACTACAGGTCAGTTGTGGAATGTTACCTGCACACTAAGTCCGTGTGGATCTATGTCCAGTTTTGCACCTACGCTGTAGGTCCGGCAGTATTCTTGATCATCTTCAACGCGATTCTGATCTTTCTGCACCACGGGGAAGGCTCTGGCCTCCAGACCACGAAGTTAACCAAACAAGGTAAGAGTCTCTACATGGTCTATATAATCTCTCTCTATCTCTCTCTCTCCTACTCTCTTTCTCTCTTTCTCTGTACTAGCAAATGTCCAAGGAGCAAAACATCAACTGGGACAGGGAAACCACGGTTTAGCGTTGTGTCAGTAAAGATAATTTTGAAGACTTTTTGCAACGACTTACAGGTATATATATATGTTACGGCCAAAGCCCGAAGTCGGCCAGATTGCGTGGCCAATATCACCTCAAATTTGACCGGCCAAAGCCCGATCTGTTCTTGATTTCGGACCTTGGCCGGCTAGATCGCGATCTGGCCGCACTTCGGGCTTTGGCCGTAACATATATATATATATATATATATATAAAGTGATAGATAGATAAAAAGAAAGAATGGTAAATGGATAGATAGATAGACAGAAAAACAGACAGTCAAAAAGACTGACAGATAAATAGATAGATAGAATAAACAAAGACATACAGATATAAAGATAAGTAGGCAGATAGATCGATGGATAGATAGACAGAGATAGATGATGAATATATATATATATATATATATATATATATATATATATATATATATATATATATATAGACATATAGATGGATAGACAAATATATAGATAGATAGTATATTATATATAGATAAATCAATATATTTCTAGATGAATAGATCAATAGAGAGATAATTAGATAGATAGACATTCATAGCACAAATGACGTTTATGTTTATATTTTTTTGTCTTTTCCTACCGATGAGGCCAGTCAGGCAACAGCTGGTTTTCTTGGTCTCAATCTCCAGTGCCCAATTCATCATTACCGTGTTCCCCGTGGCCTTCTTCTACGGTCTGCTGAACAAGATCTTTGACTTGAGCACCAGGACCGGGGAGGTCAAAGGCCAACTAGGTATGTAGGTAACGTTAAGGTCAGGGTTAAACCCTCCATTTTAGATTTCGTCTATGTTTTACAATAAAATAAGTAGTTCAATTTGATTAATGGGTTTAAAGATAAGAAAACCAATAAAGGAGCATATTGATTTTCGATACTTATTGCTTTAAAAAAAATACTTTTACATTTTGTTTTCGGAGTGGTTATTCCCACGGTTTTGGCTGTGGGGATAACGCTCGGCATTATACACACGGCTACTGGGGCATGCGCATAATCGTTTATTCTGGCCATTTTGTTTTCTTTATTGAATTTATTGCAATACATGATTGTTTCTTTTATTTCAAAGAGATACAGAGTTTTAGATAAACAATACTTTGTTTAAAATTAGAACAGAATATTAATACCCCGAATTCGAGCATAGATGTTTCGGACATTTATGATTTTTTTCCCTCAAGAGACGGGAAAATCTCTTGCACTGGAAAATAATTTTAGTCTTGGAGAAGCAGACAATGTAACGATATATCACTTGAACCTCCGTGCTCTTCATATAATGTACATTGCAGTTGCACTTTAAAAAAAAGTATATTCGTAATACCGGTATATTTAACTAATAATAGTAATGGTTATTTATATAGCGCTTCTATCCATGCTATTTTAGCATGCTCAGTGCGCTCTAGAAGACTATTAATCTGTGAGAGGTTTCACTGCTGCCGGTTAAGCGCATGTGATAACAACTCAATATTAACGTCATCTAGTCCCAAAACTCCTGTAGGGCGACAGGGATCTGCCGGTGGCGGGGCTCGAACCCGCGACGTGTCAAGTGGTTTTATGGGTGACAGTCTGGTGAGCTAACCGCTAGGCCAGCCGCTTACTCTCCCAAAAGCTGCGTAAAAACGAATTTCCACTTCCGCCCTAACCAATTTGTAATAAAACAAAAATGTATGCACAGCTCAACAATAATGATATCTTTAAAATATAGCTCGCTTAATGTATATATTTTCAATATTATATGCCCCCCCCCCCAACCACCCCACTGAATTTTTTATACACAATAACTATTGCGAAAATTTGGAGAGTAAGTGATCTAGGCATATCTATTGTACATCTAGTGTGTCCTCTTATATTTAGTCTAATTATGGATTACTTTTACGTTTTTATGGATAAGTGTACTGCTGCCATTTTGTAAATTAGCTACTACTCAGTGATGCGTTCAAGAAAACTGAATAGGTTTTCAAGTTAAACATGCAAACTATTTTAATATGTATATACAGTATCGAAATACCAACAAAATTATTTACATAAAAAAACAAACATAACTTTCAAGTAATTAGTTCAATAATAGATCATAACTGAGTGGGTGTATTTTTTATTTGTTGTTGTTTTGTCTGTAATTTTTTTTTTTTGGGGGGGGGGGGGAATCCAAATCTCACAGCCATTTGGTATCTCAATTTCCGGCAGCATAGGGACGTGACGTCATTGATTGGCAACTCGTGTAGGAAACATTCATAGTGCCACGAGTTTTGAATCCTTATCAGGTTCTTCTTGAAAAAAAAATGGTTAACTTCTGGCTGTCATGCTTTTGTTGTTGTTGTTGTTTTTGTTATTCTGCAAAACGTTACTCTTGTTACTTTGAAAAAAAAAAAAGCAACCCTTCAGTGCGACCTTAAATTTGATTGATACTTTTTACCCAGCATACAATGCGACGGTCATGCTATTCTATTGTAACAACGCCACCAACTTCCTGATCTACTGCTTCTTCTGGAAGAAGTTCCGCCAGGAGTTCTTCTGCATGATCACGGGTGAGACGGCCGGTGGCTCGATATCCGAAACAGACGTGAGGGTCGAGCCTTACAACCGGGACTCGTACAATGACCAGGATGTGTACTGTGAGTTATTGTTCTTGTGATTGAATCTCTGCTAGAGCATAACCGGAAATCGCCTCGGAATTCAAGATAATGGTGCACTGTAGCCGAGCGGTAGCGCGTTCGACTGGCGATCCAAAGGTCCTGGGTTCGAATCCTGGTGGAGGCTAGGCTTTTTTTTCCCAGGACTTGAGGGTGTCTCTGTGTCTACCCAGCTCTGACGAGTACCTGGCATTAGCTGGGATAAGGTAAAGGCGGCTGGGCATTGTGCTGGCCACACAATCCGTAGTATGCTTCTTCAACAGTCCGTGATCAGTTTGGTCCGAAGGGTACTTTACTTTTTGTTATGTATCAGTAAAGGTTGAAACTGTTTAACTAACAACTAACCATATCAGTATAGTTATTTTTTTATTAATAGAATAGGCTATGCATATATTACGACAGCAAAACTCGAAATTTCGGTATCCAGTCAGGCCTTAATCTCTATTATGATGACTATTATAGTACCTGCAATTTACCTTTTTTAGATGTGAATTTATTGTTTATACCAGAGATAACAACATGCATTGTGGAAGTAACTTTTAAATCAGCAACATAAAAAACCCTCAAATACGACATATCTATATGTTAATATCCTATTTTAATACGATGAACATAGCTAAGAATATAATCATTTTTTCTATTACCACTTTTGAATTTTTTTATGTAGTGCTATGATCTTCTTCACCAGCTAGCTTTATCCGGGGCTTTCATTTTTTTGCCCACCGCTAAGGTTTTTCCTAGTCTGTCTCCAGATTGTCAATTTATTTGTGCTATCGATTGTCTTCAAGCCCCTCACTTTCTTGATTATTTTTATTGGTACAAATTCTTAAGCTCTTTCTCTTCACTTTTTTTCTTTAAATCTAATATTCTTATATAGCAAATATAGCACTTAACAAGCAGTTACAGTATGCAAGAGACAACGCTGAATCTTTTGCCCTGGGGCGCTACATAAGCTTGTAAAGGCCCTGACCTCCATCAGTCTTCATATTAATGTTACTGTTTCATAAGACTTCCGATAGATTTTTACGTTCCCACGCGTTTAGAATGTTCGTATATATATATATATATATACGTCATCATGAAAGGACACTATGACATCAAACCATCGTAGTTTAGCGGTAAATAGGCTTCAGGAGTAAACTTCATGGTGAAATCAGAATTGGTAACCCTTATGCGACAGGATTATCAAGTACGGTCCTCCTTTCGACAGCCCCTGCTGCCAAGCAAATGCCAAATGCAATGCCTGACATCCTTTGGATCCCATTCGTAAGGCTGAGAGAGAGAGAGAGGGATTGTGATGCATGGGCAACCCATGATCTCTTTATTCCAGGCCCGGGTAGACAACCCGGATGAGGTAACTTCGATACTGCTGTGTAGCAGCCAAAACACATCCCCCCCCCACACACACACACAGACACCAGAATTGAAACAAACGGGAACATCTATTGTCTCCCAAGACAGAACAAGTCTTAACAACAATTACATATTTATTTTATATATGTTTTTGAATTTATTTATTTTGATTCCAGTCATTAGTGGCAAAAACATTTTTGAGGAGTTCGAGAAAGATGGACGGAAGTGGAGCTACAGCCTCGCCTACACGAACTCCATGACCAGAAATGTAAACGACGCAGCCATGCACAACGCGGAGCAGACCCAGGTGGACTACTCCAGGAAAGGCAGCGCAGCGATGACCCTGGGGGACCTCCTGCGCAACGAAAGCGTGGCCCAGGTCAGGAAAAACAGCAACAACGTGCCGAATCACAACCACAGAAAGGAAAGCAATACCACGCCGAATCACAACCACAGAAAGAACAGCATAAGACACAGTGTCGCCGAGACTTTGCACTTGGCCCCAAACAGACACAGCGGCTCGACGGTGGACAGCCAGAACAAGTCCAAATTAGTGACGCCCAGCCCTAGTTCTAAGGGAAGGCCAAGCTCCTCGTTACACACATTCTTTTCAGATAAATGGATTTGAGTTAAAAACATGAGCCGTGAAACTAGAGTCGAAGAACTGTCACCCCAGTGGTGTGTCGCTGCGCCCCCGTTGCGCCCTACCCATAGTGGTGTTTTAGTGCTTTTTTGTGGAGGGCGAATATTATGACATTTTTAAGACGATTGACACATACTTAAAGATATTTTCCTGATGAATACGTTTGTGATTTTATTGTATATATATATAGCATATAAGTAAATGTATAGATATATAGTACAATAAAAAAATTGTCACTATCATTTTCGGTATTCATTTTATCTCTCAAAAACATTAATAAACAATAGAAGCAAGACAGTGCTAATGACTGATAGACATTAGCTTACTATAAGGGATGGGAATAGGGAGGAGAGCACAACAAATTTGTTTTGGGCTAATGAAGTAAAATATTGAAGTTTAATTTTTTTAATGGGGTACGTTAACTGAGTGGCAGCACGTTTGGCTGGCGTACCGGGTTCAAATCCTGGTACTGGTCTGTTATTATTACCGGGTCGGTATCTGAATCTACCCAGCCTAATTAGTTACCTGACATTATTGGGGGGGGGGGGAATAAAGGCTGTCCGCACAATCCCCAACAATTTCGTGGCCACAAAAACTCATGCACGCTGTTTCACCGGCCCTACAGACCTTATATATATATTTATATACGAACCTATATACTTTGCTAGTTAAGGTACATCAGGGATGGACCGGTAAGTTGTGCGCATGCCAGATGAACGGATGTCAGAAAAGTTCTTCTACGGTGAGAAAAATGCATCTGTGGTGGGCAAAAGAAGAAATTCAAAGATAATGCCGTCCCGAACATTTTTGATCTTACTACTAACCCCTGAGAGAGCCTGGCCACTGATCGCTCATCATAGTTCAATAGAATAAAATCCGAAGCAGTATCTTATGAACCAAAAGACAGAACAATGCACCCCATATAAACGTTCACTCCGCAATTCCTCGACCAGTAGCGTCACCTCCACCGGGGTTGAGCATACTATATTTCGATGCCCCCCCCCCCAAGTGTGACTAGACACCCCAGGGCTTGGATTTGAATTGAACGTCACATCCGGAACCAATCCCAGAAAACATGACGACTATTTGGGTGGGTGGTCTTCATTGATCACGATGGACAAACAAAAACCATAGATGAAAATTTGGTCGGACGCAAATACTTGATCAAAAATAATGTGTGACATGAAATGAGCGTTAAGCATTTACCCATTTGAATACTAGGCGTCAAGTAAGTTAGTCAGGGGTTGGCAACCTTTTGATAAAAATATGCCAATTTAGGTTTCTTAATGTATTCATAGCGCCGACAGCCTAAAAGTCAACATGAGACGCAAATTAAAAAAATATTTGTGGAGACTTTTAGTACCTTTTTTTTTGGGGGGGGGAGGTCTTTAGCGTGCCAATGAAATTTACTCGGCGTGCCAAGATAGACACGCGTGCCGTAGGTTTCCGACCCTTGAAAATGGTCATGCTTTTATAACATGTTGACCCATAGGGCTAGTGCTGCGGCGTTCACAAATCTCCACGATCACTATCAATTGATTAGTTTATTGACATAAGTGGGTCTCGGTGACATGATGATTTTTATGTAAACGTTTACGTTATTTTATTGGTGGAAACAATTGACAAATATGATCAGCTGCTACACAGCCTAGCGTATCATACATCCAGTCTGCTTATCGAGATTATCAACTGATCAGATTAAATATCAAAGCATGAAAGTATCTTAAGCTAACTATAATTATTTTATTTTTTTTACGTAATAATTTCCTTAGAGAGATATTTAAAAAATAAAAAGCAATGGGAAAGAATGAAGCAGATATCAAATACTTTTTTTTTTTCAAATTGAGAACTGAACGTGTGGTTACCTCCCATAATATTTTTTTACTTGGTTTAAATTTCCCACTGTCAACTTTAATTTGGGCACTCGTTTCAAAAACATTAGAGTTATCTTATATATTTTTTTGTTGAAAATATGAGAAAAAATTGATTTAAAAAATACATTATGTTTATCCATAAATTGAATTCAAAATAAATGTTAAAAAGTCTATTTACAAGAACTGTAATCACTTGCCAAGTTGCCCATGAAGGCAGACTGTCATAAAAGTTTTAAGTCAAGCAAGGCTGCCTCTTGTGGCGACTTTTTTTTTTTGTGTAAATGGAAGCCTATGTAAATTAAAGATACAAAGATACAGGAATCCGTTGGACTTCATCAGACAGAAAACAAGGCTACTTAAATTCAAACAACAATACTTATCTAATAATGTTACAGACGATCTTTCCATAAAGAATATTATTACGTCGCATGCTTATCCGGGGTCTAGTCTGGCATTTTGATTAGTGTATAAATTATGTTAAGTTACTGGCTTTCTTTTGTTTTGTCAGGCAACCGATTCCATGCCCGGATGCCACTCGAGAAGAAAGAGTACTTTTATAAATTTGATCTTGTATATGGTATAAGAAAATTGCAAACTTATTCATAAAATAAAAGTACATTCACAGCTTCACCTACTTGCCAATTAGTCCAGACTGCTTCAGGCCTGCAACGCTGCATACTTTCCCTTGTAAAAAAGAAAGAAATTAAGCCTTAGGAAAAAGGACTTGTAATGGACTTCATCAGACTTTATCAGACAAGAAAAAACTAAGCTATCAATGACAGATAGTAAAACAAAATACTAGGACAAATTTAACGTGAACAACTTAGGCATAGAGCATATCAACATTTTCAAGCGTGAATAGACAGGGTTTTCAAATATATAATATTAAGATTTATACTATATTTATTCTTAACGAACAGACCAGGACTAGTAATAGATTATGAAATATGCCCTGAATTTTCAGATCATGATATTGTCAGAGAAAATAACAAAATAAAAACCAAAATATGCAAGAGACTAAAATAATACTTTATCTCTGGAATAAATGTAACACAACCGACCTACATCAAGCAGCTATAAACATGCACAAATCACTCTCCTTACTAAATACAAATACAATTTAAAAATGTTGATTTAATACTAAAATAAAGACACTATGTAAACAAAATGAAAATTCTTTCAAAAAGTTTAAAGCAACTAATTCAAAAGGACTCAATAAAAGATACTAAATATATAAGATCAGATAAAATTTTAAACTTTGTTACACACACTAAAGCCTTTCGTGGTATTGGTCATTCTAACTTTTGTTTAGTATCACCTTGAGAATGTTGTTCTGAGTTAAGTGAATTTGTCCCTCTGTTGAGTGGTTGAGCGGTTGAGCGCGATGATGTTGAAACTATCTGCAGAGTCCCAGGAGACTTGGTGAATTCCATGAACTGGCTGAATTTTGTTTCATTTTCGTATCTTTTTCCTCCCACGAGAGCTATGGAGTGTCGGTTTACTCTGAGTTTTATTTAAGCGCATATTGTTTTTATCTCATTTAGCTTGTTTTATCTTATCTTATACATTACAGGCGCTCCTTCTATAAAGAAGATTATTGCGTCCTACTACACACATCCGTGGTCTGAGTCCTCTAGCCCTGCATTTCTATTAGTGTTTTAAATAATGTAAAGTTATTGGTTTTTACTGGTTTGTTCAAGCATGTCCAGATGCCACTAGGGAAGAAATAGTACTTATATTTAATTGCGCATAATAGATAAGGAGAGTGTTTTTGTCCTTATGTTTATCTGAGTATTGTGACAGATTGTCTTTGTGTTGTATTTCTAAATTATATGTTACTGACGTTCCTTCTTAACCAAAGATTATTGCCTCTATCGCTTAGTCTCATCCCTGGCTTGGGTCTGTTCTTGAATTTTGATGTGTATTTTAAAATTATGATGTTCTACTTATATGTTAGGTCGGTTAGTGCTTCATTTTTTTTTATTCGTCCTATGTTTGTAAAGTTTTAAATCATCAATTAGTTTTATATTTCTTAGTCTTGTGTTCTTAGTTGTATGTTAAATGCGCTCTCAGCTTACATTATGTTTGTTGGCAGCAATATAAAAATATTATTATTATTATTATTACTTGTTTAGTAGTCCTAGATTAAAGAAGATTATTACTGAATAAATTCTTTGTTTTTAGTATAACTTAATACTTGTATTGCAATAAACATATAAATAAAATTCAGAGCAAAACAAAGGGGAGGCGGCGAAAATAATTATTTTTTGTTAAATTAGTATGTATGCGAAAGTTTTGTTTCATGATGCACTAAATATAGAAACAGGAAATGAAACTAACGAAATGGCTTCTTGAGTCAATATATTGTTTCCTTTTATGCACTATGGAAGATTTAGCAAAAAAAAGTTTATCTAGAAGTCTATTTGTTTTTATAGACTAAAGCATCAATTTATATTTAAATTCTAACAAAAGCAATAATAAGAAACAAGTAAATATATTTAAATCTAAGTAATTTTATTGCAAATAATAGTATTTAGATAAATTTAAATATATAAAGCTAGTATTTCGAAACTAAAGAACGTAAAATGTACTTTTCATGGAGAAAAAGTTTTGTTTTAAATGTGTTTCTCAAAGACGATCAAGACAATGTTCTAGATGCTTTTTAATGCTATTTAAGATTTAAGTAGGCCTAAGTGATGTGTGTTATTTAAAGTATTATAAGACATGGCTGCTGAGAATGTTACTGAAGAGGTTCACACGGAGTCTACAGGTTGGATCTACGTTATGTTTGGCTGTGCCGCTTCCTTCTTTTTCGTGTTTGGGATCGCTGGTAAGCAATGTAGAGGACGACCGTAATACATTTCTAAGTTTCGGCTGAAAACGAAACCATACCGAAAGTTAAATTATTATTTATTTTTTTTTTGGGGGGAGGGAGGGTGATTAAATAATCCGTTTATTATTAACCTCAATTTTCTACTCCACAGCGATCAGGTTATCTAAATAAAATTATCAATAAGCAGAGTATTAGATGCAGCAGTAGCGTTGCAGTCTGAATTTAGAAAGTTAAAATAGATATTCGGCAGTTGACCGAAAGTCAATGTCAGTCTCGGTCGAAACCGAAAGCAAACCCAAAGCTAACTTTTTTTTGCTTTGGCCGAAACCGAAACTACACAGAAAGAGGTCATTTGCCCTTTTCGGTGCCGAAACCGAATTTCGGTCAGCCTCTAAAGCAACGAGTTAAACTATTTGTTAATCTTAGCCGTTAAAAGCACAAGTTTAGTATCACGCTTTTCTGTAATAATATGTGACTCAAAATTGGCGAAAAGTATGCGTCTTAAACGGCTATTCTAGCTCACCCGTGGATAAAGATGGGATGAGTTCCTAGTTGCCCAATTTCGAACTGGGCATTGTCCGATAGTTTTTTTTTTACTTTAGTAGGCTTAGGCTTCAACTCGACACACGGTGTCGAAACTGGAGAGAAGCAGAAGGGACGGTCAAGCACGTGCTTTCATGTTACTGTCCGGCCTTGCAGGAAATTTAGAGTAGCTGAGAACATCCGAAATTTCGTGACGAACCTTTACTGGTGGCGTATCAACGTGTGATGCATCAGAGTTCGTTCTCCGAGCCCTAAGTGAGTAAGGACGTAAAGATAAGTGAGGCTCGAGTCTGGGGAGGGTGTAAATCACCAGGGAGCACATAGTTTACGCATAGGGGTTGGGTGGGGATCAGGGGGGGGGGCGTTTTATCTTAAATATATATATGTATAAAGTAATAAACGAAGCCTCGCGCTAGTTTGCTTATGGTAGGTGATAATAATGACACGTCTGAAGTTGTATTCATACATAGCGTCGAAGGTTGTGTTTGTTCACACAAAATGTTTCAATTTACGCAACCCAACACTCTATTTCCAGGCAACATAGTGACCATCCTGGTCCTACGCGGACGCAGCTTACGGCTCAACGACATCTCCACCATAATATGCAGCCACTGCATCTTCAACCTGATGGCACTGGTGACATACATCAGCCGGATGTTGGTCATGTCCATCGTTCACGCTGACCCAGCCTTTAGAAACGAACAGCTTTGCGGGTAAGTGATGCCTTGGCACCACCTCCATACCGAACATTGTCCAAACACCTTCGTTTCACATGTTTGCCAACCCAAGGATTTGTACAATATATTTTTTAATGTACGTGTTTACTGTGGCCCCTAGCGGTCCAACAGACTACGGAATATGTAGGATGTGTAGGTAGGATATGTGATAAATCTAATTTACGTAAATATGAAAAATGGTTTAGGAGGAAAATTGTGCAACATTTTAGAATTATTCTGATTTTGCCCACTCCATTGTTTTTCCGAGTGCACTATTTTCCCCTTGCGCCATTTCCTCCAGAATTCCAACAACATTATCGTTACATTTTTTGCCCCCACTTGCACGCCTACATCTTCCTACGTTGCACTATTGGCCCCCTCCCCCCTTAATGACAATCCTGGCTACGCCACCGATGCTAGAAAACAGAATGCAGAATAGATTGATTGATTGTTAGCTATATAGATTGATTGATTGATTGATGGTTGCTTCGGAGCTAATGTCAATTAATTATTCCCGCCCGTGTACATAAAACCCACCACTCCTTATTTTGTTCATTATTCCAGAATCTGAGTTTTTTGCAAAATCATTGGCAATTTAGAACTAGCTCCAGAATTCGAAGAAAACAAATCCATTTTTGTTATATTCTGCTATTATAACTTATTTATCGTGGTTATCAGATTATCTGTCTGTTTGTTTGTGTTTTACTTTTCAGAGCCTGGATTACGTTCGGCCACTACTTCATCAGTATCTCTAGCTGGCACCAACTGTTACTGGGCTGGTTTACAATGCTCATTCTGGCTGACAAGTAAGTCACGAGCCAGGGCAACTTACTCATGAAATATATATTAAGATAAGAAAAGATTAAGATAAGATTACTTTGTTGATCCAATCAAATGGAAATTTGACTTGATTACATACATTCCGTCTTTTGACAATCTCTAAAACAATATTAAAGAAATATTTGTACTCAAGCACAATATACATTTACGCAGACTATCATACCATTTATCATACAAGAAAAAAGTATCATTTAGGAGTCAGCTATTGTATTTACTGGCTGACTATATTTGTAAAGAATACGCAATTATCTATTATATACCAGGCGTTATGCCCGTCAAAACGTTAGAAAAACGAATTATTACAATGTGTTTTGTTAGAAAGAGAAAGAGCAAATAACAAACAGTATTACAATAAAAACTTTAGAGTGAACGTTTTTTTTGGTACTCATTTGTAGTTTTTGCTATTTTTTTTATATTGTTTACGGTCGAACTTACAGGGAGCTCATTGTAAAAAGGCGCTCTGTTGTTAATCTCAGCATAATTAAATTTAAAAAAAAAAAAAAAAAATTAACGAATGAAGCAATATTGCTTGTTAAAAAAAAGTTCTTATTTATACATTTAACGTTTGTTCCTAAAAGTTAAACGGCCTAGAGAACGAATATATAAACATAGGCCTAAATATAAAAAAAACATATATATCAATATATATAACTAGGCATTATGCCCGTCAAAATTACGGAGAAACGAATGATTACAATGTGTTTGGTTAAAAAAATAAAGAACAAAAAAAAACGATATTACAATAAAAACTGTAATGAGAACGTTTATTTCGGTATTTAGTTTTTGTTATTATTTTTTATTGTTTACGTTCGCCTGGCATATAAAGTGTTGCTGTCACGCTTCTTATAAAAACAATAATACTCTCAAAATGTAAAAACAAACACAAATGCCAAACTTTAAAAAAAAAGTAGACAATAATATAGATAGATACTGGAACGATTTTAACAAAATTATTTGTTTAATTATTTCTTCTTCTGTTGTTGTTATTTTCAACGGTTGTGATCCAGGAACAGACCTTTGCTTCACGAGAGGGAATCGTTCATTCTCATCTCAACCATCTCGTTTTTCTGTGGGTTCTACGTGTTCCTAGTGGGATCCTTCGGCATTCGTTACATGTCTAAGTAAGTCCAGAGATTTGTGGAGGGCAACAGTAGGGAGTTAATGATCAATGTGTCATATTGCCTCTATCTTATATCGAAATTGATAATTTAAAAAAATGTGACGCAAATTCTGAGCGGTCTTGCACATAAAAAAAAAATAAAAAGGTGTACGGCCTCAAACGAATTTAACAATAGGAAACAAAAGTACACGTTTCATTGTAGTAGGCCTATTGATCCCTGAATAGGTTCTGGCAAATTGGATTTATTTACAGATATTTAGTCATGCGTAATATGGAATCTATGGCGAACGCTGGCCGAGCGGCAGCGCGTTTGACTGGCGTATGGAAGTTCCTGAGTTTGAATCCTGGTGCAGGCTAGGATTTTTTCCCTGGGTCTGGAGGGTGCCCCTGAGTCTACCCAGCCCTGATGGTTACCTGACCTTAGTTGGGGTAAAGTAAAGGTGGCTGTACATAGTGCTGGCCACACAATCACCTAGTACGCCGTGGCCACAGAAACTGGTGAGCGCTGCTTCACCGGCTCTATGGATCAATTTGGTCCGCCGGGATACTTTACTCAAACAAAAGCCTAAATGGCAGAGGTTAAAGGTCCAGCGTGATTTGGTTATTCTACATCGCAGACCGATGTCTGCCACGGGTCTTGTAAAAGAGTCGTTCTAAACTCACGCCTCTCTAGTGCACTCTAATAAAGAGGCCTGTTGTTATTCTGTGGCTCTATAGATTCTGACGTTGGTATCGCAACTTTGGTGCGAATACTATAACAAAAAGGACCTTTTCCTTTAATATTTCTGCTTTTTGATGTCTCGAGTATCTTCTTGTCGGAATTTCCAATCGCACTACTGCATCTAGACCTCCGGTCTAGTAATTCGATAAGATTTTCTCAAATGAAAGTTAAGATTGAAATCGAAAGTTGTATTCAGCGGAAGTCTGTAGGGAAGTTTAGCAAGTGGTCCATCTCATTATAGTCTTTGGTGTGCATCGGAAAATTTCACGACGTATCAAAGTATTCACAAGCGCAAACTAACTATTCAGCTTTAAAAATATAGCAAGCGGTCCATCTCATTATATTCTTTGAATTGTCTAAATAAAGTGTATCTTTTTTTTTGTCTGCTCCCCCATTAAATACTTGCCGTTGTGACCTTCTCTCTTAATCCAGCGGCGGCGTTTTCATCATGTGTTCTCTACAACAGAGGGACGTCTGGAGCGTCACAACGGCGACGGTGGGCGCCTTGCTCCCTGGAGTCTTGCTGCTGGTGGTGTACGGCTACCTCGCCCTACTGTTTTACCAGAGGCGTCTCCCTTCACGGATTAGTTACGGCGTGAGGACACGTAAGTGCTTGACTCCCCTTTACCCCGTGTACTCAGGACACATGTTACTTTGTGGTCTGGCTGTTGCCCTTTGTGAGAAGAATCCAGGATTTAAAAAAAAAATTATTGGATTTGTTCCCTGTGTCTAAAGTAAAGTGTAAACCCTTATAACTACCCAGTTTGTATAGACATTATGTGAAAATGGTGATTTTGGGCGTTTCCCTGGCCAAACAATCCCACACTAGGAAGTAACCATGACAACTGGTGAACAATGTCTAACTAGCCACGTCGACCTAAATTGTCGAATGGAAATATTATAACTATTTTTTTTTTTGTGTATAAAATAATATGGGCGCGTTCGATTGTTGTCCCGAAGGTTCTGGGTTCGAATCCTGGCGAAGGCTAGTAACCGTTTCCTGGAATGGAGGGTGTCCCTGAGTTCACACAGCTCTGATGGGTACCTGACATTGGTTGGGGGTAAAGTAAAAGCGTCTGGGCGTTGTGCTGGCCAAACATCCTCTCGTATGTCTTGGCCATAGAAACTGGTGAACGCCGATTCACCGTCCCTTTGATCAATTTGGTCCGACGGGTAGGCCTACTTTACTTTTTTTTTAAGACAGTATGCAACGCACCCCTACCAAGCTTTTCACTGCAGCTCCCTACATAGCTTCTAACAACATTTTTATTATATATGCGTTGTAGTAACATTGTAAATAAAATGTCAGAATTTTTGGCCCTTTTAGCTGAATGAAACACAATATATGGCCCAAATAACAATGACGGCAATTTTGGCTCACTATATGCTTAAAGAAAAGAAGAATAGATAACAGATTACATTCTAGCTTATGAATACGACAAAAATATCTAGATCTCTAGATCATTTATCGGCAACCTTTTGATTATAATTTATGATTCATTAATTCATTCAATATTTTAGTCTGTCATCGTACAGCAGATAGACAGAAAGATAGATAAACAAAATAAGCTAATAAAATATTCTAAAATATGGATCAGCAACCTGTTGATAATAGAATGCCTAAGTAGGATTTCTAACTCATTCATGTCGTCGCTCATAGGTACTATTTTTTTTTTGTGAGAGGGGAAAATTGCATTTTTCTATTTTATGGGTGTCTTCCGCGTGCCATTGAAAATCCCTCTGCGTGCCAAGTCCGGCACGTGTACAGTGGGTTGCTGATCCCTACTCTAGAATACAAAGATATATACAGAGATATATTATACAGTATAACTAAAAACTGCTTAATCCCATCAGTAATTGCGGAGTTGACAAGCCTTGTGTTGGCCACAAATGTGACATTTCTACTGACTACGTTCCCTTTCCATCTGTACTCGGCCTTTGTCATGGGGCCTGGGATGGATACAAACTTTGGGTTCCTGTGGATGCATGCAGGTAAGTTGACCAGTCTTTAAGAAAATCTTAATCTGGATGCATGTGGGCAGTGCCTTTACAAGCTTATGTGGTGCCCCCGGGCAAAAGTTTCAGCGCCGCCTCTTGCATACTGTAACTGCTTGTTTAGTGCTTTATTTGCTATATTTAGACTACATTTGTCGCCCCCCCCCCTGGAAGTGCCGCCCCCGGGCACATGCCTTCTCTGCCGCCCCACCCCCTTATGTGAGGACACTGCATGTGGGTAAGTTGACTAGTCTTAAGTAAAACCAAAATTCCTTGACGATCTCGGGTTCTTTCTATGGCTGAGGGGGTGGGGGGGGGGGCAAGGTGGCCTTTCGGCAGCGTTGGTTCTGCCGTACCAAGCGTGCTGTGCTGTGGATCATGGTGTTGACAGGCGATTTGTTTCCGAACCTGGAGATGAATCCCAGCTCTGATGGATGCGTGGCAGAAGGTACGGATAAGGGAGACGGCCAGGGCATTGGGTTTTCCACACATTCCCTTGTGTGCCATGGCCTCAGAAACCCGCAAACGCTGCTTGACCTAAACATTAAATTGGTCAGAAAGGAAAACGTACTTACTAGAGACTTGCTAGCAAGTATCTATAATACATCAATCGTTTTCAAGAAAATAGTGTTGATAGCAGTACGTAAAGGACGTTACGAATTGGGGTGGGAGAAGTGTTGCCGATATGTGACGAGTTGATGCGGTTGTTGTTTTTTTAATCATTGTGGCGTCAGATAAAAATGATAGGGATCTTAAGAATGAAATTTCCAAGTTAAAAAACGGTTAAAAAACAACAATTATAATTGACTTTTTAAAGAAGTTTTTAATATTTTAACATTTTAAATGACGTACGGGATGAAAGGGGGGGGGGCAAATAGAACGAGTTAGGGGTGATGGCATATAGTGCGAGGCGAGTGCTAGTCTCTTCTAAACTCGTGCACGATACCTCCCCAATTTTTTTCTAATATTATTAGTAATACTAATTTAATATACAAAATTAGAAGCCATTTTTTAAATCGGAAATCGGCGGTGTATTTTTTTTCCGGTGTTTGGGGGAGGGGGGGGGTAGACTGGAGGGTTGCAGGGCTTTGTGATGTTAAATTGAAATGGGCGTCTGCCTTTTTGTGCCCACTTGTGACGATGGGGTATAAGGCCATTAAAATATTGTCCAAAATAAGTTACGTCATTTAAAAAAAAACAACTACAAAAAAACACAACAACAGCTAAAATTTAAAAGGTAGGCTATTTGGCCTCTGACGAGTGACATCATAATGGAAGAAGTGAAGCCTTGTTTTAAAGTAGGCCATGGCAAGTTCTCCTACCCGGTGCACTGCTAATAAAGCTTCTTGTTGTTATTCTGTGATCCTGTAGATTCCTACGTGGGTGTCGGGCTAATGATGACCAACCAGTCGGTCGCCGTGATCCTGTACTACCTGGTCGGGAGGAGATTCCGCAAGGAGGTCAACAGAAATGTAAAGCACATGTTATCAAAATGTTGTATCGCCAGAAGCTCAGGTAATTGTTTTTCATTCGGCGTGCTACCGTTGGGTATCTGCGTATGTGCTACGCTACTATGTTTTTGATGTTGAGTGCATTGGTTACATAAGCACGGTAGCACATGTTTAGTATCTAATCATTTCAATCAGTGTCTAGTTTTGTGCAACAAAGAAATTATAATAATAAGCTAAATCTACCTATTCAAGATATACTTTTATTTAATGTCAATGAAGCAGTACAAATTTTAGCTTTCAGAAGGATAGTGTGGCGAGGACAAAGACAAGCTAAAATTGAACTCAACGGGTTCGTTTAAGGGCCCGTTAATTAATCATGCTATTTCCTCATTCATAACGCCAATTCATTAGCCTATTAAGTCAGCCAGGCTTTTAATCCTTTTCTATTTTTAGATTACATTGATTAAAGAAACGTTTCTACGATTTTATCTAATAGCGTACGATCTCATTGTGTCCTTTACGTATATTTTAGTATGTTATCGTACAGCAGATAGATAGATAGATTATAGATAGACACAAAAATGTCTAAATAAATAGATACATTGGCAGACAGATAGTTAGACAGATAGACCGATAGATAGTTATATTGATAGATATATAGATAAAGTTAGATATATAGATATATAGTTAGATAGATAGCTAGATAGATAGTTACATATATAGCTAGACAGATAAATAGATATTTAGTAAGATATATAGCTAGCTAGCTAGATAGATAGATAGATAGACAGATAGACATATAGATAAACATATAGAAAGATAGACAGATAGATAAATAGACAGACGGTCAAACAGACTCATAAGATTGATAGATTGATAGATAGATAGATAGATAGATATATAGATAGATAGATAGACAGACAGACAGACAGACAGACAGACAGACAGACAGACAGACAGACAGATAGATAGATAGATAGATAGATAGATAGATAGATAGATAGATAGATAGATAGATAGATAGATAGATAGACAGATAGATAGATAGATAGATAGATAGATAGATAGATAGATAGATAGATAGATAGATAGATAGATAGATAGATAGATAGATAGAAGGATAGATAGATAGATAGATAAATAGATATATAGATAGATAGATAGATAGATAGAGAGATAGACAGGTAGTTAAATAATTCATTTAAAAATCTCTAGTTCCAGACATAACTACTACTAAATCGAAGATCTTCGAGAGGAACTCCTACATAGCAGCTCGATCAGATGCCACAAGCTTATCATCAATGATGCTGCCGTCAGACCTCTATAAGAACCTTCTGGAAAACAAGTTCAAGGTCGTAGAGACATTCGAAGATTTGGGAGAACATCCTGTGTAGCAGATTCTTTTAGTTTATTTCTGACATTTAGATAATAAATACTACGAACTTATGTATTAGTTTCTTTGGTTTTTTTAATTGTTATCAATCATTTTTTTTTTCAAATGTTTATTAACCCTTCCTGTACCGACCTACTTCTATCTATGCTGCCTTCAGTTCGCTATATACGCGCCCGGACTGTAAGGGTTAAGAACTCATATGTGTTTGGAAAGGTATTGGAACAAATGAGAAACGAAACGTACTTTTTTTTATTTTTAATTTTCTTTAATAGTTATTATTATACTCTTTGTATATGGAACGGTGGACTAACGGCAGCGCATTCGGCTGGAGAACCAATGACACTGGGTTCAAATCCTGGTTAGGGTTAGTCTAGAATATCTGCCTGGGTTTGTAGAGTGTCCCTGACTCTAACCAGTTCTTATGGGGTTCTGACATTAGTTGGGCAGATTAAAGCCGGCTTTGTGCTGCTTCACTTGACCTGTGAATTAACATGGTCTGAAAAATTTATTTTTCTATTATCATTTTTCTATTATAAATATGAAGAAAAACGTTAAAGTTGACAAGAGTTGTGACTGCAAGCGAGCGAAAAACTGCAGCCTTACACCTTTCAACTATTTGGTTTGAAAAAAAAAGATCTAAATGTTACATGCAGACAGTCCTATAAATAAAACAGGTCTATTGTTGTTTTTTAAGTATAGAGCATTTGCAATCACGTGACAAAAAGCGTGTGTTTGTTTTATACTTTGTCTAGTTATGTATAAGACTAAGACTGTAAGACTGACAAATGGCAGCCGTATTACTATAGGCTTAAGAAGGTTTTGTTTTCAAAGTATCTATATTTAAATAATGTGACTTTAAAAAAACTGCAATGCGATGAAAATTAACATTCAAAGCAAAAATTTAAACCATTAAAAACCAATGGAATATGTTCCGTAAGAGTGGAATATTTAATAAAAGATATCGATTATGACGTTTGTCGAAAGTTAGGCTATCTTAACTTACTATCTTAAAGTAAAGCAGAAGGATACAGAATAAGTAAATAGATTTATTTTTTTATTCTGTGCATAAGGCAGGCTTTTATATTTCTGAAAAAAAAAACCTTTCGCTATAACTAGAATTGTTGCTGCTTTTTTTTTTGTGTGCTTCATGGTGCAGTGTGTTTGTTTTTCTGGTTTACAAAACGGAAGTGAAATGCAAGAGACACAATGCCGTAAGGGCTGG
This sequence comes from Anisus vortex, assembly GCA_949126835.1. Lineage (NCBI taxonomy): Eukaryota > Metazoa > Mollusca > Gastropoda > Planorbidae > Anisus > Anisus vortex. The sequence goes on along the minus strand of OX421503.1, from coordinate 14,001,361 downwards.
TTTTCTTTTTCTTTTTAATGTTATGGCTTTCAGAATATTAACATGGGACTTTCACTATCTCTATCGGTGCCATGTATTTTCTGAATAATATAGTGGTAAAGCAGCTGTAGTGTCTGGCTTTCCGTGGTTGTAAGTCACCTCTAAGTAGGTAAGATAAATTGAATTGTTGTTTTCTTAATACTCAAATTTTCATTTTCTTCCTATTTTACCTATTGTTTTGTATATTTATAGTGCTTCTTCTTCTTATATATTACAGACGCTCCTTCTATGAAGAAGATTATTGCGTCCTACGCTCATCCGTGGTCCGAATCTAGTCTTGCATTTTTTTAATGTTTTAAATGATGTTAAATTATTGGTTTTCCTGGTTTGTTCAGGCAAGCCATTCCATGCCCGAATGCCACTCGGGAAGAAAGAGTACTTATATGCATTTGTTCTCGCATAAGGGACAAGGAAAGTGTTTTTGTCTTTATGTTTATCTGACCTTTGCAACAGGTTGTTATTGTGTTGTATTTCTAAATTAGAGTTTAATGCCTTCGGTATTATTACTACTTTACTCTTTGCCCTTCTGTCCTCTAGTGTTTCTAGGTTTAGTGATTTAGTGCTTAACATAAAGAAAGAGAAAAAAGGTAAAAATATTTATAAAGAGGGTAAAAGGTAGAGAATTAGAGATAAAGAGAGACCAGAAGAAAGAGTGAATAAATATGAAGAGATAAAAAGAGGGTATAAGTGATCAAAATTGATTCGTGCATGTGTTAAATAGTTGTTTGGAAGATGGTGAAGGGTAGATATGATACTAAAATATCGATAAATAGATGGAGTTAGATGATTGATGGATAGAACTATAAATAACATAGATAATTACACTAATGATAGAAGGGCAAATAGTAAAGTAGTAGCATTACATAATGCATTAAATTCTAAATTTGAAATACCACACAATAACAATCTGTTACAATGCTCTGATAAACTTAAGAAAAGGAAATAATTTTTTTTATCCCATTCGCAAGAACAAATCGATATAAATATAATTACTTTTTTTTATTCCGACTGCCATCCGGGCATGAAATGGGCTACCTGAACAAACCAGAAAATCCAGTCATTTTTTAAACACTAATCAAAATGCAAGACTATACTAAAAACCACGGATAAACGTAGGATGTGATAATCTTCTTAATAGAAGAAGCGTCTTTAACAGATTAGATAAGTAGACATACAGTCAGCGAGATATTAGTGAATTGATTAGTTAATTGATTTATTCATTCATTATTCAGCAGATGTGTGTCATTGAATAGAAAACATCTAAAGTCGTCATTGACACTTAAAACATCAAGAAACACAACAACAAAAAAACGAAGATGTTGGTCCATCCATCAGAATATGATTACATAAGACAACTTCAAGATGCTGATCGTCTTGTCATGATTATCGCCCCTATTGTTATTGCAGCTGTAGGAATACCAAGTTTGTATTTTTTTCATTTGAACTTGTTCTGGTTTTTTTTTATTTATTTATTTTTTATTATTCATATCTGTGTAAACGCCTTGTTCGGTGATCCTGTTTCCTACAGGTCACGGCCCCTATAAGTGCCTTATTTCGGAAGGTTTAGGCCCAACCACGTCTCTCGGTGTCGAAATTGCAGGGCAGCAGAAGAGATGGTCGAGCATGTGCTTTTTGGACTGCCCAGCTGCCTTGCAGGCGCATAGAGTGGATGGGAACAGTCAACTGTTTGCACCGATACTGTATGGTGACTTGGCTACACTGAATAGCACACGTGTGTTTGTCCTACGAGCCTTAAGAAATTAATCTCGGTTCGTATACTCACTCCGGTGAGTATACTCACTCCGGTGAAGTGAGGATCAAGTCTGTTCGATGATCTCTTGCAATTTGCGCAATTAAACTTTCAAACTTAGCGATTATGTTCACAATATGGTTTCTGGATATCTAAAAACACTTGTCGATTTCACTGACTAACCAAGAATTCTAGACTAGGTTAGATCAGGAGCGTGTGCCACTTTGTCACTTAAGAGATGTGTCAAGGGCCGCCCCCCACCCCCCCCCAACAACTCGATCCTATATTAAATTTATTTGTATAATTTTATTTCAGCTAATATTGAAATAATTGTTTATTAACTACAGCTGTTTTTAAGTATGCTACGTATATAAAATAAACAATAAACTGTGATGTGTATCAGTACTAGCTGTCTGCATTTCACGAATAGTACATTTTGTGTAAGCTTACTAGCGGGCCACAAAATGCACTTGGTGGGCCGCATGCGGCCCGCGTGTTTGAAACCCCAGAATAGTTTTGGCAAGCCCGTTGGCTATTGTTATGTGGTCATACCATTCTTTTCTTGACTGTTGCCAGCAGGTCGTTGTATTATCCGATTTCATTTAGCATAATTTTTCATATCTGCTTAATGGAGATGTGGTCTTTATAGCAGATGTCGAGAAGGTTTATAAAGCATCTTCTTCTTTGTTGTCTTGTGGAGACTGCCGTTACACGAGGAAAATGTCTCATCTCCGAGTTATTGATCGACCTTTATAGTTTGTTCATGTCCAGGACTCACAAGCATATAAGAAAATGATGAGTACCAGTGAGCGCATCAGTCTGATTTCGGTGCTGAAGGTCTACAAATTAATTATTCAAATTTTGGTAGACTCATGAAAGTAAGTAAACTATCCCTTCGGACCAAATTGATCCATGGGGCAGCGTTCACCAGTTTCTGTGGACACGGCAAACTAGGGGATTGTGTGGCCAGCACAGAGCCCAGCAGCCTTCACTTTACCCAAACTAAAGTCAGAGATGGGTAGACTCAGGGACTCCCTCCAAGCCCGAGAACGAATCCTAGCCTATATGTAATATACCAGGATTCGAACCCAGGACCTTCGATACGCCAGCCGAACACGCTGCCTCTCGGCCACCATGCTCCCTACAACATAATAATTCTAATCACTCAGTATACAAGGATTCGAACTAGAAAAACGTAGACGTGTCTATCCAAGCACTTTTACTTCTTGACCACACCTTCACTATATTGCTGATGATAATTGTTTTTCTTTTAAACTTTCCAACAGGCAATCTTATTGCAGCTCTGGTCATTCGACACAGGAGGATGAGAGACAGTGATCTGACCATCTACCTGGTCAGCCTGTGCCTGTTCAACATGTTATCCCTCGCGGTCTACGCTATCAGGAACATAACGAGTGGCTTCATGGGAAAGGACATCAAGGATTATTCTTACTACCTTTGCGGGTAGGTCAATGGAAGAAAAAATTACCGTTTTTACTCGCGTATAGGTCGAACCCTTTGTTTGGGATTATTTTTCTTATATGTTGTCATTGACCCGCGTTTAAGTAGCACACTAAATCTTGCATAAAAATTTTTAAAAAGTCATATTATTTGTTTTACTCTTTTTCTGCAGATCTACTATTTTTTTGGGTCAAAATTTTTGGTAAACAAAAGTGGGACTTATACGCGAGCATATACGGTTTACAAAACGTCATAAACTGTGACATGTCTTTGTGTGTTTTATATTCGTTGAATTAAAATGTGTTTACAAACAAGAAACGGGGCAACATTAAAAGCCTATGATGCCCTAATCATTTAAAGGATTTTGGTGCCTCCTTCTCTCTCCATCTGGGGAACGGTGGCCGAGGGGCAGCGCGTTCAACTGGCTGTCCGAGGGTCCTGGGTTCGAATCCTGGTGCTAGGATTTTTTCCCCGGGACGTGATGGTGTCTCTGAGTCTACCCAGCTCTGACCTGACACTAGTTGGCTGGGCATTGTGCTGGCCCCACATGCCCTAGTATGCCGTGGCCACAGAAACAGGTGAACGCTGCTTCACCAGCCCTATAATCAGTTTGGTCCGAATGATTATTTACTTCTCTCCCTATATAATAAAAATAACATATCTAATATTATATAAACTATACAGAGCATAGTTTTGTATACATCGCTTAAATTATATAAACACATGCTCAAAAGTGATTTCATTTATGTGGCCATAAACATGTGATTATTTTGCGTAACGGCTAATTCGACCCTGTGCGTGATTCATGTAGAACTTTGAATAAAGCTACATTGTATAAACCAGGTTTTTTTTATATTCATCTGGAGACGCTTGCAAGTATATTGTACCCAATCATAAAGATGTGAAGTGAAATAATTATATCAATAATATACATAATTACCTTGAGTTTGTTTATATATTTGTTTATATATTTATATATATGTTTTTACCTCAGGCCGTTTGACTAATCGGGCCAAAAGTTAAATGTGCAGATTGGAAACGTCCTCAAAAAGAAATTTTTATTTTATATACAATACTGCTTAGTTAGTTAATTTAACTGAGACCTATTAATAATCACCGAATGTTAAAGTTCTAAACTGAGCGCCATTTCAGAATTATCTCCCTTTGAAATGCTTTCAACAAAAACTAAATACCGAAAGATACTTTCTTACTACAGTTTTTTTTTTTAAATAATGTTTTCTTTTTTTCTTTTTCTTTTAACAAAATACATTGAAAACATTCGTTACTCCATTATTTTGACGGGCATAACCACTAGTATGTATATAGTTATAAAGCTTTAAAGAGAAATACACTTATATATGTACTTAATCAAAAAGCTTTAAAGGAAAAAAAAACTGCCTCTGAGGGGGTTAACACTGATATCTTGACAGGCCATTTTAGAACCCGCGTGGCGCCTGTTGCCGTCCCCTTGTGTTTAACTGTGAAAGTCCGCTTTGTCAACAGGATATGGATTCTCCTCTGTCACCTGACCATCAGTATCGTCAGCTGGCATCACGTGGCATTAGTTATAAACAGGGTCCTGCATTACACACTAGAGTAAGTTTATCTGGTCAAGTATGTGCTTGTCTTTGAGTACATACGTGACAGATTTTTTGGCGTTGTGTGCAACTGTGACATATTAGCTTAGCGTGATGAACCAAGTTTGTGACAGGTTAGTCTCGTTTAACAAAGTAGGTTTGTTAACAGATTTAGCTTATTTGTCAACGTAAGTTTTATAAATGATTGGGCTTTTTTGTAATCGTAAGTCTTATATTGGGCTTGTTTGTCATCGTAGGTTTTGTATTGGGCTTGTTTGTGAACGTAAGTTTTGTATTGGGCTTGTTTGTCAATGTAAGTTTTGTATTGGTCTTGTTTGTCTACGTAGGTTTTGTATTGGGCTTATTTGTGAACGTAATTTTTAAATTGGGCTTGTTTGTGAACGTAATTCTTGTATTGGACGTGTTTGTCAACGTAAGTTTTGTATTGGGCTTGTTTTCAACATATGTTTTGTATTGGGCTTGTTTCTCAACGAAAGTTTGTATTGGGCTTGTTTTCAACATATGTTTTGTATTGGGCTTGTTTCTCAACGTATGTTTTGTATTGGGTGTGTTTCTCAACGTATGTTTTCTATTGGGCTCGTTTGTCAACGTAAGTTGTGTATTGGGCTTGTTTGTCAACGTAAGTTTTATATTGGTCTTGTTTGTCTACGTAGGTTTTGTATTGGGCTTGTTTGTGAACGTAAGTTTTGTATTGGGCTTGTTTTCAACATATGTTTTGTATTGGGCTTGTTTCTCAACGAAAGTTTGTATTGGGCTTGTTTTCAACATATGTTTTGTATTGGGCTTGTTTCTCAACGAAAGTTTGTATTGGGCTTGTTTTCAACATATGTTTTGTATTGGGCTTGTTTCTCAACGTATGTTTTCTATTGGGCTCTTTTGTCAACATAAGATTTGTAACAGAGAGAATCAAGAACATGCACATCCTTCTCTCTCAGTATATCTCTCTTTCTCAATCTCTCTCTCTATATATATCTTCCTCACTCAATGCATCTATTTCCTTTTTTTCTTTCTTTTATCTCTGTATGTATTTCTCTTTCAGTCTATCTCTTCATCTGTCTTTCTCTCTATGTATATCACTATCTATTTCTTTTCTTAGCCGGAAATAATCTGCAGAAGAAAGAAAGTGATATAATAGAACGTTTAGGGTTATGTCAATTTGGTTATGGTGATGTCGTAATTATGGTTTTGTGTTACGTCGCTTATAATTATGTAAAGTATACGTTTATTTTAAAGCAACACACACACACACACAAACATCTTGGATATTGTATTACATTCCTACTTTCATAAAACCAAAAACACTTACGATTCTGACCAACATGCCTACACAAATCACCTTAAAAAAACACCTACACACCCCTAGCAACATAATATCACCACAAAAAAAAAACCACTCACGTGTATCTGTTGTAAATAAAAAATAAACAAACTTCCAGGCTAAGGGACCTGAAGCGGAAGTGGGAGCCCCATTACGTGGTCACCATCATTTGCCTCTTCTGTGGAGTGTTCAACATTTACATTACCAACTTTGGTGTGTCGCACACTTTCACTGAGAAATATCTGGATCAGAATTCTGCAAAAACTGAGAAGAAATACGAGTAAGTTGGCAGGCATCATATTTGTTTTTCTTTTTTGAACGTAAAATATCTATCTATTTTTTTTTTACATAGAGAGAAGATAGACTGACAAAACGACAAACATACAAACGGACGGATGAATAAGTTGATGGGTGAATGACTAATTGGATTGATAGATGGATAAAGGAGAGAGGGAGGGAGTTTAACCCTTACAGTCCCGGGCGCGTATATAGCGGAACTGAAGGCAGCATAGATAGAAGTAGGTCGGTACGGGAAGGGTTAAAAGACGAAAACAGCTATACACACACACTGATACACAGTCTTTTCGAATAAGCCATTTAATAAATGATTGGTGATTGTTAGTTGATTGATTTGATAAATGATTGGTGATTGTAAATTGATTTAATAAATGATGGGTGATTGTTAATTGGTTGATTAAAAACATGTTGGATGATTGTTAATTGATTGATTTAAGAAATGATTGGATATTGTTAATTAATTGATTTAATAAATGATAGGTGATTGTTAATTGATTGATTTAATAAATTATTGGTGATTGTTAATTGATCGATTTAATAAATAATTAAAGTTGATCGTTAATTGATTGATATAATAAATGATTTTTATTGTTAATTGATTGTTTTCAATTGATTGAATTATTAAATGACCGATTGATAGGTTGATTAATTAATACAATGACAGACACACAAAAAATATATGAAATTACTTGTTACCTCCCTTGCAGCGTATTCGTCAGCTGTGACCTGGGTCCCAGCCTTCAATGGGGCTACCTGTTGATGTTTATGAATGCCATGCTTCCAGCCCTTGCAGTGGCCAGCCTGAACATTTACCTGTGCTACATCAAAGCCTACCCCAATGAGTTGGTGCTCAAAAGACACGGCGTCTCACCGGTCAGCCGTAAGTGAAGGCAATGAGCTGTTGATATTTTGTGTGTGTGTGAGTTCGGGCTTGTTTCGAACATCTACATTCTCGTTGTGTGAGCTTAACAAGATAACAGCCACAAGGCTTGATTACTGCAATAGATTTTAGTGGGGTTACTTGTCGTAAAGTGGATCAGGGCATTAGGCCCAAAGATTGATTAGCCCACGCTATTAGTAGCTTGGTCATCTGAATAGTTTACCCATTTTTAATTTTAAAAAATGGCCTTATTTTCACGTGCGCCGTGAAAACCAGTCAAGCGAATCGCGTTATTGTTAGCCGCGTCTCGGTATATGACAATTATCTCACCTTGACTTTGAACTGTTTTCCAACATTTTGCCACCCGGAAGTAGCCAAATAATCAGAAGATATTTTTTTTAAATTCCTTAACCGTAACAGTTGTTGGGGGGAGCTAATGGACACGGAGCTTCACTCAGTCCTCTCAGTGGGCTTGGCAGATTTGGGGGTTGCCCATCTCCTCTCCAAGTCAGCGGTGGATTAATTTTTATTTCTGATTGTTTGCACCGTGGGTTCGAACCCGCGATGTCGAGCTTCTCAGTCAAAGCCCACTGTCGACTTTGCTATCCAGCCGCCAGAAGATTTACTTACTTAACTTACGCCCGTCAACCCCTGTCGGAGTATGGGCCACCAACAACAGTTCTCCAGACTCTCCTGTCCTGGGTCATCCTCTCTAACTGGTTCCAGCTGAAGCCCATCTTGGTGATTTCGGCTTCCAGGTCCCGCCTCCATGTATTTCTTGGGCGGCCTCTCTTCCTTTTTCCTTGGGGATTCCATCGCAATGCCTGCCTTGTAATGTTGTTTGTTGATTTTCGTAATGTGTGACCTATCCAAACCCATCTTCTTTTCCTGATCTCCTCTTCAATTGAGGCTTGGCCGGTCCTTTCTATAAGGCTGGCATTGCTGATGGTGCCAGAAGACTTCGGTACATGTTAAATGTTATGTTCTTATTTTTAAAAAAAATTGCGTCTTATGGTATAATCGCGAATCGACCAATGGTTTGAGCGCTTTATTTGTTTATTTCAACCAGTGAGGCGTCAGCTGATGAAGATATTGATCATCTACAACGTGACCTTCATCCTGACCGTGGTGCCCTACTACACTGTTCACGCGCACGCCATCAGGTACTTCAAGGACCTCACCGTGTCGGAAACCAGGAATACACTAGGTGAGTCAATGTTTTACCTGGGGTTAGAGAATTTAAAACATTTTAACTGGTAGACCTTAAACATTTACCTAGTAGGAAAATCTATGGTAGTTGTTTTTACTAGGTTACCGAATCTTAAAGTTTTACCTAGTAGGGGAATATATAGATGTTGTTTTTAATAGGTTACCCAATCTTAAAGTTTTACCTAGTAGGGGAATATATGGTTGTTGTTTTTACTAGGTTACCCAATCTTAAAGTTTTACCTAGTAGGGGAATATATGGTTGTTGTTTTTACTAGGTTACCCAATCTTAAAGTTTTACCTAGTAGGGGAAGATATGGTTGTTGTTTTTAATAGGTTACCCAATCTTAAAGTTTTACCTAGTAGGGGAATATATGGTTGTTGTTTTTAATAGGTTACCCAATCTTAAAGTTTCCCTAGTAGGGGAATATATGGTTGTTGTTTTTACTAAGTTACCCAATCTTAAAGTTTTACCTAGTAGGGGATTCTAATGTTGTTGTTTTTACTAGGTTACCCCATCTTAAAGTTTTACCTAGTAGGGGATTCTAATGTTGTTGTTTTTACTGGGTTACCGAATCTTAAAATTTTACCTAATAGAGGAATCTAAGGTTGTTGACTTTACTAGATTACCGAATCTTAAAATTTTACCTAATAGAGGAATCTAAGGTTGTTGACTTTACTAGATTACCGAATCTTAAAATTTTACCTAATAGAGGAATCTAAGGTTGTTGACTTTACTAGATTACCGAATCTTAAAATTTTACCTAATATAGGAATCTAAGGTTGTTGACTTTACTAGATTACCGAATCTTAAAATTTTACCTAATAGAGGAATCTAAGGTTGATGACTTTACTAGATTACCGAATCTTAAAATTTTACCTAATAGAGGAATCTAAGGTTGTTGACTTTACTAGATTACCGAATCTTAAATTTTACCTAATAGAGGAATCTAAGGTTGTTGAATTTACTAGATTACCGAATCTTAAAATTTTACCTAATAGAGGAATCTAAGGTTGTTGACTTTACTAGATTACCGAATCTTAAAATTTTACCTAATAGAGGAATCTAAGGTTGTTGACTTTACTAGATTACCGAATCTTAAAATTTTACCTAATAGAGGAATCTAAGGTTGTTGACTTTACTAGATTACCGAATCTTAAAATTTTACCTAATAGAGGAATCTAAGGTTGTTGACTTTACTAGATTACCGAATCTTAAAACTTTACCTAATAGAGGAATCTAAGGTTGTTGACTTTACTAGATTACCGAATCTTAAAATTTTACCTAATAGAGGAATCTAAGGTTGTTGACTTTACTAGATTACCGAATCTTAAAATTTTACCTAATAGAGGAATCTAAGGTTGTTGACTTTACTAGATTACCGAATCTTAAAATTTTACCTACTATGGGAATCTAAGGTTGTTGTTTTTACTTGGTTACCCAATCTTAAAGTTTTACCTTGTAGGTGAATCTAAGGTATTAGTCTGCTGAAATGAGTGAATGTTAAGGTTTTACTGAGTTTTAGAATGTATAATGTGTGAGAAAATAAGATCTTACGAGGTGATAGAATCTCTCGATGAGAGAAACTAAAGATGTAGTTGGTTGGAGACTCTAGTGTTTTTTTGTTTTTTTTTATAAATGGCTAATTATTGAAGGGTTTACTGTATGAGTAAATGTAAGGCTTTTTACTAAGCACAAGCATCTCAAGTTTTACTAGGTTAGCTCACATCTAAGGATTCAATAAATAGCTACAATTTTTTAGATTGTACATAGTTGGTGGATCCCAGATTTCGCTAGGTGAGAGAATCACAAGGGTCCACTAGGTTAGAAAATGTATGGATTTTATAGGTGAAAACAAATCGAAAGTTTTACTAGGTTGAAGAAGCCTCTAAATTTAGTCAAAATTATAAGACTTTTACATAGTTGGGAAAAGCTAAGGTTCTGTTGTGTGATAGAATCTAAAGGTTTTACAGGGCTAGACAATTTGATATTTTACAGAGAAAGAAAATTTAATATTTTAATAGAATCCATTTTTTTTCCTTTCTGTGGGCTTGTAGACTTGGTGGCGCCCATCTCCTCTCCAAGTCGGCGGTGGATTTTACTAGAATATTAAGGTTTAATTAAAGTTGTTTTCTAGTTGTGAACGACAGTCCAAAAAACAATCCATTACGGTATAATCACATGTATGGCCAACGTAATGTTCCGTTCATCAACAGCTCTCCACCTGACCCAGGCGTTGCTAATGGCCAACCAGGCC